>OX632361.1:35690399-35875399 GCA_951751655.1 Ophion costatus
GCTACGCCGCATTCATCATTGACCCGAATTACGATATGCCCCAAAGCTGGGAGCGCAAATGAAAGAAATGAATCGACGAACCGAAAAAACTTAATAGAAAAACTCGGCGGGAGAAAATATTGGTGAAAAACAGAACGAGATGATGTGGGAAAAAAACATGAATACGAGGAAGAGGCTTGTACATTGATGGAAGATGGAATGTTTTTATTGAGCGCATTGACAGTCCACAAAAGCACGTGATTTCTGTACTTTTTGCAAATTGATTTCTTTGTGATTTTTTGAAATACATTTTACTATTTGTTTTTTTCACCAGGGACGAGAGAAAATGCTTTTTGAGAAACTCATAACTGGCGAGAAGAAAACTCGGAGTCGAATGCGCACTCTTTAAGGCCTTAGGCCACAGTAACGGGTATAACATCATGTGCGAATTTAACAATTTTTTTCGTATGAAAAAGTGATTTACTCATAAAATTAATTACACATCTATTTAGTATGAATATCAAGCTGTTAGAATTTTTTTTTTCGATATCCAAAATGGCCGATTACTAATATTTTCTTTTGTTATCCTTTTTTAGGCGCCGCACGGCGTGACATTTAGCTTCCACAATTTTTGACCTAGAACAAAAAACAAAAATTCTCGTCAATCTACATTAGAATACCTAGAGAAGTACGTACGGAATTTAAAAAATAATCTTTTAATCAAAAGTTGTAGGTATTAGAACTTAAGAAATGAATTTTCAGTGAAAAATTTCGTTATAACTGCTCATAAAATGAACAGTTTCCGATTAATCAGAAATTCCATATGTACTTCTCGATGTAATGCAATTAGGAACATAACTTTTAAATTTGGAACAAATTTAGTGAAAATTGTTGAAGTTATTTGTCACATTTGGAAAAAAGCTGTTTCGAAAAGTTTCGAGTAGTCGGACATTGTATACATCGAAAAAATATATACATATATATATATATTTTTTCTAACAGCTTGATGTTCATACTAAATAGATGTGTAATTCATTTTATAATTGAATAACTTTTTCATACGAAAAAAAAATTGTTAAATTCGTACATGATTTTATACCCGTTACTGTGGCCTAGAGCCTTAAGGTAGTACTAGCGGATTGACTAATCAACAGAAAATCTATAAATGATCGAATCCGAAAGCGGTAAAATATAATACATTTGGGTATAATAATAAACATGATAAGGAAAATAATTATTTGAGAAGTGTATGTGATAACTGTTTATCATATTATGAAAATAAAGTATTAAAATAGCATTCAGATTTGACACGAGTTGTCACAGGCCGCCATTCCATAATTTTGGCAATATCCGTGGCACCGATGTATTCAGGTGCTTTCGATAAATGTCAAGTGTGTGTTTGTTTACCGTATGTGGCAGCGTGTGTGTGTGAAATGTGCATATAGTAAAGGGAGTGACACACGCGGCGAGCGAGCACAAAAATTAGTCGATTTAATTGATATCTGCTCGAAATGTCACGTAACCTATATTTTCCATGGAACATACGTGACCGCAACAGTTTTCTTGTTATTTATCGCCTTTCGCATAGCTCCGATCTAATCGCGAACTATTATTATTTCCGTTCCAATATTTGATCCGCACGGATTCTCTATAAGGTGCGGGTTGACTGCATTGATTTCGTGAATTAATTACTATTGTATTTAGCCGGTAAGGCATGTAAAGTTATTGCGGACGTCATTCTATATGTATATACTACAGCATATAAAAAAATCAATTTTCTTTCTAAGGAGGAGGTTCGTGCACATACTACCTTAAGTTTATGCTCTCACACGTGACGTCTCATCTACCTCTCGACTTATCGTTTATCTTCCGACTGGAGACCCTCGGTTCGTGCTTCACTTCCGGTCTCCAAAAGTCAAAGAAATCGCGTTTGTCCCCTCCGGTCTTCTCTGAGGGCAAAGAATGAATATGCTAGCGCAATATGCCTCTGTCCCTTTGAGTCCCCGACAGGCAGTTTGGGGAAAGCTCTCGAGAAGAAAAATAAGTACTGGTTTTCGTTTTTAATTCAAAGGTGGCACAGGCACAGTAGATAGTCAAAAGAGAATTTCACTGTAGAAATGCTCAACACCGAGATAAAATATCACTAGGATCAACGAAGGACCTTTCCAAAATTGAAAAATTTTCAATATTTCTTTGCACCAAACTAATTTGATATTTTCCGAATTTCAATTATGAAGACGTATTTAGAAATGTTTGAAGTGTGTCCCTAATGTTTCTCAATGAAAACCAACCGGAGGGTTGTAAGTGTGTCAAAGAAGGGTTAAAAAAATCATTTTTATTGCACTCCAACGATGCAAAATTCAACACCATGCAAATTCGTCGATTTAATTTCACGATCGACTTTAAATGTGAAAATGATTTATTCTCGCACAGATATTACAAAATTGACTGGCTTTCCATATGGCCCTCACATAACGACTTAGCACGAGTCGGTGACTTCGCAAAATTCTTTTCCTCGACCTCGCGACCGTTGCTATTTTATTTTGCTTTTCCATGATCTTATTTGCTTTCGCGCGGACGAGCGGGCGTTACATCCTTGTCAGGATGAAAACCGCTGACGGGGAATATTTTCAGTCGAGTTCTCGGAGCCGCCTTCGCTCGCCGTTATAATAGCTGACAAGGGATGAACGCGAGTTTCGTCCCCTATCTCAGAAGAGAAAATGTAAATGAGCGCGGAGTCTGCGAGAGAAAGTTCCGCGGGAGGGAATAGTCAAAGACGGGGAAGTTGAGGGTCTTCGTGAACCGAATAAAGTCGGCGCTGTAATTCCGCTTCGATAAGACACTTCGAAAAGAGGATAAAGGAAGAAATCTTGGCTATGAGAGACAATTATCTCACGATCGCTCGCCAATCTTTACTGCAATTTATGACTGAGTGAGAAAATCACGGAAAGGATATCCAGGTCACTTAGGTTTTATAAAACGATTGACGTAGACGAAATTTAAGGGGGTCGTCTAGTGTGTCAGATAAAAAAAATCGACTTTTCTTCATAAATCACATCTAAAACATGTATAGAAGACGTGGGTAGAAGGATTTTTCGAAATTTGAAGCCTTCGAAAAGTTACAGTCAGGTGCAGGTGAAGTCAGGTGAAGGTAAAACCAGAGCAGGTATACGGAGCAATCAAAACACGAATTTTAGGAACCGCTGCCATGATATCTCAAAAACGATTTGATTGATTCTGCTCACATTTATACAGCATCTTTAGTAAATATATAACTACAAGTTGAACTAAAATAATTAAGATTTCTTCGTTAGTTTTCTTTTTATCAGCTATATAAACCCAAAAAAAGTACGAAAAATTGAAATTTTTTTGCTAAAGCGTGAAAAAAATTTTTTTTTTGGAATTCTAACTTTATTTTAGTTCCATGTAGAGCCTCAAGTGCCAAGATTAAAATTGCGTTTGGTTCTTTGATTTCCGATAAGCAGAACGGCCGGAATCATGGCAGCAGTGGAGCCCCTCTTTTTATATATGTGTTCCTGTTGGGCGATGTATCTCCGATATTCTATATAATGACTTCGAAAAATTCGCAAAGTATGTTTAAATTTTAATAAAAATTGAATACAATTGATAAATTATTTTATTTTAATGGATTGTCAAAAAAAATTCCCCAAAAAAGCATTAAAAACGGTCTTCACACTTAACTTCACTACCTTAACTTCACACGTTAAGGTAAACGGGCCTGAATGAGCGTGGGGCCCAAAAAACAAGTCGGTCAATATTTTTTTCTCATGGGAGTATCACGATGACCAGGTCGGGATTTTACGCACAATTTGTACATATAATCTTGCCGAGTTTGAGTTTTATTTATATTTAACAATATTGATAAATAATTAAGTTATCGTTAGTTAATTGGTTATGCCTTTTTTATTATTTTAGAAAATCGTGAGGATTAATTCATACAAAAATTAGGTATTTGCAAAAGTATCATCCAGAGAACACTCTAATTTTTCTGTATAAAAAATATTGAATCATGATCGATGTATATGATATTAGTATATTGGTTTATCCGATGGTTAATCGAAGTAATTTCCGAAAGATGCAATTTTTTCAAATGGCGCGTGTTCAAAGTGACAGTAGGAATTTTTGCGAAAAAAATGGCATTTTTTGTCCATCAAATCGAAAATATTCCTTCGATCCAAAACTATATTTTTACATCACGAAAAAGCTCTAAAATTTGCAGAAAGATCGATGCAGTAGTTTTCGAGATATTTTCAGAGATAACAGCCTATAAATCTGTTAACTTTTATCCGACCACCTTGAAATTTTTAGGGAACATTTATAAGATGTACTGTCAAAATATATTGGTTTTGGAAAACTAATGTTTTGACTTTTACAACTAAGTATAACCACTTAAACAAAGTGTCGCCGTCGCTGCATGGCCAATTGGTGGAGTTGGTTCTGTCAATTCGGGTGATCGGAAATGACAAATAAAAATGTCCTTTCAGTATAATAATAGGCCTTCCCCAAGACCGAATTGGTTTTAGACAAAACTTGTGTACAACAAAAAAGATCAATCTTTTTATAGGCTACAACTTTTGTGGGAAATATTTTTCTCTGAGATCAACATTCATGACAATAAACCAGAAAAACTTTTAAAAAATCAGTTTTTGTGAGTTTTGACCTTGACAATAAAGTTTTCGGCTATTTTCACTATCACATTCTGGATCAGCGATTAACAATACATGGATACACAAAATTCTAAAATAATCGGCGGTATGCTCTTATCGAAACTTTGTCCAAAAAAATGTTGTACGAAAAGATTTTAGAATACGATTTACACTTTACTCTCTACAAAAAAATCGTCACAACTGAGTGAATTTTCGAATTTCTACAAAATCTATATTCCAAATGAAAGTTAAAACCCCAAGCCATAGAAACAATTAATTTTTTTTTCTTGAATTCAATCTTATGCAGAAAGCACAGGCGTCTGCATAAGACTGCATAAACGCTGCACCCCTGAGCGTTCACCTATCCGAGTATTGGCCCGAGGCAACCCGCTGAAACCCTGCAATCGTCGCGCCCGCACGCCGAGTGCCCCCGCGTCACGTAAATTCGAAATAACTAGGCAATCCGTAACTAATTGGGCGTCCGGCCGTTCGTTTCGTACATCGCGAAATTAGAATGTTCGAGCTCTATCGAGTTCTCGACCAGCGCTGTACATTCATTCCAATTACAGCACACATATTCACTCGACGGTGCGGTGCATCGTCGTGGATCAAAGAGAAAAACGAGACGAGAAAATCCCGCGATCTAGGCAATTGGAACGAGGAGATTTATCGGGACGATTCTGTTATAATTCATCGTTTTATCGCCCCCATCGCACACTTTATCGCATCAAGAATGACGTAGACAGAAAAAAGACGAAAAAAAAGGTCGACGAATCCGATTCCTATCATCTCGCGAAGTTCTCTTCGTAAGCTGGATTGTTTTCCGGATAAATCTGCTTCTTCATTGCGCTCAAGGGGGGGGGGTATCTTTAGGTGAGGAAAAAATTGCTGATTTCCATGATTTTTTTTAAAGGAAGGATTTCTTCACCTTTTTTAAGACTTAAGGTATGTTTTGTCACTACTTTTGGCTGTTACATGGTATTTTTTCAATCTTTAAAAATGGCGGAGGTATGGCACGGTCTTCTAAACGGGTTGCGGCGGATGTTGTCAAACGGCGTGACACCTAACGTGACTGAGATTAATCTGAAAAAAAATCGACGAGGATTTTTGTTTTATTAAGAAGGGAAACCACTTTAGATGACTCAAAAAATCGATTTTTTTAATTTGATAAATTGTTAGTAAAACCAATCGCTGATTAACCGGTAAGCAGCATCAATAATTCATTACTGCCTTGAATTCTTTGTTTTTGGCAAATTTTTTTCAAACGCGTTTTTCTCGAAACGTTTTTTTTTCAATTTGTGTACACCCTAACTCGAAAAGTTTCGAACTTATGATTTTATAATGTGATAGTTGGTTTCTTAATATAATTACGCTCTATACGAACCTAAATTTGGGGTAGTATCATTGTTGAACGTATACTTTTTATAGCAAAAAACATTTTAAAATGATGGCGACAATTACTACCCTTTAGTTTAAACACCTCTAAAAAATGCAATTTTCAATTTTTGTGATCAGAGGTAGGTTCATATATAAGGAAAACATGTTCTCAAAGTAATCTTCAAACCGTATTGATTTCCGATGAAAACTGTGGGCTCCAGAGTGTACACGAACAGTAAAGTCTGATGACGACCTTCGATAGGCGGCAGGTTATATGTTCCATATTTTCAGAGGAAATGCTTCGAAAACATTGAAATATTTGTTTGAAAATATGTACTGAATATTCCCGAAGGCTGCATAAATTCTATTCATTCATTCCTTGTCAAAAATATGATGGAAGTCGCTTAAAAAACGTACTCCTAAACTGGTTCCCTGTCTTAACACTCGTACGCAAAATATGAACCAACAAAAAGTGGGAAATGTTGAAAATCGATGAAATGGTACGCTTTGAAATAAAAAATTGTATCCTCCGACATAAATGGCTACATTTTGCCATCAAAATATTTTTCTTTTATTTTTAAAAACATTCAAGGTGACGTTTTAGACAATAATGCTAGAAAGATTTATACCAAATTTCATCGGGATCGGTTGGTTGGTTTTTTACCTATACGTCACGCCAGTTTTAAAAATGCAGTTTCACAGACCGTGCCATGTCTCCGTCATTTTTAAATATTAATAAAACAAAATACCATATAACAGCTAAAAGTAGTAATAAAACATCCCCCGAGTCTCAAAAATGATAAAGGAATCTGTCCTATAAAAAATTGTGGTAATCAGCGATTTTTTCTCTCGCCTGAAGGTATTTTCCCCCTTAATCTCTCCGATGAGGGAGGACTTGTTCGCTTTTGGAAGTTCTTCGTCTGATGGGAGATGAGGCACGAGCGCTTCCGGCACCGCACTGCCGCGAGGTCCTTTCCCCCTCCCGAAAGTCCTTGACATTCCGTCACGACGCCTCAAACGATCGTGCGAGATTTCTCGCGCGCGTTCATTGTCATTCTAAATCGCTTTGTTATCATTATTGTCGATCGCATTTGCTCCTATCGTTGACTTCCGTGTGAGAATGGCAGAATCAAATTTCTTTGTGTTTTGTGTCCCTGGGATCGGAAATTTCGAATGCGGTTATCAAGTTAGCGTCGATTTTTGGAAATTATACACTTTTTTGAGAAGCCAAACATTTAGACGAATTTTCGGACGGTGTGGCGAACTTTGCCAACCTGACTGGTGGGCATGGAAATAAATGAAATTCGTTGATGAATCGCGTCGTATCGACTATCGTCGGACGCATCCTTCAGCAATCCTCTACGGCAGATAAAAAAATATCTGATTTTTTTCTCACCATTCTTGATAGAATAAATCGTATATATATATATATATATCTATATACATTTGGTTGATGAATAATGGTACCGATAAAATCATCTGGCAGACGGAGCTGATACGGTATGCATATATTTCGTTTTTTTTGTTTCAGGCCAACCAGGTGGGCGAAATTAAGTACACCATCTGACCGCCTTACTAATGGGTACTAATGATACACCAAAAATAAATCGCTCTGGTAGTTTTTCTACAATCAGTCGCCGAAATTTCGTTCGTTTCTTCGGATTATACTGTAGTGTACTCCCTTGAATTTATTATCTCAACTTCGTATTTTTGACAGCTCTGCAGCTTGCATCGTTGCGGCGCAACGAAAATTAATTTAACCGTTAAAAGAAAATTCAACAACATATTTTTTGAAAATTTGGATTGCCGACCTTGGAACAATTCTAAAAAAACGTTTCATTCATTCCTGAAGCATGAAACTACGAAGTTTCTTCGATGATGACGTGTTAACAATAAACAAAAATGAATTTTTGTTGCGATCCAATTATACAAACATGGTGTTGAAGTTTGTATCGTTCCATTGTAAGTTTCCAATATTCTCATTCTTCAGCAAAATTATTTTTCGCAATTCGGTACTTTTAATTAATTGATAATTAATATTTAATAACTTACCTTTAATTAATTGATAATGAATATTTAATATTTACCAACTTACCTTTCATCGATCGATAATATTTAGTAGCATTGTATTTAATATTTAGTCGTTATTATCTAAGAGCCGAAGTCCGACCGAGTGTCCAATACGTTTCGTCGGAGCTTTCACCTATGAGATGCAGATTGAATATTTTATGACCATCGCAGGAGCAATCGATTTCGCTAAAGCGTCTAATATCCCCTTATCGATAAATATTACCACGATTCATACGTGTCAGACCACCAACGCGATCTAGCGCGCAATCGAGAACGGGAGACGGTGATTTATAGCAATAAGGCGAATTAACGCTATGCCGCCGTTATAGTGCATAGATCAGCGAGCGGGGGCAGCACTGATGATTAACGCGTTGCCCTCGGCCCCAACGTGTGCTCTTACGAACGCGTGCGTTTACGCACAAAAGGGCCCGTTGTTCGTTGCCCCCTCCCCCCTTAATTCCTGCCACCTCTTTTCTCTGGATCTCTCTCTCTCTCTCTCTCTCTCTCTCTCTCCCCTTCTCTCTGCCTCTCTCTCCTTCTCTCGTCTCGGTCCACTTATCCGAGCGAGGTGAACACGCGCATGTCTGCTCGCTTCAGATTGCCATAACTCCAAAACTATATGTCATTCTCCAACCTGATCACGTTCGCGTTGCTTCGGTGCTCGACGCGGTGTAAAATACCGCAGGAGTCCCGCTTCGAACGATTGAATGATCGATCGATCGGATGATCGAACGAATTACCGTGAACATCCAAGTGAAAGGATCGTGTGACCTTTACTATGTACAGGGGGGACAAAGACAGCTGCAGCCTGGTGCAGGTGAAATGAACGTAAAACCAAAGTTCCAATTTATAGATGCCCTCGTCAAACTTATAACCCGAATCAAATGAACAAAACGGCGCACCGGAGGCGAACATACCACAGATTCCGAAAGCATCGGGTTCACACCATCGAAACAGGTCCAATGGAGTCACCCAAATGTGGTTCATTGGGGTCATTTTTCTTTGAAGACACGAAATTGGGGGTTGATTTATTCAGAACGTTTGTCAGGCTTGGGGTAACAGCTGTATTTGGTTGAGGCTCGTGAAGCTAACGACTCTGATTTTTAATCTCGAAGAAACGCTTCGTTTGATTCGAACAAGTGTGATACTCGTATTCACAAGCGCGCGACAATTTACGTACAGTTTTTTTTTCGATCGAACAAATGACTTGATGCACTATGAGCATGGCTACTGAATTCCCACTTCATTGGAAATCAAATAAAAGCGTAACAGGTGAAGATTCAAATGATGTTTTGTTTTTGATCGAATGTATTACACCTAATGTGGTCCTTTGGAGCTATGTTTCCTTGAAGGCACCAAATTGCGGTTCGATGCCCTTGGAACGTTCGTCAGCTTTGAAGTAACTGCTGTATGGTCTTGATGCTTGTATAGCAAACGTCTCTGATTCCTAATCTTGATGAAACGCTTCGTTTGATTCGAACAAGTGTGGTACTCGTGTTCACGAGTGCGCTGAAGATTTGATTATAGAGTTTTTCCCAATGAAATGAATGGCTTCACGCACTATGAGCACGTCTACTAAATCCCACTTCATTGGGAATCAAATAAAAGCTGAGCAGGTGAAGATTCGAATAATATTTTGTTTTTTATCCACTGGCTACAACGAAATGTGGTCCATTGGGATAATTTTTCTTCAAAAACACCATATTGCTGTTTCGATCCTCCAGAACGTTTGTCAGACTTAAAGTATCGGCTGTATTTGATTGAGTCTCATGAAGGAAATGTCTCCTTAATTTCTCGTTCTGATGAAACGTTTTGTTTGATCAGAAGAAGTATGGTGTTCACGAGTGCGCTAAAAATTCTGTTAGGGAGTTTTTCCCATTCGAAAAAATAGCTTGACGCACTATGAGCACGTCTACTAAATCTCACTTGATTGGGAATCGAATAGAAGCATAGCCAAGTGTTTTCTTTTAAAATATACTTTATCTCTCGGCACAGGAAATATCTGTTGAACGTTTGTGCCACGTTGGGAATGAGAAAGGGGGACGTGGGTCAAAATTGATTTCACACGCGAATGAACGTCCGCCAGCTACTAACGGGACGGAGACCGATGTATCAATTGTAACAAAAATCGCCTTTGTCTCTTTCCGACTTCAACACTCTGGCGGATGGGACCCTCTACATTTCGGTCGCCCAATTGATGCGCGCTCAGTTTTTTTCGCTTCAGGTTGAAGAATGAAGCGTTCGTTCCGGGCATTTCGTTGAACCGAATTCTCGAATATTCCCCAAATTCTTATTGTACCTACTGCTGTCAATTCTGTAAAACTGTTGTTGGACGTTGTCATTGACGCATGACTGCTAGATGTTGTCATTGACGCATGACTGTTGGACTTTGTTATTGACTCATCACTGTTGGACTCTTATTGACCCATCACTGTTGACATTAACTCATAACTGTTGTACGTTGTCATTGACTCGGGACTGTTGGACGTTATCATTGACTCATGACTGTTGTACGCTGTCGTGACCCTAGTGACTGTTGTACGTTGTCGTGACCTTAATGACTGCATCAACGTGCACGGTCGTTTGCATAGCAAGAATAAAGAGTACTGGCTGGTCCAAGTTCTCACGCGTGACCTCTTAGCTACCTGCCAACTCATCATTTATCTTACTGCTCGAGAACCTTGATACCTGCCTCGGTCCCAGTGTCCAAAGTCAACAAAATTGCATTTGTTTCCACCGGGTTTCTTCGCGAGCAAAGAATGAGAATTCTAGGGCAATACCCTCATCCCTTTGAGTTCCCAGCACGCGTTTGGTGAAAAACATCGAGATGAAAAACAACTACTAGTTTTCGTTATTCTTTCAAAGCTGGTACATGCGCAGTAGCTAGTCAAAAGAGAGTTCCAACGAAATTGGTCTTCGAAATTGGATTCAAAATCCAATTGGACCAACGAAATTAGTCTTCCACAGCTGGCCAACGAAATATTCAGATGAAACCCTAAAACATTTGATTTCTTTCAATACTAGTTAGTTATCTAGAATCAATAGTTCCTTAAACAACCTAATATTCCATTTTTCCAACCAATCGATCTTCGGCATCCCCCAATAACCCCTTCCACCCGACCACCCCACTCTCAGCATCGAAAAATGGCACTACGCTCAAGTATAATTCCACATGAGTAGACAATCACTCGACCAGCCGATTGCACAAGAACAAAGACCACGGGCTCATATGGCGTGTAGAATTCGAAGGCAGCTCGTGTAGCTCGCTAATTCGATAGTCGTGCGCAATCAAGACCCACCGATAACGTACTCCCGTCTATCCTTCGACATATAGGACCTCAATTAATATCCACCGTATAATAACGCAATAAAGCCGCGAATGCAGGAGGCTTCGGATGCAACCATCGAGACACGTTACCCAAGTTCTCAATGACGAACGGACAAGGCGCGCGCGCGCGAGCCTTTCGCCTAGGTCAGCATTCCCGTCAAATTCTTTTGGCCATCGAAACGATTCGCGACAAGGCCACTGAAGAAACGGCGTTCCTTAATCCCCGCCGTGTGTCCTCGGGCCAATCGCCGTGGAGCAACAAACAAGAAGAATAAAAAAAAGCTCCAACGCAAAGCAGAGCCTCAAATATATCATGTGGCCTGGCCTATTTCGTTCAATGAAGCGAGACCGAAGGTTCGACCGGGCCGCTCTCGCTGTATCGTTCTTTATAAACCTCGATGTTGGGCTGGCCTGGAGCACAGGCCGATTCAACAGCGAGGTCGTGTAGCCACAACTTGTGCCACACCCACGGCCAACGGGCACACAAACGCCGCCGCCCGCACAACTTCTTTCGACACACATCCACCACATTATCTTCCCCCTCCCCCTCCCCCCGTGTGCATATTCAACTCTGCCACACATTTATAAATACAGGAAGAAGACGATATAGGCGATGGAGCACGAGTGGTCGGCACACAAGGGGGGCAAAGATTACCGCTCGTACGATAAACCTCATCGAGGAGTAGTACTCCACTCTCCTTTGATGATTCATTATTTCGTACGGTGACAGCTTGACCTCGAGTGGATCTCACGTTGAGGCGGGGAAACGAGGCTTGTTATGGTAATGAGGGGACTGAGGCTCTCTGCATGTTCTAATTGATGTGTGCTCAAGTGTGGCGATGACGTTGATGGCCTTATAAATGTAATGGCTTTTGACCGCGACTTCGCTCGCGTTCGCGTTCAACGTTTGGATCATGGCTATGGCGGGTATCGATTTTAGGGTCCTGGTGTGTGAGGGCTACTGGCGAAATGCCGTTTTCTAGGTAAGGTAAACTGCCCAGTTACTGACACTGTCCCAGATTGTGACAACAACGGCACAATTTTGACTGCCACAGATATACGATTTTTGTCGAAAAACATTTTAATTACCGCCTAACTAAAGAGAGTTTTTCACTTTTAATTATTGGAGAAATATACTTTTTTGCGTGAAATTCTTAGAATAGAAACTGAGTAGAGAATAGTCCGACACCCTTCTGAAGGGCTCCACAGTGGCAGTGCTAGACGATACCCACTAGGCACGACAAGCGACATATCGTGAATTTTGCTCGTCATGTACGTATAAAAAGACATAAGAATGATATCAAAATCTTCAGCAGGAACTAGACTATCGACGAGATAAGAAATAATTTAACTTTTGGTTAGGTATTTATTTAAATTTACGGTGTCAATAAGTGCGTCACATAAGTGAGGTTATGCCGCTGTTGTTGAGCCTCGATTTATCACCTATTGCGTTCAACAATTTGCGTTGCTCAGTTATTTTAATTCGCCGTGAAATAATAAATCAAAGAAGAAGATATTAGTTTTTATGATCGGAAAAAGCAGGAAAAAATGTACAACAATTAAACGTGAAGAAAATAAAGCAAGAAGAGTTGGGGCGCTCGGAAAGTGAGCCAAAAAGCAAGCGACAAAAGAAACAAAATAATCTTTGATAACTATTTTTTGTTTCTTATTTTCTATACCTCTCATATTCTTATGTAAAGAAAATAAAATAGTCGTCCACTAATTAAATATAGTTCGTGGTTTGTACCTAACGTGTGTTCGTGATATTCCATATACTTATTGCAATTTAACCCGTTTCAATGAGGATATTCGGGAGTGTCAGAAAGTGAGGTTATAAACTGCGCCACGAGTGTCATGAATCGGTACACGCAGGCGTCACCAACTACGACATGGGTGTTTCTCCAGTGCCAGAAACCCCGGCAGCAGAGAAGCGCTATTAAAACAATGATTTTATTAATAAATCTTAATCGTTTCACTATTGACATAGGTGGATCTCGTTCTGAAGGCTTTGGTGCACCTGTTGAAACCTTTAGTTTTCCGTTTGGCTATATCACGACCGAATAAATAGTGGAAATCCGACGCCGCCGCTCTTAAAGTGGTCAGTACCTGGGCCGTTTACTTTATTTGAGGAAAATACGTGTTTTTGTGGTCTAGAAGAAAAAGGGTTTCGAAGATAGCTTGTCAGAAAAAAATATCAGAAATTGGGTTGGTCGGAGATATTGAAACTGTTTTACATTGAGTATTTACTTGAGGACATCCTCATGATGCTGAAGACTATGCTTGACGCGTCTGCATAAGCTTGGGGCCTAAACAAAGAGGTCGATTTTCATTATTTTTTCCTGATCAGAGTATTGGGTCAAAGAGATCGGGATTTTAGGCACGCTAGCACGTAGTCTTACCAAAATAGTTTCTTTTTATTGAAAAATAATGGTTGACAATGAATTTATTGTTATTTGAAAAAGGGCCGCCGTTGCTGCATTGCCGATCGACGCAGGTGGTTCTGGCGGTTAGGGTGATCGGGAATAAAAAAAAAATGTACTTATACTATAATAATAAAACTTTCGTATGACCGGATACTTTGTTGCAATATCGGAAATTACGAAAATGGCAAGCCGTGGAAAAAGGTTCTACTTTCGACGAAAAAAAATAATTTTAATAGTTTATTTTTATTAACAAATGGATGAGCACATCGAAAAATCATCCAGTTATACGATAGAATATATTATGAACTATTCTCTGTCCAAATTTGAGGTATATCGGATGAATTAACTTTGAGATACGACCTACACCGTTTCGTAAAACATCAGTTCGAAAAAAACGCAACGAAAGATTTGAAGGTTCATTTTCTTTCCCACATTAGTCCTCCAAAATCACTCAAACTTTTTTCAAGATCTGTTGGAGATCTTCAGCCCAAAGATTCAAGAAGAGATTTGGGATGACAATGGAAATGAGGAAATGAAGAAGAACTGTCTTTGCCCTCCAGCGCAGCAAACTTCAAAAACTGGATCTGACCATTCACAAAAGTCGCCATAACCCGGTCAATTTAGAGATTTTTTTTTCAAACTCGTCATTGCCAATTGAAGTTGAGACCCTAGGTTGTAAAACTACGAACTCGCTCAAATTGACGAACAAACGCCACTGGCTAGTTGAATCGTAAAGAATATAGGACGTGGATGGGTACGATGTGTTGGGTGATCTAGGCTAACCACAGGCTCGTGTTTATCGTCGGCTGTCTTCGTCGTCCCGATGAGTAGGATCGTAGCCCGATATTCTCCGTCTCTGCACGCCCATACGCGCACACGCACACCTAGCGCACACTCTACAACCGCCAGACGCGAGGTATCCATTTGTAAGATGCTTTTGCCCGTAGTACCACTTACCACCTTGGCGAAGACTGGAGCGTACCCGCCTAATGATGGAGGCTTCCAAATGTTGCGGTGCTCCAGTAAACGTTCCCCATCGTTCCGTGCACTCGGGCTGCTTTATTGCGCCACTTCGCAACCTGTCAGGATGATTCTTTGATAGCATGTTGAACGGACAGCGGAAGAACACGAGAACGCGAGGCTGGGCTGAAAACTGCGGACCGTTGCCTTTCCAATGTTGACAAACTCCGCCAGCAATGTATGCACGGTCTGTTCTTCAGCATCCAACGCAGACTCCGATTCCTCATTGATAAATGCGGCTTAGTTCGTCGCTGTCCCAATCATCGCCCGTAACGCCATTTTTCGTTCGCCATTTTGTCCCGCGTAGATTTATTTCACCGTTGAACCATTCCGCTCGTTGATAAGCCTTCGGACTTACATCACCGCGTTATTAATAGAGCTCAATTAAATAATGTGGGTTACGCTCCCGGTCGCGACGAGACTTCAAGCCGCATCTGTTACGCAACCAGTCGGATCGAAAATGAAAGACCCGGGAGACATGCACGAATCGTCCTGGATTCGAGGCTGATACAACAACCTCCAAGTTTCGCCATCTCTCTTTCAGACCGAACGAGCCGCCGCTACGTGGCCAGGCGGGAATGATCCTTTGTTCGCCCCAAAAAGTCACCTCACCTTGGGGGCCACCTCATCTCTCCAACAGGCGTGTGCGGCTTTTTGACGCTGTATGCGTACGCCTTCCCATTCACTAGCATGTGTGTGTGTGTGTGTGTGTGTGTGTGCGCGTGTGGCTTTCGCGATTTCACTTCGTCCTACTAAGCTCCAGTTATTTCCATGGACAACGGAGCTTCGACGACGCGTATATAGCCCGAGAATATTTTATACCTACAGCATGTCGCTCCAGAACTCGTAGTTTCCGGCAGCTGGAACGATTTAAACGTTCCAAGTTTATCACTCGGATCTCCCGATACCATCGAGTCCCAGCCGTAAACTACGCTCGTTTGGCTTCCAGACTTTCTCATCAGCGGTGTCCATTCCCTTGGTGGACTTTAAAATCGAAATAGTGCGGGAAATCGCAGTTTGAGCTGACGTTCTCAAACATCTCGGAGGTGTAACGTGTTTGGAGAATTTATCGTGTTTGTCGATTTCTCATGTCATGCCGTAATACATCATCCGAGACGGACGCGAGCCAGACGCGACTACGGGCTTCGGCAGGTAAAAGGAAGAAGAAGAATAGCCATTAACGACACACCTAAGCAGAATGAAAGATGAACAAGGTTGGTGTCGGCTACCAAGGTGATGGAAGATAGTTTGCGCGCCATACTGATTGATAATCCTACGTTCGTGTGCTCACGATGTGTATACCACTGAACACACGAATGCTACGGTCGTATGGAGTATGCCTAGAATGTGAGCTCGAATGTACAATGGCTCGTGGACATATATGCCGTAAGTACGGAACACGCGTGCTGCTTTCAATGAAATGACTGCTGCCAAGGTGTTGGAAGGTACTAGTCGACCGGAGATAATAAAGCTGCGTGGCATCGTGTTTCCGTTTGCTTAGGTACTTCTGCTTGGATTTACATCTATTAAATATTCGCAATGAATACGAGAGAAGGTTTCCTTCTGCGTTAACCTGCCAGGTGTTCGATATTTTCACACTCTTGTCATTTAAGGGAGCTTTCCAGTGTGAAATTTTCAAAAAATCGATTTTTTTTTTGCTTTATCGAATAGTATACACTCTTCCGAATATTCCCTGAAATTTTCATGCCGAAATTCAGATTATTTCGGTTACTGTACAGCATTTCTTGGAAGAAGGCAACGGAGTGCTACAGCTACAGCGAAACTTTGAACGCGTTTTTCTCGAAACAGCATTTTTCAAAACGGTGTCCAACTTGGAGGGCAGAGTTTTAAAGCTATCGAGTTGAATTTTTTACACAATATTCTTAACGTCATTGTTTATCGTGCTATGGAAGCTTTTTTTTTTTGACATCTTCCTATTTTTTTGTAAAAAAAACTTCCGAAAAAAATGCTAAAATCGATACTTTTTGTTCAAACCGGCGCCATTTTTGCAAAAAAAAAAAAAAAAAAGCCTCCATAGCACGAAAGCCAATTATATACCGATCAATAATCTTTTTATGTTTTTTGTTTCAGATAAAAATTGTGACCCCCAACGTGGACACCACATCCAAGTGCATTTTCTGCAACAATTGTTTCATCATTTTTATAGATATTAATTAATAAATAAATCGATCTTTAAAAAATTGTTTTGTATTCTTCAATACCCAATTAATATACAAAAAAAAAACCAGACCGATTCGATTATTTTTTCTTTAAAAAAAAAAATCGCGAAAAACAGCGATTTTTCGGGCTGTCACACTGGAAAGCTTCCTTAATCCAATTGTGATCGTTGACGAATGATCCGACGAATGATTCGACACGAGTATGTCATGCTCATTCGCAAGACGCTTTGTCCAGAGGACTGGTCAATTTTTACGAGTAGGGCCGAAAAATCTCTTTGTGCATCAATGAGAAACGAAGATTTCTTCGTCTTAGACCTGACACCCTTTGCAGCTATTATCAGGGAAGAAGCAGTTATGGCTCCAAGATTAGGGTTTGCTGTGATTGAGGCTAGCAGAAGGCTTCGAGAGGGCTCCTTGGTTATCCGATCGAAGCGTATGTAAAAGTGCCTACGTTGATGCACTTTTATCCACCTTCGATCGTGTAATTTTGCATTAGCGCTTCGTCAGACCTGCCACATGGATTCAGTGTCGCTTGGAAACGGCATCTGCGGAAGAGGGTCAACCGTAGTGCGGGCGAGGACAAGGTACAGCGAGCCTGATGCGACGAATCCTTTGTTCGCCTCCAGCAGACTGCACTTCCTGCAGGGTGTTTCCATCGCCTTTCTCTCTCTCTCTCTCTCTCTCTCCCGCTCGCTCTTCTGCTCTCCTTATTTTCACTCGAGTGATATTTAAGCCTTTCGTTCGCTGTTCCGAAGTGCACTGTGCTCTCCCTAGTAGACTCTCCCCCTCGTTGGCTATCGAGGAAATTACTCATTCTCGTTATTCATCAACGTATTCACGCAGTAGATTTTTTTTACTGTGTTCCGCACGAGACTACAAAGAAAATTGTAGTGTGGCAATTTTTTTTAAGGTCGTTATGGTATAACGTTTACTGCTCTGGAGAAAACAAAGCGTGCGTTGGTTCCGAGCGCCGTCCATTTATACCGAAAAGTGTGATTTATAGAGCTCGTATACCAGGTCTCACTCTGCGGCTATGGGGAAAGAATCATTTGGGATTTCAGGCAGTTGACCAACGACAAAGTTTGACCTGGATATCCTTCCGCCTGGGAAAAGATACCACCGGAAGCATGCTAATATTGAAACCGACCGAACCAGTCGCGAGTAGACCGAGAGAAAAAGTGTCTGATTGAAAATTCAAATTATTCCTCCCCATGCTAGGGTTTCATTTGATTCTCACTCATGTGGAATTCGGCTTATGTCTAGTGATGCACAGCCATCTCCTGCACCAAGAAAACAAATATTTTTATCAACAAAGAAAAAATGTTTGAATCTTGCCCTGCTGAGCTTTTATTTGATTCCCAATCAAATGGGATTTCCGAGATGTGTGTATAGTGCACAAAGGCATCTATTTGATTCAAAGAAGCTCCTGCATAGACTCTATTTTGGCACGCTGATGAATACAAGTATCAAATTTGTTCGAATCAAACGGAGAGTTCCATTGGACTGGTAAATCAAAGAAACAACAGCCTCATTGGCGGAGCATCAATTAATCCGAATCGTTTCTTCAATTCCAATGAACGTTTTGAAGGAATCAAACCGCAGTTTGGTGTCTTCGAGAAAAAATGGCACTAATGGACCACATTTGGCTGTAGTACGTTTGGTAAACAGCCAAAGATTATTTGAATTTTCACCTGCTAAGCTTTTATTCAATATCCAATGAAGTGGGATTTAGTAGTGATGCTCATAGTGCGTCAAGTCATTTGTTTCGTTTAAAAAAACTCCCTACCAAAATAGCTTCGCAGAAATGGCCATTCCAGGCGTATCAGATTCGTACCACTCAACACCTCCCATCACTTATGCATGCTGTAGATTCCATTGACGTTGATGCTACCTGAGTAACGTCAAGCACGAAGAGATTCGTCTGTCGCGCTCGCGTTACAATACCTCCACTCGTACGACAATGCGAAGCGATTTTTCGTCGCCCATGTGGAATACCAGATAACTTCGGAGACAGCGCAATTTCCAAACTCCTCGTATACCTAGACGATTGGGAGCCCTCGAGGTGTAACGTGTGTGCAAGCAACGAGGAGAACTCGCGGAGTGAAAGCGAGATTGCCGCTACATCGTTGTGCTGCCGTTTCTTGTTCTGTTGGAAGCGCCCGGCTGAAACGGCTCCCTCTCTCAAGACCTCCCCTTCCAACCTTCCATCTCCCTCTTACCTGTTCTCTTTGATCGTTTTGTGGTCGCGGCACACGTCGTTGAAGAGCACGAAGAAGTGGCAGCAAGCACTTTTACTCGATCTGAAAAAGTGAAGACTCGCAGCTCATTCGATCATCTTTCTTTTTGGCTATCTCATGGAAGGCCACGAAACACCTCTGACCATTGTTACAACAATTGTTACAATAAAGAGTGCAGGCGTTGGCCGTCACGCTGCTACCAGCTACCCGTGATTCGTCCTATGGGGTCCTCCATGGTTAGTTCCTGTGATCCTCGCTGTACTTTTGATCCCCTTGGGGGTGGAGGACTCTCAGGCCGATTGGAATTAGCTTGAGATCAGCACTTTTGAACGTAGTTAGGCCACGGAGTTTCTCACACTGGAATCATTGAGATTAGGGACGAGGAGTTTTGGTGGTTGCTGATTGAATGAGACACCGCATTTTCCGTCCAAATGTCAGTGGATGTTTCGAACATTTATTGCAAAAAAAACTACTCGTGCGATTTACTTGATTTTTGGTCCCTCTATGGCATCCGCACCGATAAAGATAACTGCAAAGTTTGAACAACAAATTTACACAATCAGCGAAGTTATTCACCATCGTACGAACTGAAAATATCGACTGTCTTAAGCGAACTTGAAAAAATTGCATTATCTGACAATCCGGTGAGCATTTTGGTAATTAACTGATCGTATGGACGCGTGCTGTTCATTTTATCTTTCGTAAATTATACGTACACGTATTAGTCAAGTGGTTGAATGGGGTACCTAATTTCTTTCACTTGATGGGTTTGAGACGAAAATAATTAAATTCATAGTTTAGGTACATCGTTTCGGCTATCGTCTGCAGGACGATTTTTAATTTAACATTATTTGTTAACGAAACAACGATTATAACAATGCGTTTTTTCGTGAAAATTAGGAAAATAATGTAAGAATTTCGTCTACTTCCAAATGCAAAAATGGCAACATATAAAAGACATACGCAAATTGAGGGGGGAGATCCTTTTAGGCAGCCGAAAAGAAGTGAATTTTCATTTTTTTAAGTCGAAACTATTTATGTCATAATTGAAATTTTACGTACATCTTTTAGTTAACCAAACTATTTTTTGTTGTTTTTAATATTTCACAATGGTGGCTGTACGACACTTGCTTCAGAGACGGTTACCGCCTGAGGTGTTTCACGATGTACAGCTTAGCGTTTGGTGCATTGATCTGAAACATCAGACCTAAGAAGTTGTAGACTTTTAAGACCCATACGCTCTATGTGAACCTAAAAAGTCCGAAGAAAAATAGAAATTTAAAAAATGGTACGTGTTTGAACAAAGAATTATATTTTTCATGAAATTCGTAATATAGTATTTTCTAGCGAAAAAGTAGATTTTTAAAGTAATTCTCAAGGAACTTTAGGTTCACATAGACGGCAATTATTGTATCGAAAAGTGGGAAAAATTTCATTATTATCGATCGAATAGTTTTGAAGTTATCTTCTACGAGGTTCACAGAAAAGTTGTCCTCAGGAAAAGGCCCTTAAAGTTTCAGGACACAAAAATGTTGTGACCAAACGATCTGCCGATTAAGACGGAATACAGCTTTAAGACGATAAAAAAAATCGATTTCTTTTTCTTTGAACGATAAAACTACGTATGTAGAATGCTTTCTCAACATTTCAAAGCGAAATTCGAAAAATGTCAAACGTTATAGCCCGATAAAGCTGTGCATCAGTGCTCGGATTTGAAGCGCGCCGCAGGTAAAAGCGAGAGCGCAGATGGGCAAGCAGAGATGGGGAAAAAGTAATTAAATGAACAACTAACGATATTAACTACTACTGTAATTAATAATTGAATTACATTGTAAAAAATTAATTAATTAGTTACCACAAGTACCTAGTGCAATTTAATTCAAATTCTATGCAAACTTCAAACTCGTTTTTTTTCTTAAGTACATGCATTTTCAAAATTGGCGTGCAGGATTACTAAAAAACCGAAAAGCTGATTGAGTTGAAACTTGGTAGAAATATTGATAATATTTCTATCTTCTACTTAACGAGAATTATTTTTGAAAAATTGGAAATAAAACTACTTTTTAATGCAAATTTTACAGAAATTTTGCATGGAATGTGGATTTTTTTTATGTGAATGCATGCCATTCTCTTAAATTTGCATTTCCTTCATTGTAATTACAAAGTTACATGAAGCCACACTGTACGCCGATTCGGAAATCCCGCGGCAACATTTTAATGATAAATGAATTTAAAAAAATGTTTCATGTACTCAAATATACTATTAAAGAATACCTACAGTTTGATAAATGTAGAATATCTATATCCTAGTTTTAAAAATCGCTCGATATTGCTTAATTTTTTCCCGTCTAAATGTATATCTTCCTCGTGGAATGCATTTTTCGCCGTAAGCTCTTCCTTCCGTTATAAAAGAGGTCTTAACGTCCCCCTTAAAATTTAAACCCTACGCTATAAAGCTACGCAAAAAAAAATCGTAGTCTCCAAATTTCGAGCTCTTGCGGACTTTTTGGTCTGGCAATGCGAAACGAAAAAAAGAAACGCGATGCAGCGATAAAATCGGCATGCCAATAGTTACTTCGCGCTTCCACAATCGAGTTCACCCCTTATCTTCCTCACCGTCACCGTTTCTTTATCTCGTTGCACCCAATTTACATCGAATCGCGCGATCGCGTCCCGCAACCGTGTCGAATCTTCAATTCTCATGCGGCATCTCCTCGTCGCGAAGTAGAAAATGAAAAGGAGAAAAGACCAAAAAAATATATTTAATGAAAGGAGAAAAAAAAATGATAAATAAAAGTCCGTCCGAGCGGATGAAGAACAAAAGTGGGTTTGGAGTTTGCGAAAGTACACATCACGAAAAGCCTTCGTGAGACTGTGAATTGGAATAATTCGTATATGTATAGAGACGGTGCGAGAATGAAGCAGAGTGGAGCAAAGAGAGATATAGAACTTTCACCCGTTCTAACGATTATTTGCTCCGTGAAACTCACGCGCGCGGCCTCAAAAAAAAAAGAAAAGAATGAAACCAAGCAATGATATATATATATATATATATATGCGTATACATATGTATATAATTTTCTAATCCCTCTGCACGTTATCGTCGAGCCTCGGAGACCGCCGAAAAAAAGATAAAAAAATTCACCGATTCTTTTATTTGCCGTAAAAACGTCCTCGAGTGGTCCTGTGAATAGAAGCATTTCGTAAGACGCGGCAGACGAGTATGAGATTCGGTAAAGTAGCCCACGAGGATTTCACCGTCGTCGCCGCCGCCCGGACACTTCGAAATCCTGCAATTTCTTCATTCCTTTACAAAGAAAAACGAGGAAGAGAGCGAGAGAGCGAGAGCGACAGAGAGAGCGCCTAAAAAAGTGGACGAGTGGCATTAGTTGAACTGTCGCGAAACGGGTCAACTCGGAACAGAGGATACGTTGTAAAAAGTCCCCTCAAAAATCCGCAAATTGACGGAGTCTAAGAGTTACTCCGGTATGGACGTCGTTTATCTCGGTTTATTATTTTAATTGCTTCGCTGGGTTTCGACAGAAATCGGAAGATTAATGATTATCGCTTTTTACGTGGTGAGCAATATTAATTGACTCTTGGGGTCGATATTGCTCGACGTGAAAGAATATCGAGTACTAGGACTTTCACGATGCTGGCATGTGAAACTACGATTTCTAATTATCGGTCGTATGAGAGATATACATTTTTTAGTCTCTACTTATTTAATCGATTTCTGCTCTTATTAATATCGTTTGACAAAAAACGGTTTTTTTAAAACAATGTTTATATATATATATATATATAGACGTGTATTTATGCATACATACAATTTTTTTTAAATACTAAAATAAAAATAAAAAACAAAAGAATACATGTTATTAACATTATCATATTGTCATGAGGTTTCATTGCTCCAGTTAACGCTCTTTCTCATTATTATTATTATTTATATTTTTTGAGGTCCAACGTATACCTACCCTTGCGGGTTTTCACATATTAACCTTCCCAATTGAACCCTTTCCCATCACTGCCTAGTCGCACTTCGTTGATCTAACCTAACATTCCGTTGCGTCCACAGCCGTCTTAAGAGGGAACGATACCTTATCGCGGTCGGTATGGTAGAACGATTATAGATTCCCACGAATCTCGGAAACGGCTCTTCAGATCCCGTCGAAACTTTGCCAAACGACGTCAAATAGATAGACGAACGGCTGTCTTCTCCTCAAATTTTCCGAATTTGAGAAAAAAATGTAGATTGGGTTATCATAAGCCAATCTACATTCTTTTTCTCAAAATCAGAAAATTTGAGAAGAAGAGAGCCATTCATCTATCTATTTGACGTCGTTTGGCAAAGTTTCGACGGGATCTGAAAAGCCGTTTCAGAGATACGTGGGAATCTATAATCGTTCTACCATATCGACGGCGATAAGGTATCATTCCCTCTTAAGCCACACTATGCCGCATTTGTCGAGGGTACAGGGAAAACCCGTACCGGTATAGACCGTTTTTACTCAAATATCTACACCAAGGTCTCAGAAGTATTGGCCTCCCGCTGACTGGTTGATGCGCCAGCCGGTGCACGGCTAAGCGGTTACCGCTTCTTAACTTGAAGTACCCTCGGAGCCGAAACCTGACCGTCCATCCACCAGTATCGATTATTACTGTTGTTATTATTATTATTATTATTATTATTATTATTATTATTATTATTATTATTATTATTATTATTATTATTATTATTATTATTATTATTATTATTATTATTATTGTGTCTCTTATAGAGTAATAACAATTGTATTGTTACATACGCATATTTATTATTAAAATAAATTTTCCTGAATGTATACTTCATTCTAGAGCTATATATATACTTTTGGTTGTTGTTTGATGACCAAAGCGTTTTACTCTCGTTCTTTCCATCCCTCTTCCTTTCTTTCTCTCAGAACTCTCTCTCTCTGAAATAATGAAGCGATGAAACTACCACCCTTCTACCAAATCTATTAATCAAGCATGCATTTTCTCTAAGGGTGGCGAATAGTATTAGGACGTTGAATAAGTTCTCGCTATTTTCCAACAGATGGCGTCACCAGAACTACGCGAGGTTTAAGATGGTAACGCATCTATAAAGAAGTATTATAAGCAAGCTTGGAATTCGGTGTATGTCATTTTGCCGAAGTTTACACAATTTTTTTTCATAGTGTTAAACATGTCAAATTTGGTGACAAAAAAAAGAGTACTTGCGGGGAATTTTACTGCACTACTTTAGTTATTTAAAAAACTGCAGCTGAAGCACACAGAATTCTTGTTGACACTTACGACGACCATGCTCTGTCGGAAACAACATGCAGATATTGGTTTAGACGCCGAAAAAAATTATGATTTTGATGCGTTGAATTGGAGACACGACTTTCTGAAAACTCATGTCAGACGCTAGCTGAACTTGCAGAATCATTTGAAGCTGATCACACAACAGTTTCGAAACGTTTGAAAGCATTAGTAATGATTTTATCAAATAAATCAGTAATTTTCTCGAAAAAACAAGCGAGAATTTATTAAACATCCCGATGTTTAATAAATAAATAAATAAATGTTTTAAATAAATAAATAAATAAATAAATAAATAAAAAAATAAAAAAATAAAAAAATAAATGACGATAAAAGTCAACTTTTATCGTCAATCATTTAAAAACATAGAAAATGATGATGTTGAAGTTTGCATCGATGGAATGCAACGAGAGTGATTCTTCTTTATTTTTGAAATTTCACTTGCCAGATCTGAGGTACGAAAAAGACGCGAACATTTTTTAGGATTCATGTTTAACAATGTACAACCTAAATTCGAGAAATAGGATTTTTGATAATAATGAAAATAAGAAATTGAAGAGACTTTTTGTTGCGACTACATATGTATCGACACGTATGTGTGTGTATATGTATATTAGACTGTTTCAAAAAAAAAAGTTTTCCTTTTGGATTCTCGTGCTATTGTTGGGCACTAATGAAAGCAAATTTCTCTAAAAAAATGGGCGCGGTCACTCAATTTTTAGAGGTGGCTATCTCGACTTTTTTGTATTTGAATTTTCTTCATGAACGTATTGCATTTAAGCATAGTCATGGCTTCGAATTACGGATAAAAATCACATCCAGCAGCTATTTCGTAACAAAAATAAACTGTAACAATTTGAAAAGATTGCAATATTCACAATTCAAATCCAGGTAGATCAATAATGGCGTCCATATTACTCTCGTTATTCATGTAGATTTATTTATACACATTAACATTTCGCACTTTTTACGAAAAATTAAATTATAAGCTTTTATTCATAAATCATGTATATGCATTTTCAAAATGCCACACTTATAAATATTTTTATTATTTACTTCATTATCATTATCAGTTTTTGTTAAATTATCAATGATAAAACAAGTCGTCATAACAATAAGTATATTATGTTTTATTAAACAGCGTTTGAAATGTTGTTTGGGCTCAATTTATTTACCGATTCGGAGTTAATATTTTCGATTTTGTTTTCTAGGGATTCAATGTGTGTGCGATATACTTTTCATCGTCGCGAAACAGCTGTGAAACATACTATTTCCTTTATTTATTCTATTTCCGGTGTAATCCAATACCATGATCATACTAATTAAGTAAAATCATGAAAAAAATTTAAAAAAGTCGAGATAGCCACCTCTAAAAAGTGAGTGACCGCGCCCATTTTTTTAGGGAAATTTTCATTTATTAGTGCCCAACAGTAGCACAAGAATCCAGGAGGAAAACATTTTTTTTATTGAATCAGTCTAATATATGTATATATATATATATATATATATATATATATATATATATATATATATATATATATATATGTAGATATATCTGTATGTATGTATGTACGTATGTGCACATACATTTATAAAGTCAAAACGATAGAAAAATGCAATAATCATAATTCTCCTAGTACCTAGTGGAAAAGCACAGCCATAATCCAGCGATCCGTAATCCCCGAGCACGAAGAATTATTTGCCAAGCCCGATCGTTCGTCCCTAAGCCGCCATCCCGCGAGAAATCTAAGCATCATCATTGGCGATTCCCAGCGTAGGTTCCATATTTGTGAATCCGAACGAGATATTCTTCACGATTATATCGATCTCTTGGATCCGATTTGTCGCGTAATATCCCGGAGTGCGAGAGTGAATGATAGAAAAAGATTGAAGAACAAAAAATGGCAGGATGGCTAGAGTGCACCTATGTGAAGTTGGCAACTGACTTTACAGAAAGTGATTTTTTTTTTTTGCATTCGTATGTACTCGGTTTGTACCCCTTTGTACCGTCGTAAATTTCGTTTGTACCTTAAGGGGGAAAAAAGCACGAGGGTATGAAAAAATGAACCGCAACCAATTTAGAGCTAAGCAATTTTAACAAACGTGACTGAAAAGAGAATCGTTTGTACCCGTTTGTACCGTTAAACATTTTTTTTTTTGAATTTTTTTTTCAAAATTTTTTCTGAAATAAAAATTTTCGATTTTTTTTTTTTTTAATTTCCGTTTGTACCGACAAGTATATCGTTTGGACCACCTAGAAATTGTTTCTATTCATTCGTATCGGTGAGTACATCGTTTCTACCACCGTGTAATCGTTTATACCCATTCGTACTGACGAGTATATTGTTTGTACCACCAAGAAAACGTTTGTACCCGTCTGTACTATCGAGCAATCGTTTGTACCCGTTCGTATCGACGAGTATATCGTTTGTACCACCGAGAAATCGTTTGTACCCGTCTGTACTATCGAGCAATCGATTGTACCCGTTCGTATCGACGAGTATATCGTTTGTACCACCGAGAAATCGTTTGTACCCGTCTGTACTATCGAGCAATCGTTTGTACCCATTCGTACTGACGAGTGTATCGTTTGTACCAGCGAGAAAACGTTTTTACCCGTCTGTACTATCGAGCAATCGTTTGTACCCATTCGTACTGACGAGTGTATCGTTTGTACCAGCGAGAAAACGTTTGTACCCGTCTGTACTATCGAGCAATCGATTGTACCCGTTCGTATCGACGAGTATATCGTTTGTACCATCGAGAAAACGTTTGTACCTGTCTGTACTATCGAGGAATCGTTTGTACCCATTCGTCCTGACGAGTATATCGTTTGTACCACCGAGAAAACGTTCGTACCCATCTGTACTATCGAGCAATCGTTTGTACCCGTTCGTATCGACGAGTACATCGTTTGTACCACCGAGGAAACGTTTGTACCCGTCTGTACTATCGAGCAATCGTTTGTACCCGTTCGTATCGACGAGTCTGTCGTTTGTACCACCGAGAAATCGTTTGTACCCGTCTGTACTATCGACCAATCGTTTGTACCCATTCGTATCAACGAATATTTCGTATGTACCACCGAGAAAACGTTTGTCCCCGTCTGAACTATCGGGCAATCGTTTGTACCCATTCGTACTGACGAGTATATCGTTTGTACCAACGAGAAAACGATTGTACCCGTCTGTACTATCGAGAAATCGTTTGTACCCGTTCGTATCGACGAGTATATCGTTTGTACCACCGAGAAATCGTTTGTACCCGTCTGTACTATCGAGCAATCGATTGTACCCGTTCGTATCGACGAGTATATCGTTTGTACCACCGAGAAATCGTTTGTGCCCGTCTGTACTATCGAGCAATCGTTTGTACCCATTCGTACTGACGAGTGTATCGTTTATACCAGCGAGAAAACGTTTGTACCCGTCTGTACTATCGAGCAATCGATTGTACCCGTTCGTATCGACGAGTATATCGTTTGTACCATCGAGAAAACGTTTGTACCTGTCTGTACTATCGAGGAATCGTTTGTACCCATTCGTCCTGACGAGTATATCGTTTGTACCACCGAGAAAACGTTTGTACCCATCTGTACTATCGAGCAATCGTTTGTACCCGTTCGTATCGACGAGTACATCGTTTGTACCACCGAGGAAACGTTTGTACCCGTCTGTACTATCGAGCAATCGTTTGTACCCGTTCGTATCGACGAGTATGTCGTTTGTACCACCGAGAAATCGTTTGTACCCGTCTGTACTATGGACCAATCGTTTGTACCCATTCGTATCAACGAGTATTTCGTATGTACCACCGAGAAAACGTTTGTCCCCGTCTGAAATATCGGGCAATCGTTTGTACCCATTCGTACTGACGAGTATATCGTTTGTACCAACGAGAAAACGTTTATACCCGTCTGTACTATCGAGCAATCGTTTGTACCCGTTCGTATCGACGAGTATATCGTTTGTACCACCAAGAAAACGTTTGTACCCGTCCTTAATATCGAGCAATCGATTGTACCCGTTCGTATCGACGAGTATATCGTTTGTACCACCGAGAAAACGTTTGTACCCGTCTGTACTATCGACCAATCGTTTGTACCCATTCGTATCGACGAGTATTTCGTATGTACCGCCGAGAAAACGTTTGTACCCGTCTGTACTATCGGGCAATCGGTTGTACCCATTCGTACTGACGAGTATATCGTTTTTACCAACGAGAAAACGTTTGCACCCGTATGTACTATCGAGGAATCGTTTGTACCCGTTCGTATCGACGAGTATATCGTTTGTACCACCGAGAAATCGTTTGTACCCGTCTGTACTATCGAGCAATCGTTTGTAACCATTCGTACTGACGAGTGTATCGTTTGTACCACCTAGAAAACGTTTGTACCCGTCTGTACTATCGAGCAATCGTTTGTACCCATTCGTATCGACGAGTATATCGTTTGTACCACCGAGAAATCGTTTGTTCCCATTCGTATCGACGAGTATTTCGTATGTACCACCGAGAAAACGTTTGTACCCGTCTGTACTATCGGGCAATCGTTTGTACCCATTCGTACTGACGAGTATATCGTTTGTACGAACGAGAAAACGTTTGTACCCGTCTGTACTATCGAGTAATCGTTTGTACCCGTTCGTATCGACGAGTATATCGTTTGTACCACCAAGAAAACGTTTGTACCCGTCTGTACTATCGAGCAATCGATTGTACCCGTTCGTATCGACGAGTATATCGTTTGTACCACCGAGAAAACGTTTGTACCCGTCTGTACTATCGAAGAATCGTTTGTACCCATTCGTTCTGACGAGTATATCGTTTGTACCACTAAGAAAACGTTTGTACCCGTCTGTACTGTCGAGCAATCGTTTGTACCCATTCGTATCGACGAGTATTTCGTATGTACCACCGAGAAAACGTTTCTACCCGTCTGTACTATCGGGCAATCGGTTGTACCCATTCGTACTGACGAGTATGTCGTTTTTACCAACGAGAAAACGTTTGTACCCGTATGTACTATCGAGCAATCGTTTGTACCCGTTCGTATCGACGAGTATATCGTTTGTACAACCGAGAAATCGTTTGTACCCGTCTGTACTATCGAGCAATCGTTTGTACCCATTCGTACTGACGAGTGTATCGTTTGTACCAGCGAGAAAACGTTTGTACCCGTCTGTACTATCGAGCAATCGATTGTACCCGTTCGTATCGACGAGTATATCGTTTGTACCATCGAGAAAACGATTGTACCTGTCTGTACTATCGAGGAATCGTTTGTACCCATTCGTCCTGACGAGTATATCGTTTGTACCACCGAGAAAACGTTTGTACCCATCTGTACTATCGAGCAATCGTTTGTACCCGTTCGTATCGACGAGTACATCGTTTGTACCACCGAGGAAACGTTTGTACCCGTCTGTACTATCGAGCAATCGTTTGTACCCGTTCGTATCGACGAGTATGTCGTTTGTATTACCGAGAAATCGTTTGTACCCGTCTGTACTATCGAGCAATCGTTTGTACCCATTCGTATCGACGAGTATATCGTTTGTACCACCGAGAAATCGTTTGTACCCGTCTGTACTATCGACCAATCGTTTGTACCCATTCGTATCGACGAGTATTTCGTATGTACCACCGAGAAAACGTTTGTTCCCGTCTGTACTATCGGGCAATCGGTTGTACCCATTCGTACTAACGAGTATATCGTTTTTACCAACGAGAAAACGTTTGTACCCGTATGTACTATCGAGCAATCGTTTGTACCCGTTCGTATCGACGAGTATATCGTTTGTACAACCGAGAAATCGTTTGTACCCGTCTGTACTATCGAGCAATCGTTTGTACCCATTCGTACTGACGAGTGTATCGTTTGTACCATCGAGAAAACGTTTGTACCCGTCTGTACTATCGAGCAATCGTTTGTACCCATTCGTACTGACGAGTGTATCGTTTGTACCAGCGAGAAAACGTGTGTACCCGTCTGTACTATCGAGCAATCGATTGTACCCGTTCGTATCGACGAGTATATCGTTTGTACCATCGAGAAAACGTTTGTACCTGTCTGTACTATCGAGGAATCGTTTTTACCCATTCGTCCTGACGAGTATATCGTTTGTACCACCGAGAAAACGTTTGTACCCATCTGTACTATCGAGCAATCGTTTGTACCCGTTCGTATCGACGAGTACATCGTTTGTACCACCGAGGAAACGTTTGTACCCGTCTGTACTATCGAGCAATCGTTTGTACCCGTTCGTATCGACGAGTATGTCATTTGTACCACCGAGAAATCGTTTGTACCCGTCTGTACTATCGACCAATCGTTTGTACCCATTCGTATCAACGAGTTTTTCGTATGTACCACCGAGAAAACGTTTGTCCCCGTCTGAACTATCGGGCAATCGTTTGTACCCATTCGTACTGACGAGTATATAGTTTGTACCAACGAGAAAATGTTTGTACCCGTCTGTGCTATCGAGCAATCGTTTGTACCCGTTCGTATCGACGAGTATATCGTTTGTACCACCGAGAAATCGTTTGTACCCGTCTGTACTATCGAGCAATCGATTGTACCCATTCGTACTGACGAGTATATCGTTTGTACCAACGAGAAAACGATTGTACCCGTCTGTACTATCGAGCAATCGTTTGTACCCGTTCGTATCGACGAGTATATCGTTTGTACCACCGAGAAATCGTTTGTACCCGTCTGTACTATCGAGCAATCGATTGTACCCGTTCGTATCGACGAGTATATCGTTTGTACCACCGAGAAATCGTTTGTGCCCGTCTGTACTATCGAGCAATCGTTTGTACCCATTCGTACTGACGAGTGTATCGTTTATACCAGCGAGAAAACGTTTGTACCCGTCTGTACTATCGAGCAATCGATTGTACCCGTTCGTATCGACGAGTATATCGTTTGTACCATCGAGAAAACGTTTGTACCTGTCTGTACTATCGAGGAATTGTTTGTACCCATTCGTCCTGACGAGTATATCGTTTGTACCACCGAGAAAACGTTTGTACCCATCTGTACTATCGAGCAATCGTTTGTACCCGTTCGTATCGACGAGTACATCGTTTGTACCACCGAGGAAACGTTTGTACCCGTCTGTACTATCGAGCAATCGTTTGTACCCGTTCGTATCGACGAGTATGTCATTTGTACCACCGAGAAATCGTTTGTACCCGTCTGTACTATCGACCAATCGTTTGTACCCATTCGTATCAACGAGTTTTTCATATGTACCACCGAGAAAACGTTTGTCCCCGTCTGAACTATCGGGCAATCGTTTGTACCCATTCGTACTGACGAGTATATCGTTTGTACCAACGAGAAAATGTTTGTACCCGTCTGTGCTATCGAGCAATCGTTTGTACCCGTTCGTATCGACGAGTATATCGTTTGTACCACCGAGAAATCGTTTGTACCCGTCTGTACTATCGAGCAATCGATTGTACCCGTTCGTATCGACGAGTATATCGTTTGTACCACCGAGATAACGTTTGTACCCGTCTGTACTATCGAGGAATCGTTTGTACCCATTCGTTCTGACGAGTATATCGTTTGTACTACCGAGAAATCGTTTGTACCCATCTGTAGTATCGAGCAATCGTTTGTACCCATTCGTATCGACGAGTATATCGTTTGTATCACCGAGGAAACGTTTGTACCCGTCTGTACTATCGAGCAATCGTTTGTACCCGTTCGTATCGACGAGTATGTCGTTTGTACCACCGAGAAATCGCTTGTACCCGTCTGTACTATCGACCAAGCGTTTGTACCCATTCGTACTGACGAGTGTATCGTTTGTACCACCGAGGAAACGTTTGTACCCGTCTGTACTATCAAGTAATCGGTTGTACCCATTCGTACTGACGAGTGTGTCGTTTGTACCAGCGAGAAAAAGTTTGTACCCGTCTGTACTATCGAGCAATCGTTTGTACCCGTTCGTATCGACGAGTATGTCGTTTGTACCACCGAGAAATCGCTTGTACCCGTCTGTACTATCGACCAATCGTTTGTACCCATTCGTATCAACGAGTATTTCGTATGTACCACCGAGAAAACGTTTGTCCCCGTCTGAACAATCGGGCAATCGTTTGTACCCATTCGTACTGACGAGTATATCGCTTGTACCAACGAGAAAACGTTTGTACCCGTCTGTACTGTCGAGCAATCGTTTGTACCCGTTCGTATCGACGAGTATATCGTTTGTCCCACCAAGAAAACGTTTGTACCCGTCTGTACTATCGAGCAATCGATTGTACCCGTTCGTATCGACGAGTATATCGTTTGTACCACCGAGAAAACGTTTGTACCCGTCTGTACTATCGAGGAATCGTTTGTACCCATTCGTTCTGACGAGTATATCGTTTGTACCACTTAGAAAACGTTTGTACCCGTCTGTACTATCGAGCAATCGTTTGTACCCATTCGTATCGACGAGTATTTCGTATGTACCACCGAGAAAACGTTTGTACCCGTCTGTACTATCGGGCAATCGGTTGTACCCATTCGTACTGACGAGTATATCGTTTTTACTAGTGAGAAAACGTTTGTACCCGTCTGTACTATCGAGCAATCGTTTGTACCCGTTCGTATCGACGAGTATATCGTTTGTACAACCGAGAAATCGTTTGTACCCGTCTGTACTATCGAGCAATCGTTTGTACCCATTCGTACTGACGAGTGTATCGTTTGTACCAGTGAGAAAACGTTTGTACCCGTCTGTACTATCGAGCAATCGTTTGTACCCATTCGTACTGACGAGTGTATCGTTTGTACCAGCGAGAAAACGTTTGTACCCGTCTGTACTATCGAGCAATCGATTGTACCCGTTCGTATCGACGAGTATATCGTTTGTACCATCGAGAAAACGTTTGTACCTGTCTGTACTATCGAGGAATCGTTTGTACCCATTCGTCCTGACGAGTATATCGTTTGTACCACCGAGAAAACGTTTGTACCCATCTGTACTATCGAGCAATCGTTTGTACCCGTTCGTATCGACGAGTACATCGTTTGTACCACCGAGGAAACGTTTGTACCCGTCTGTACTATCGAGCAATCGTTTGTACCCGTTCGTATCGACGAGTATGTCGTTTGTATTACCGAGAAATCGTTTGTACCCGTCTGTACTATCGAGCAATCGTTTGTACCCATTCGTATCGACGAGTATATCGTTTGTACCACCGAGAAATCGTTTGTACCCGTCTGTACTATCGACCAATCGTTTGTACCCATTCGTATCGACGAGTATTTCGTATGTACCACCGAGAAAACGTTTTTTCCCGTCTGTACTATCGGGCAATCGGTTGTACCCATTCGTACTGACGAGTATATCGTTTTTACCAACGAGAAAACGTTTGTACCCGTATGTACTATCCAGCAATCGTTTGTACCCGTTCGTATCGACGAGTATATCGTTTGTACTACCGAGAAATCGTTTGTACCCGTCTGTACTATCGAGCAATCGTTTGTACCCATTCGTACTGACGAGTGTATCGTTTGTACCATCGAGAAAACGTTTGTACCCGTCTGTACTATCGAGCAATCGTTTGTACCCATTCGTACTGACGAGTGTATCGTTTGTACCAGCGAGAAAACGTTTGTACCCGTCTGTACTATCGAGCAATCGTTTGTACCCGTTCGTATCGACGAGTATGTCATTTGTACCACCGAGAAATCGTTTGTACCCGTCTGTACTATCGACCAATCGTTTGTACCCATTCGTATCAACGAGTATTTCGTATGTACCACCGAGAAAACGTTTGTCCCCGTCTGAACTATCGGGCAATCGTTTGTACCCATTCGTACTGACGAGTATATCGTTTGTACCAACGAGAAAATGTTTGTACCCGTCTGTGCTATCGAGCAATCGTTTGTACCCGTTCGTATCGACGAGTATATCGTTTGTACCACCGAGAAATCGTTTGTACCCGTCTGTACTATCGAGCAATCGTTTGTACCCGTTCGTATCGACGAGTATGTCATTTGTACCACCGAGAAATCGTTTGTCCCCGTCTGAACTATCGGGCAATCGTTTGTACCCATTCGTACTGACGAGTATATCGTTTGTACCAACGAGAAAATGTTTGTACCCGTCTGTGCTATCGAGCAATCGTTTGTACCCGTTCGTATCGACGAGTATATCGTTTGTACCACCGAGAAATCGTTTGTACCCGTCTGTACTATCGAGCAATCGATTGTACCCGTTCGTATCGACGAGTATATCGTTTGTACCACCGAGATAACGTTTGTACCCGTCTGTACTATCGAGGAATCGTTTGTACCCATTCGTTCTGACGAGTATATCGTTTGTACTACCGAGAAAACGTTTGTACCCATCTGTAGTATCGAGCAATCGTTTGTACCCATTCGTATCGACGAGTATATCGTTTGTATCACCGAGGAAACGTTTGTACCCGTCTGTACTATCGAGCAATCGTTTGTACCCGTTCGTATCGACGAGTATGTCGTTTGTACCACCGAGAAATCGCTTGTACCCGTCTGTACTATCGACCAAGCGTTTGTACCCATTCGTACTGACGAGTGTATCGTTTGTACCACCGAGGAAACGTTTGTACCCGTCTGTACTATCAAGTAATCGGTTGTACCCATTCGTACTGACGAGTGTGTCGTTTGTACCAGCGAGAAAAAGTTTGTACCCGTCTGTACTATCGAGCAATCGTTTGTACCCGTTCGTATCGACGAGTATGTCGTTTGTACCACCGAGAAATCGCTTGTACCCGTCTGTACTATCGACCAATCGTTTGTACCCATTCGTATCAACGAGTATTTCGTATGTACCACCGAGAAAACGTTTGTCCCCGTCTGAACAATCGGGCAATCGTTTGTACCCATTCGTACTGACGAGTATATCGCTTGTACCAACGAGAAAACGTTTGTACCCGTCTGTACTGTCGAGCAATCGTTTGTACCCGTTCGTATCGACGAGTATATCGTTCGTACCACCAAGAAAACGTTTGTACCCGTCTGTACTATCGAGCAATCGATTGTACCCGTTCGTATCGACGAGTATATCGTTTGTACCACCGAGAAAACGTTTGTACCCGTCTGTACTATCGAGGAATCGTTTGTACCCATTCGTTCTGACGAGTATATCGTTTGTACCACCGAGAAAACGTTTGTACCCATCTGTACTATCGAGCAATCGTTTGTACCCGTTCGTATCGACGAGTATATCGTTTGTACCACCGAGAAATCGTTTGTACCCGTCTGTACTATCGAGCAATCGATTGTACCCGTTCGTATCGACGAGTATATCGTTTGTACCACCGAGAAATCGTTTGTACCCGTCTGTACTATCGAGCAATCGTTTGTACCCATTCGTACTGACGAGTGTATCGTTTGTACCAGCGAGAAAACGTTTGTACCCGTCTGTACTATCGAGCAATCGTTTGTACCCATTCGTACTGACGAGTGTATCGTTTGTACCATCGAGAAAACGTTTGTACCTGTCTGTACTATCGAGGAATCGTTTGTACCCATTCGTCCTGACGAGTATATCGTTTGTACCACCGAGAAAACGTTCGTACCCATCTGTACTATCGAGCAATCGTTTGTACCCGTTCGTATCGACGAGTACATCGTTTGTACCACCGAGGAAACGTTTGTACCCGTCTGTACTATCGAGCAATCGTTTGTACCCGTTCGTATCGACGAGTCTGTCGTTTGTACCACCGAGAAATCGTTTGTACCCGTCTGTACTATCGACCAATCGTTTGTACCCATTCGTATCAACGAGTATTTCGTATGTACCACCGAGAAAACGTTTGTCCCCGTCTGAACTATCGGGCAATCGTTTGTACCCATTCGTACTGACGAGTATATCGTTTGTACCAACGAGAAAACGATTGTACCCGTCTGTACTATCGAGCAATCGTTTGTACCCGTTCGTATCGACGAGTATATCGTTTGTACCACCGAGAAATCGTTTGTACCCGTCTGTACTATCGAGCAATCGATTATACCCGTTCGTATCGACGAGTATATCGTTTGTACCACCGAGAAATCGTTTGTGCCCGTCTGTACTAGCGAGCAATCGTTTGTACCCATTCGTACTGACGAGTGTATCGTTTGTACCAGCGAGAAAACGTTTGTACCCGTCTGTACTATCGAGCAATCGATTGTACCCGTTCGTATCGACGAGTATATCGTTTGTACCATCGAGAAAACGTTTTTACCTGTCTGTACTATCGAGGAATCGTTTGTACCCATTCGTCCTGACGAGTATATCGTTTGTACCACCGAGAAAACGTTTGTACCCATCTGTACTATCGAGCAATCGTTTGTACCCGTTCGTATCGACGAGTACATCGTTTGTACCACCGAGGAAACGTTTGTACCCGTCTGTACTATCGAGCAATCGTTTGTACCTGTTCGTATCGACGACTCTGTCGTTTGTACCACCGAGAAATCGTTTGTACCCGTCTGTACTATCGACCAATCGTTTGTACCCATTCGTATCAACGAGTATTTCGTATGTACCACCGAGAAAACGTTTGTCCCCGTCTGAACTATCGGGCAATCGTTTGTACCCATTCGTACTGACGAGTATATCGTTTGTACCAACGAGAAAACGATTGTACCCGTCTGTACTATCGAGCAATCGTTTGTACCCGTTCGTATCGACGAGTATATCGTTTGTACCACCGAGAAATCGTTTGTACCCGTCTGTACTATCGAGCAATCGATTGTACCCGTTCGTATCGACGAGTATATCGTTTGTACCACCGAGAAATCGTTTGTGCCCGTCTGTACTATCGAGCAATCGTTTGTACCCATTCGTACTGACGAGTGTATCGTTTGTACCAGCGAGAAAACGTTTGTACCCGTCTGTACTATCGAGCAATCGATTGTACCCGTTCGTATCGACGAGTATATCGTTTGTACCATCGAGAAAACGTTTGTACCTGTCTGTACTATCGAGGAATCGTTTGTACCCATTCGTCCTGACGAGTATATCGTTTGTACCACCGAGAAAACGTTTGTACCCATCTGTACTATCGAGCAATCGTTTGTACCCGTTCGTATCGACGAGTACATCGTTTGTACCACCGAGGAAACGTTTGTACCCGTCTGTACTATCGAGCAATCGTTTGTACCCGTTCGTATCGACGAGTATGTCGTTTGTACCACCGAGAAATCGTTTGTACCCGTCTGTACTATCGACCAATCGTTTGTACCCATTCGTATCAACGAGTATTTCGTATGTACCACCGAGAAAACGTTTGTCCCCGTCTGAAATATCGGGCAATCGTTTGTACCCATTCGTACTGACGAGTATATCGTTTGTACCAACGAGAAAACGTTTATACCCGTCTGTACTATCAAGCAATCGTTTGTACCCGTTCGTATCGACGAGTATATCGTTTGTACCACCAAGAAAACGTTTGTACCCGTCTGTAATATCGAGCAATCGATTGTACCCGTTCGTATCGACGAGTATATCGTTTGTACCACCGAGAAAACGTTTGTACCCGTCTGTACTATCGAGGAATCGTTTGCACCCATTCGTTCTGACGAGTATATCGTTTGTACCACCTAGAAAACGTTTGTACCCGTCTGTACTATCGAGCAATCGTTTGTACCCATTCGTATCGACGAGTATATCGTTTGTACCACCGAGAAATCGTTTGTTCCCATTCGTATCGACGAGTATTTCGTATGTACCACCGAGAAAACGTTTGTACCCGTCTGTACTATCGGGCAATCGTTTGTACCCATTCGTACTGACGAGTATATCGTTTGTACGAACGAGAAAACGTTTGTACCCGTCTGTACTATCGAGCAATCGTTTGTACCCGTTCGTATTGACGAGTATATCGTTTGTACCACCAAGAAAACGTTTGTACCCGTCTGTACTATCGAGCAATCGATTGTACCCGTTCGTATCGACGAGTATATCGTTTGTACCACCGAGAAAACGTTTGTACCCGTCTGTACTATCGAAGAATCGTTTGTACCCATTCGTTCTGACGAGTATATCGTTTGTACCACTAAGAAAACGTTTGTACCCGTCTGTACTATCGAGCAATCGTTTGTACCCATTCGTATCGACGAGTATTTCGTATGTACCACCGAGAAAACGTTTGTACCCGTCTGTACTATCGGGCAATCGGTTGTACCCATTCGTACTGACCAGTATATCGTTTTTACCAACGAGAAAACGTTTGTACCCGTATGTACTATCGAGCAATCGTTTGTACCCGTTCGTATCGACGAGTATATCGTTTGTACAACCGAGAAATCGTTTGTACCCGTCTGTACTATCGAGCAATCGTTTGTACCCATTCGTACTGACGAGTGTATCGTTTGTACCAGTGAGAAAACGTTTGTACCCGTCTGTACTATCGAGCAATCGTTTGTACCCATTCGTACTGACGAGTGTATCGTTTGTACCAGCGAGAAAACGTTTGTACCCGTCTGTACTATCGAGCAATCGATTGTACCCGTTCGTATCGACGAGTATATCGTTTGTACCATCGAGAAAACGATTGTACCTGTCTGTACTATCGAGGAATCGTTTGTACCCATTCGTCCTGACGAGTATATCGTTTGTACCACCGAGAAAACGTTTGTACCCATCTGTACTATCGAGCAATCGTTTGTACCCGTTCGTATCGACGAGTACATCGTTTGTACCACCGAGGAAACGTTTGTACCCGTCTGTACTATCGAGCAATCGTTTGTACCCGTTCGTATCGACGAGTATGTCGTTTGTATTACCGAGAAATCGTTTGTACCCGTCTGTACTATCGAGCAATCGTTTGTACCCATTCGTATCGACGAGTATATCGTTTCTACCATCGAGAAATCGTTTGTACCCGTCTGTACTATCGACCAATCGTTTGTACCCATTCGTATCGACGAGTATTTCGTATGTACCACCGAGAAAACGTTTGTTCCCGTCTGTACTATCGGGCAATCGGTTGTACCCATTCGTACTGACGAGTATATCGTTTTTACCAACGAGGAAACGTTTGTACCCGTATGTACTATCGAGCAATCGTTTGTACCCGTTCGTATCGACGAGTATATCGTTTGTACAACCGAGAAATCGTTTGTACCCGTCTGTACTATCGAGCAATCGTTTGTACCCATTCGTACTGACGAGTGTATCGTTTGTACCATCGAGAAAACGTTTGTACCCGTCTGTACTATCGAGCAATCGTTTGTACCCATTCGTACTGACGAGTGTATCGTTTGTACCAGCGAGAAAACGTTTGTACCCGTCTGTACTATCGAGCAATCGTTTGTACCCGTTCGTATCGACGAGTATGTCATTTGTACCACCGAGAAATCGTTTGTACCCGTCTGTACTATCGACCAATCGTTTGTACCCATTCGTATCAACGAGTATTTCGTATGTACCACCGAGAAAACGTTTGTCCCCGTCTGAACTATCGGGCAATCGTTTGTACCCATTCGTACTGACGAGTATATCGTTTGTACCAACGAGAAAATGTTTGTACCCGTCTGTGCTATCGAGCAATCGTTTGTACCCGTTCGTATCGACGAGTATATCGTTTGTACCACCGAGAAATCGTTTGTACCCGTCTGTACTATCGAGCAATCGATTGTACCCGTTCCTATCGACGAGTATATCGTTTGTACCACCGAGATAACGTTTGTACCCGTCTGTACTATCGAGGAATCGTTTGTACCCATTCGTTCTGACGAGTATATCGTTTGTACCACCGAGAAAACGTTTGTACCCATCTGTAGTATCGAGCAATCGTTTGTACCCATTCGTATCGACGAGTATATCGTTTGTATCACCGAGGAAACGTTTGTACCCGTCTGTACTATCGAGCAATCGTTTGTACCCGTTCGTATCGACGAGTATGTCGTTTGTACCACCGAGAAATCGCTTGTACCCGTCTGTACTATCGACCAATCGTTTGTACCCATTCGTACTGACGAGTGTATCGTTTGTACCACCGAGGAAACGTTTGTACCCGTCTGTACTATCAAGTAATCGGTTGTACCCATTCGCACTGACGAGTGTGTCGTTTGTACCAGCGAGAAAAAGTTTGTACCCGTCTGTACTATCGAGCAATCGTTTGTACCCGTTCGTATCGACGAGTATATCGCTTGTACCAACGAGAAAACGTTTGTACCCGTCTGTACTATCGCGCAATCGATTGTACCCGTTCGTATCGACGAGTATATCGTTTGTACCACCGAGAAAACGTTTGTACCCGTCTGTACTATCGAGGAATCGTTTGTACCCATTCGTTCTGACGAGTATATCGTTTGTACCACTTAGAAAACGTTTGTACCCGTCTGTACTATCGAGAAATCGTTTGTACCCATTCGTATCGACGAGTATTTCGTATGTACCACCGAGAAAACGTTTGTACCCGTCTGTACTATCGGGCAATCGGTTGTACCCATTCGTACTGACGAGTATTTCGTTTTTACCAACGAGAAAACGTTTGTACCCGTCTGTACTATCGAGCAATCGTTTGTACCCGTTCGTATCGACGAGTATATCGTTTGTACCACCAAGAAAACGTTTGTACCCGTCTGTACTATCGAGCAATCGATTGTACCCGTTCGTATCGACGAGTATATCGTTTGTACTACCGAGAAAACGTTTGTACCCGTCTGTACTTTCGAGGAATCGTTTGTACCCATTCGTTCTGACGAGTATATCGTTTGTACCACTTAGAAAACGTTTGTACCCGTCTGTACTATCGAGCAATCGTTTGTACCCATTCGTATCGACGAGTATTTCGTATGTACCACTGAGAAAACGTTTGTACCCGTCTGTACTATCGGGCAATCGGTTGTACCCATTCGTACTGACGAGTATATCGTTTGTACAACCGAGAAATCGTTTGTACCCGTCTGTACTATCGAGCAATCGTTTGTACCCATTCGTTCTGACGAGTGTATCGTTTGTACCATCGAGAAAACGTTTGTACCCGTCTGTACTATCGAGCAATCGATTGTACCCGTTCGTATCGACGAGGATATCGTTTGTACCATCGAGAAAACGTTTGTACCTGTCTGTACTATCGAGGAATCGTTTTTACCCATTCGTCCTGACGAGTATATCGTTTGTACCACCGAGAAAACGTTTGTACCCATCTGTACTATCGAGCAATCGTTTGTACCCGTTCGTATCGACGAGTACATCGTTTGTACCACCGAGGAAACGTTTGTACCCGTCTGTACTATCGAGCAATCGTTTGTACCCGTTCGTATCGACGAGTATGTCATTTGTACCACCGAGAAATCGTTTGTACCACCGAGAAATCGTTTGTACCCGTCTGTACTATCGACCAATCGTTTGTACCCATTCGTATCAACGAGTATTTCGTATGTACCACCGAGAAAACGTTTGTCCTCGTCTGAACTATCGGGCAATCGTTTGTACCCATTCGTACTGACGAGTATATCGTTTGTACCAACGAGAAAACGTTTGTACCCGTCTGTGCTATCGAGCAATCGTTTGTACCCATTCGTATCGACGAGTATATCGTTTGTACCACCGAGAAATCGTTTGTACCCGTCTGTACTATCGAGCCATCGATTGTACCCGTTCGTATCGACGAGTATATCGTTTGTACCACCGAGATAACGTTTGTACCCGTCTGTACTATCGAGGAATCGTTTGTACCCATTCGTTCTGACGAGTATATCGTTTGTACCACCGAGAAAACGTTTGTACCCGTCTGTAGTATCGAGCAACCGTTTGTACCCATTCGTATCGACGAGTATTTCGTATGTACCACCGAGAAACCGTTTGTACCCGTCTGTACTATCGGGCAATCGGTTGTACCCATTTGTACTGACGAGTATATCGTGTTTACCAACGAGAAAACGTTTGTACCCGTATGTACTATCGAGCAATCGTTTGTACCCGTTCGTATCGACGAGTATATCGTTTGTACCACCGAGAAATCGTTTGTACCCGACTGTACTATCGAGCAATCGTTTGTACCCATTCGTACTGACGAGTGTATCGTTTGTACCACCGAGGAAACGTTTGTACCCGTCTGTACTATCAAGTAATCGGTTGTACCCATTCGTACTGACGCGTGTGTCGTTTGTACCAGCGAGAAAAAGTTTGTACCCGTCTGTACTATCGATCAATCGTTTGTACCCGTTCGTATCGACGAATATGTCGTTTGTGCCACCGAGCAATCGTTTGGCCCGTCTGTACTATCGATCAATCGTTTGTACCCGTTCGTACTGACGAGTATATCGTTTGTACCACCGACAAAACGTTTGTATCCGTTGGTATCGACGAATATATCGTTTGTCCCACCGCGGAAACGTTTGTACCCGTCTGTCCTATTGAGGAATCGTTTGTACCCATTCGTACTGACAAGTATATCGTTTGTACCACCGAGAAAATGTTTGTACCCGTCTGTACTATCGTGGAATCATTTTTACCCATTCGTACTGACGAGTATATCGTTTTACCTCCGAGAAAACGTTTGTGCCCGTCTGTACTATCGAGAAATCGTTTGTTCCCGTTCGTATCGACGAGTATATCGTTTGTACCACCGAGAAAACGTTTGTACGCGTCTGAACTATCGAGCAATCGTTTATACCCGGTCGTATCGACAGTATATCGTTTGTACCACCGAGAGATCGTTTGTACCCGTTGGTATCGACGAGTATTACGTTTGTACCACCGAGAAAACGTTTGTACCCGTCCGTACTATCGAGCAATGGTTTGTACCCATTCGTACTGACGAGTATATCGTTTGTAACAACGACAAAACGATTGTACCCGTCGGCACTATCGAGCAATCGTTTGTACCGGTCTGTAATATCGAGCAATCGTTTGTACCCCCTCGTACTGACGAGTATATCGTTTGTACCACCGAGAAAACGTTTGTACCCGTCTGTACTATCGAGCAATTGTTTGTACTCATTCGTTTCAACGAGTATATCGTTTGTACCACCGACATAACGTTTGTACCCGTTGGTATCGACGAATATATCGTTTGTACCACCGCGGAAACATTTGTACCCGTCTGTACTATTGAGGAATCGTTTGTACCCATTCGTACTGACAAGTATATCGTTTTTACCACCGAGAAAACGTTTGTACCCATCTGTACTATCGAGGAATCGTTTTTACCCATTCGTACTGACGAGTATATCGTTTGTACCACCGAGAAAACGTTTGTACCCGTCTGTACTATCGAGCAATCGTTTGTACCCGGTCGTATCGACAGTATATCATTTGTACCACCGAGAAATCGTTTGTACCCGTTGGTATCGACGAGTATTTCGTATGTACCACGGATAAAACGTTTGTACCCGTCTATACTATTGAGCAATCGTTTGTACCCATTCGTACTGACGAGTATATCGTTTGTACCAGCGAGAAAACGTTTGTACCCGTCTGTACTATCGAGCAATCGTTGGTACCCGTTCGTATCGTCGAGTATACCGTTTGTACCACCGAGAAACCGTTTGTAGCCGTCTGCATTATCGAGGATTCTTTTTTACCCATTCGTACTGACGCGTATTCGTTTGTACCACCGAGAAAACGTTTGTACCCGTCTGTACAATCGAGCAATCGTTTGTACCTGTTGGTATCGACGAGTATGTCGTTTGTACCACCGAGAGATCGTTTGTACTCATTCGTACCGGCGATTAATCGTGTGTACCCATTCGTACTGACGAATATATCGTTTGTACCACCGAGAAAACGTTTGTACCCAACTGTACTATCGAGCAATCGTTTGTACCCGTTGGTATCGACGAGTATATCGTTTGTAATACCGAGAAACCGTTTTTACCCGTCTGAACTATCGAGCAATCGGTTGTACCCATCGGTACTATCGAGGAATCGTTTGTACCTATTCGTACTGACGAGTATATCGTTTGTACCACCCAGAAAACGTTTGTACCTGTCTGTACTATCGAGCAATCGTTTGTACCCATTGTTACTGACGATTATATCGTTTGTACCAGCGAGAAAACGTTTGTACCCATCTGTACTATCGAGCAATCGTTTGTACCCGTTCGTATCGACGAGTGTATCGTTTGTACCACCGAGCAATCGTTTGTACCCGTCTGTACTATGGAGCAATCGTTTGTACCCGTTCGTATCGACGAGCATATCGTTTGTACCACCGACGAAACGTTTGTACCCGTCTGTACTATCGAGCAATCGTTTGCACCCGTTCGTATCGACAGTATATCGTTTGTACCAGCGAGAAATCGTTTGTACCCGTTGGTATCGACGAGTATTTCGAATGTACCACCGAGAAAACATTTGTACCCGTCTGTACTATCGAGCAATGGTTTGTACCCGTTCGTATCGACGAGAATATCGTTTGTACGACCGAGAAATCGTTTGTACTCGTTAGTATCGACGAGTATATCGTTTGTACCACCGAGACAACGTTTCTACCCAGCTGTACTATCGAGCAATCGTTTGTACCCGTTCGTACTGACGAGTATATCGCTTGTACCACCGAGAAAAAGTTCGCACCTGTCTGTACTATCGAGCGATCGTTTGTACCCGTTCGTATCGACGAGTATATCGTTTGTACCACCGAGAAATCGTTTGTACCCGTTGGTATCGACGAGTATATCGTTTGTACCACCGAGGAAACGTTTGCACCAGTCTGTACTATCGAGCAATCGTTTTTACCCATTCGTACTGACGAGTATATCGTTTGTACCACCGAGAAAACGTTTCTATCCGTCTGTACTAACGAGCAATCGTTTGTACCCGTTCGTACTGTCGAGTACATCGTTTGTACCACCGAGGAAACGTTTGTACCCGTCTGTACTATCGAGCAATCGTTTGTACCCGTTCGTATCGACGAGTATGTCATTTGTACCACCGAGAAATCGTTTGTACCACCGAGAAATCGTTTGTACCCGTCTGTACTATCGACCAATCGTTTGTACCCATTCGTATCAACGAGTATTTCGTATGTACCACCGAGAAAACGTTTGTCCTCGTCTGAACTATCGGGCAATCGTTTGTACCCATTAACGATTACTCGATAGTACAGACGGGTACAAACGTTTTCTCGGTGGTACAAACGATATACTCGTCAGTACGAACGGGTACAAACGATTGCCCGATAGTTCAGACGGGGACAAACGTTTTCTCGGTGGTACATACGAAATACTCGTTGATACGAATGGGTACAACCGATTGGTCGATAGTACAGACGGGTACAAACGATTTCTCGGTGGTACAAACGACATACTCGTCGATACCAACGGGTACAAACGATTGCCCGATAGTACAGACGGGTACAAACGTTTTCTCGGTGGTACAAACGATATACTCGTCAGGACGAATCGGTACAAACGATTCCTCGATAGTACAGACAGGTACAAACGTTTTCTCGATGGTACAAACGATATACTCGTCGATACGAATGGGTACAATCGATTGCTCGATAGTACAGACGGGTTCAAACGATTTCTCGGTGGTACAAACGATATACTCGTCGATACGAACGGGTACAAACGATTGCTCGATAGTACATACGGGTACAAACGTTTTCTCGTTGGTGAAAACGATATACTCGTCAGTACGAATGGGTACTACCGATTGCCCGATAGTACAGACGGGTACAAACGTTTTCGCGGTGGTACATACGAAATACTCGTCGATACGAATGGGTACAAACGATTGGTCGATAGTACAGACGGGTACAAACGATTTCTCGGTGGTACAACCGATATACTCGTCGATACGAATGGGTACAAGCGATTCCTCGATAGTACAGACGGGTACAAACGTTTTCTCGGTGGTACAAACGATATACTCGTCAGAACGAATGGGTACAAACGATTCCTCGATAGTACAGACGGGTACAAACGTTTTCTTGGTGGTACAAACGATATACGCGTCAGGATGAATGGGTACAAACGATTCCTCGATAGTACAGACAGGTACAAACGTTTTCTCGATGGTACAAACGATATACTCGTCGATACGAACGGGTACAATCGATTGCTCGATAGTACAGACGGGTACAAACGTTTTCTCGCTGGTACAAACGATACACTCGTCAGTATGTATGGGTACAAACGATTGCTCGATAGTACAGGCGGGTACAAACGTTTTCTCGCTGGTACAAACGATACACTCGTCAGTACGAATGGTTACAAACGATTGCTCGATAGTACAGACGGGTACAAACGATTTCTCGGTGGTACAAACGATATACTCGTCGATACGAACGGGTACAAACGATTCCTCGATAGTACATACGGGTGCAAACGTTTTCTCGTTGGTAAAAACGATATACTCGTCAGTACGAATGGGTACAACCGATTGCCCGATAGTACAGACGGGTACAAACGTTTTCTCGGCGGTACATACGAAATACTCGTCGATACGAATGGGTACAAACGATTGGTCGATAGTACAGACGGGTACAAACGATTTCTCGGTGGTACAAACGATATACTCGTCGATACGAATGGGTACAAACGATTGCTCGATAGTACAGACGGGTACAAACGTTTTCTCGGTGGTACAAACGATCTACTCGTCAGAACGAATGGGTACAAACGATTCCTCGATAGTACAGACGGGTACAAACGTTTTCTCGGTGGTACAAACGATATACTCGTCGATACGAACGGGTACAATCGATTGCTCGATAGTACAGACGGGTACAAACGATTTCTCGGTGGTACAAACGATATACTCGTCGATACGAACGGGTACAAACGATTGCTCGATAGTACAGACGGGTACAAACGTTTTCTCGGTGGTACAAACGATATACTCGTCGATACGAATGGGTACAAGCGATTCCTCGATAGTACAGACGGGTACAAACGTTTTCTCGGTGGTACAAACGATATACTCGTCAGAACGAATGGGTACAAACGATTCCTCGATAGTACAGACGGGTACAAACGTTTTCTTGGTGGTACAAACGATATACGCGTCAGGACGAATGGGTACAAACGATTCCTCGATAGTACAGACAGGTACAAACGTTTTCTCGATGGTACAAACGATATACTCGTCGATACGAACGGGTACAATCGATTGCTCGATAGTACAGACGGGTACAAACGTTTTCTCGCTGGTACAAACGATACACTCGTCAGTATGTATGGGTACAAACGATTGCTCGATAGTACAGACGGGTACAAACGTTTTCTCGCTGGTACAAACGATACACTCGTCAGTACGAATGGTTACAAACGATTGCTCGATAGTACAGACGGGTACAAACGATTTCTCGGTGGTACAAACGATATACTCGTCGATACGAACGGGTACAAACGATTCCTCGATAGTACATACGGGTGCAAACGTTTTCTCGTTGGTAAAAACGATATACTCGTCAGTACGAATGGGTACAACCGATTGCCCGATAGTACAGACGGGTACAAACGTTTTCTCGGCGGTACATACGAAATACTCGTCGATACGAATGGGTACAAACGATTGGTCGATAGTACAGACGGGTACAAACGATTTCTCGGTGGTACAAACGATATACTCGTCGATACGAATGGGTACAAACGATTGCTCGATAGTACAGACGGGTACAAACGTTTTCTCGGTGGTACAAACGATCTACTCGTCAGAACGAATGGGTACAAACGATTCCTCGATAGTACAGACGGGTACAAACGTTTTCTCGGTGGTACAAACGATATACTCGTCGATACGAACGGGTACAATCGATTGCTCGATAGTACAGACGGGTACAAACGATTTCTCGGTGGTACAAACGATATACTCGTCGATACGAACGGGTACAAACGATTGCTCGATAGTACAGACGGGTACAAACGTTTTCTCGGTGGTACAAACGATATACTCGTCAGGACGAATGGGTACAAACGATTCCTCGATAGTACAGACAAGTACAAACGTTTTCTCGATGGTACAAACGATATACTCGTCCATACGAACGGGTACAATCGATTGCTCGATAGTACAGACGGGTACAAACGTTTTCTCGGTGGTACAAACGATATACTCGTCGATACGAATGGGTACAAACGATTGCTCGATAGTACAGACGGGTACAAACGTATTCTAGGTGGTACGAACGATATACTCGTCAGAACGAATGGGTACAAACGATTCCTCGATAGTACAGACGGGTACAAACGTTTTCTCGGTGGTACAAACGATATACTCGTCGATACGAACGGGTACAATCGATAGCTCGATAGTACAGACGGGTACAAACGTTTTCTTGGTGGTACAAACCATATACTCGTCAGTACGAATGGGTATAAACGATTACACGGTGGTAGAAACGATGTACTCACCGATACGAATGAATAGAAACAATTTCTAGGTGGTCCAAACGATATACTTGTCGGTACAAACGGAAATAGAAAAAAAAAAATCGAAAATTTTTTTTTTTAGAAAAATTTTGAAAAAAAAATTCAAAAAAAAAAATTTTTAACGGTACAAACGGGTACAAACGATTCTCTTTTCAGTCACGTTTATTAAAATTGCTTAGCTCTAAATGGGTTGCGCTTCATTTTTTCATACCCTCGTACTTTTTTCCCCCTTAAGGTACAAACGAAATTTAAGACGGTACAAACGGGTACAAACCGAGTACAAACGAATGCAAAAAAAAAAATTAGTTTCTCTAAAGTCAGTTGCCAACTTCACATAGGTCTAGAGTGCGTATAGTAGGTAGTAGGAAATAATCGTTATCGACGCGCGAAACGTATGCAGAAAAACACCGGCGAGTACAATAAGGGTGAAACCTGGGCAACAAAGAGCGGGCATACGGGCGCGAGCGCTGGGCACCCCGCGGAACACAGCGTTGGAAACGCATCGGCAGGAGGGCCTCGCCGAGGCAGGATGAGCCGCAGGGATATTTCTCGCTGGATTTCCATGCAGCTTGAATACGACGTGCTTATATGTATAAACGTACGAACGAACGACGGTAGAGCGGAGAGAGAACGATATGCGGACGGATGGACGGGCTCCCATTGACCGCCCGTTTCCATTGAGCAAAAGCAACCCCCGATCGTGTGCTGTACACAGGACTTAAACGTGGCAGGGACCGCGGGGTGTACGTTTCCGCGCGCGCTTTGGATATACGTGCATAGAAACGACTAATGGAGAAAGAGAGAGTGAGAGAGCGAGAGAGAGAGAGAGGGAGAGAGAGAGAGGCAGAGAGGGAGAGGAAGAGAGACAGAGATCTTTTGAGCCCCCTTATTTCAAGATGGCTGCCGTAATCCCTGGATCGTTCTGCTTTTCCTTCTCCTTCACCTATCGGTCTACTACTCGCTTCTGCTATATATACCCTCTCTCTCTCTCTCCCTCTTTCTCTCCCTCTCCCTCTCTCCCTCTGCCTCTCTCCCTCTCGATCTTTTTCTTTATGCACCGTCCTCCCGTGGTTCTCGGGGATGGCCCTCGTCTGCTTGTTCCCATCATGCCCTCGACCCTCGTTCATCGAAGTTATATCCTTCGAAAAGTTCGTGCACATAAATGACATCTATATATGTATGGATGTCATTTATGTGTCATATGTATACATACGACACATAAATGACATCTATATGTGTGTGTGTGTATATATATATAGAGAGAGAGAAAGAGAGAGAGAGAGAGAGAAAAGGCATTTCAACCCCGTTACATCTATGTTGGCTATCAGCACATTTGGCTATTCCGAAGACGGTCCTTCGAATCCTTTCGAACGGCACATTGGTTTCGGCCACAGGACGATCCTCGAAATGTCCTTTATGTGAAAATACTCACGTCTATCCAATGGTGATTTCGAAGACGTTCGAGATTATGTGATGTTGAGTATGGGGCTACTGTGAGGATCGTACACATAAATATATGTATGTCCGTGTGTATGGGTAAAATGTAGTGTACATGTGAAAAATGTACGTATGTAGGGTATACGTGCACAGACTTGTGTAGCCAGACAGCCAAACAAGCTCCTATACCGTACGGAGCAAGGAGCACGAAACTCCAATTTAAGCACCCCGCTGTGGATTTGTATGCTGTATAGACCGGTACAAACCCCCGTTGAGCCGACAGCCTTGTCGCGATACGTTATTCGAAACCCACCGCGAGAGTGGCCTCCCTATTCACGCATTTTGATCCGAAGAAACGAGATCCTGAATGCAACGCGGATAAAAAGGGAGGGTGAGAGAGAGATAGTGTAACAAAAAAAAATGAATAGCCTCGTTCGTAACTCGAAAGAATATTTCGACGAATCTGTGAACCACGATATCAACGTCAATGCAGTGTGTGGAATCTTTTGTATCTTGCTGCGACTACGTATCGTTGATGTGGCGAGTGATTGGTCAAGGGAAAAAAATAGAGCGTTTTTTTCTGTAGGACATGTAGGTGGAGATTATTGTATTTTATTTCCACGGCGTTTGAAGTTTGCATCGTTAAACTACAATGATTTTTTCTTCTTTATTTTTCGTTTCTGCATATTCATTATTGTCCGAAGCCTTTTTTGCAAACTGACGTCGTGAATCTCTAATAAGAATATGTAAAAACGTTTGAGCGATGTTCAGAGCCTGACTCAGCGAAATAAAATTTGTGCAATGAAAAAAAAACTTGGTGGCATTAAAACGATGCAAACTCAACGTCATTCATTTCTTGACATCCAACGTATACTCTTGCGGGTTTTTACGGATTACCCTTCCCGATTGAACCCTTTCCTATCACTCCCTAGGCGCACTTCGCTGATCCAGCCTAACGTTCCGTTGCGTCCACGAAGGGCAAGGTACCTTTAGGCGAAGAAAAAATAAGCAAGGATTTCTTCACCATTTTCTAGATTGAGGGTATATCTTATTACGACTTTCGGCTGGAACATTGTATTTTTTAAATTATCTCTCAAAATGTTTAAAAATCTTTAAAAACTTCTTTCAAACGGGTTGCGGCGGATGTTGACAGACGGCGTGACACGTAGCGTCGGTGGAATTGACCTGGTGAAAAATCTACGAAGATTTTTCTTTCATTAACACTCACACGCAGAATGTGAACCGAGAAAAAGTGAGAAATGATGGAAATCGAGGACATGATACGCTTTGAAACAAAATGATTGAACTCTTAGAAAAAAATGGCTACATTTTGCGATAAAAAAGAATTTTCTTGGTATTTTTAAAAAACATGTAAGGTCATGTTTTGGACAATAAGGTTAGAAAGATTTATACAAAATTTAATCAGAATCGGTCGATTAGATTTTATCTATACGTCGGGCCAGTTTGGGAAATGCAGTTTAATATACCGGACCATACATTTTTAAAGATTAATAATAAAAGAAATACCATATAACAGCCAAGAGTAGTAACAAAACATACCCTAAGCCTCGAAAATTGTGAAGATTTTTGTCGGCCAGTCTGATCCACCAGTGTCGGTGCTGGAAGCAATATGCTGTTCAAGTTTGCATCGTTGGAATGCAACGGAAAATCTCGTTTCTTTCTCTCCATTTGTATCGTTATCCAAAAGTTTTTGCGATAAGTTGAACTTGTGCATCTCTGATAAGAATCTTCACAAAAGTTTCCGTAACTTTGATCTTCCAACAACAGTTGCCGTTCGCAAGAAATGATGTTCGTTGCGTTCCAACGAAGCAAACTTCAATATCGTAAGTTATTTTCGGGATGAAGCTCAAGTTGTAGTATATAATGACGTTCATGTATAGTAGAGGGTGCCGAAAAAAAATGCTTCTAGACTTGACCTATATTAATCAATATAATGAGGCGTTACCCGAGTCAAAATTTAGACCCTCCTTTAAACCTCCTTTCGATCCCAATTTGTCATTCAATGGAGGTTCAAGAGGTTCAAATGGAAATCTCAAAAACATGTATATCAGAACCTACTGAACCTCCAAAAGTGGCAGAAATTGGACTTTTTCACTCAAAGGAGGTTTAGTAGGTTCATCTGAACCTCCTTTAAACCCTAGTGAGCCTGATTTAATGCTTACGCAAACCTACAGACCCTCTTTTAAACCTCCTTTCGCCCTACTAACTATCCTTTGACTCCTTTCACCGGTGGCTCGCAGAACCTCCTAGCCCTCCTTTAAACCTCTTCTGACCCTACTAACCCTCCTTTAAGCCTACTTCAACATGCTGCCCTCCGCTCCCCCCCCTTCTCTCCCATCCGCAGTTCACCGATATTCCAAAGAAGGGATAATTATAATTAAAAAATATTTTCAGTTACACGAAATAATTTATAGTTGTGACAATGTATGTATATGTTTCGAATTAATAAATCAATCTTATAATAAATAATCAACATCATATTTTTAATTCACACATATAATTTATTTTTCAGATATAGCTTGACTCTACAGAACCTCCTTTGGATCCAATCTTTCATTTTCCTTCTGCTTTGGATTCAAAGGAGGTTCTGTAGGGTACAGATAGGACTTTAGGCCAAAACGAGGTTGTGTAGGTTCACGCAAGCCGAGCCCATAGGTCTAAAGGAGGCTCAGGAGGTTGAATAGAAGGTTCAGTAGGGCTAAAGGAGGGTCGCCAACGGTGCAAATTTCTCCATATAGGTTCAAGGGGAGTCAAAGGAGGGCGGCGGTCTGTGCGTTACAAAGGAAATAGGTTCTCGAGCATTCAAAGGAGGGTCTAAATTTCGACTCGGGTAAAAACAATTCTTTTATATGAGGTTAAAGTTGGAGTGCAACGGAAATTGATATTTCTGAATTTCTTCAATCTCTACCAGCAGATTTTGCCTACAATAATCCTTCAACCATTTTAAAGCGATCTACGATATAAATCCATTAAAAGAATTTTTCATAATGATAAAAATTGGGAAATAAAATGTGAAAACGAACTTTCGCTGCGTTCGAACGATGCAAACTTCAACACCATTATTTTATTTGCATCATCGGATGTTGGAACAAAAAAATGATTTATTCCGAAATGTTTAGCACTGTTAAAAAATCATCACCATTTCAATTGGTCGATCAGTTTTGTCACATTTGCCTGATACATTCTGACTCGCTGCTAGAAGATCGAATGTCTTTCGTTCCCTCGCGTTTCAATCATATTACGACAAAGACAGAGGACGACGGCGAGGATTACGGTTCGGTGACACTCCGTAACACGAAGTTCCGGTTTATTTTCCATTTTTGGCAAATAACGCCAAACGAGCTAGGCCCCCTCGTACATTGAGCCGGTAAGGCATCCTCGGAGTTTTTTTCCGATCCCTTCTTTCCGCTGGAGGGTAGCATCCTCCCTCGTGTACGATGGAACGGCCCCTCGCCACAGCGCACTAGCCGCGCTTTACCGTACGGTACTTTCGCCCACTGCCTGCGCGGTCGTCATGAAGGGACAGGCCAAAAAGGACCCCTTCGAAATTCTCTCTCTCTCTTTCCTTTTCTTCCCGCCTATTCATTCTTCTCGTCGTTTGTTTCTCTCCCGCTCTCGGCCGCGAGCCCCTCATGTCCCATCTGCCACCCACGGCGACGAGGGTGCCGAGGCTCCTCGGAATCCGAAATGCTTAGAGAAAGAAAACGAAAAGCCCTTTCGAGCAGTGGAGACCGAAACGCACGGGATCGATTATCTCTTTCCCTATTTCTCTATTGTCCTCCCTCTCTTTCTCTCTTTTTACCTGTGAGGCTCTTCTCGTTTTTTCTCATTTTTCTTTTCTCTCGGTCTTCTCGTCTCTGTCGCTCTTTTTTTTCTCTATCCTGTTTTCTTTATTTTTTCACATTTTCTTACGATTTTCCTGTCCCTTTCTCTTTTACTCTCTCCTCTTTCTTGGTCTCTCCTTTTTCCTTTCTTGCTTCGCTTTATTCTTTTTTCAATTTCTTACGATTTTCCTTTCCCTTCCTCCTCCACTCTCTCTCGGCCTCTCTTTTTTCCATTTTCTCATTCCCCCTCTTCTTTGTCTTTCTTCTCCCGCCCCCCCTCTCTCTCTCTCTCTCTCTCTCTCTCTCTCTCTCTCTCTCTCTCTCTCTCTCTCTCTCTCTCTTTCTCCCTCGCTCACTCTCAGCCCCTCTCTAGGTAGGATGTTTACGACAAGCATTTTGATTCGAATACAAACACCGGCCCTACTGTAGAATTAATCATGACTCTTGAATCCCGATTAGACTCAAGGCCTCATTCATTATGCATGAGCCCAAAAGGGGCGCATCACTCGCCATTGTGCTCCAATAATCCGCGCGTGTATCTTTCATACCATTCACACTTCATTTCACTCTTCATCTTTATTTATTTTTCCGCAACAGACACCCCCCCTTCCCCACTATTTTGTTTAATCATTTTTGCAAAATCTTATCTCCTTTTTTTCAAAATGAAACGACAACGAAAAAGAGACAATCCAAAATGAACTGCTCCAAGCTCGAGCTACTGTTCTTCTCTCATGAACCATGCAGTAAACGCAACGTCGACGAATAGCAATTTTTTTTTTTTAACGAAGCCCCTGCATCGCATTGGCACTATTACCATAATAAGAGCGATGCCGTTGAAGTTCGCAGTGTTATAATGCAACGAAAATTATTTTTTTTGTAATTCTCTCAATGTTATTTTACCATTTAAGCCCGTGGAAATAACTCAAACGTTTTTACGTATTCTTATTGGAGATTTACGTCCTTAATTAACAAAAAAGGCGTTGAATAATGATAAAAATAAAGAAATGGAAAATGAAGAAAAAAACATCGTTGCGTTCCAACGGATGCAAACTTCAGCGTCTTCAAGCACGACCCCTATTCGTCCATCCTTTCTGTACATCGAAATGGCAACTGCAAATGCAATATGGGCGAATACTTTCTCTCGCTGCACCCTTCACCCTTTTCTCCTGCCACTAGAAATCCTCGCTGGAACCGTGTTCTTCTAAAATGTGCATATTTTATCGATCTCGTCGTAAACGGAGCGCGCTATGCGAGATTATTCCCCCGTTTCAGAGCTCTCGGAGAGTCCGATCAGCGCCAGCACCGTAGGTCAATTTAGTGATACGGTTGTAGGTGAACTGTGTGTGGTGGTCTTGTGATGGGCTTCGCGAGTATGAATCACTTGCATGTGTATATGTACGCATATATAAAAAATTTGCAATCAATTTATACTTACCATAGTATATATATATATATATATATATATTCTTTGGTGAGGAAAAATGGATTGCAAATTTTTTGTCCCTTCCTGGAGGAAGATCCGAAAATGTGCAGTATTTCAAAGAGTACTGGGCTCTAAGGGATCCTTGAGTCGTTTTTAAGGTTCCTGACGTCGATTTTACGGTTTTTAATGATGTCCCGAATAAAAAATCACGAAACCTTAAAAACCTCTCAAGTGTCCCTTAAAGTCCAGTCCTATTTAGGATAGGAATTTAGGATCTTCCCGCATGGAAGATCCTAAATTCCTAAAAATTAAATCCTTAATATTTAAATTTAATATTTAAATTTAATATTATTAATAATTAAAATAATTTAAAAATAAATTAAAAATTAAATTAATCCTAAAAATTAAAATGGAAGAAACGAAAAAAATCTGCAATCAACCTTTACCCACCATAAAAAATACACAACCCTTATTTTTTGCACTCGTTATTCTTCATTTTCGCATGCATGCAATGAATACATTTTCGATTCATTGGCTCATCCTTCGCAAACCCAGATGAGCAAACGGAAATTAAAAGTACAATTTCAATCATCGTGCCTTGTTCGTATGCCTCGAAAAGTCACCGTTTTTGTGACGTCGCGACGTGAGTTCACTCTCGTTTTTTCTCCCCTCAAAATTTCTACATTTTGTGTCTTCCAAATTGTAGCTTCTTTTTCAAAACTGACGATGGCAAATGCGGAAATGAATGTGAGGCTTAATCTCACGTCGATTGCGCACACGTACCCGAAGTTTTTACTTTTAAATTCGGAACACCCAGTGAGTGCTTTGTGTGTGTGTGCATGTATATTGAAGCTGAGAGCAAGGAAGGATCGAGGTTAACGATAAGACCTTTCTTGAGACGGCACATCGCGAGGCGTTCTAAAACCATGAACCAGATGGGTCGTTCTTGTCTGCTCGAGTGCAAAGCAATACAAGGGTGAAGGGGAGAGAGAGAGAGAGAGAGAGAGAGAGAGAGAGAGAGAGAGAGAGAGAGAGAGAGAGGGAGAGAGAGAGAGCAGGAGATGAATAAAAAAAGAGGAACAAGATTGAAAAGCGGATATCGCATCGCGTGCCTCTGTCCTTTTATTTTGGTTTCTTCCCTTTCCTCCGAGAACCGAAGAAGAAGCATTTTTGCCATCGATGCAGCTTTGCATGATTTTTCCCGATAATCAAGATTCGTGTATACATATGTATATATATATCGTACGATTCAGTGGGAAAAGTGCGCGGATCGACTCGGGGCGAAGGGGAAGCGTAGCTTGGCCATGCGAGAGGATACAATTCCAGCATGTGCGATGCTGCGATTCAGGAAGAACGTGTCGCCGAACTTCCACGATATGCAAGCAAAACTTTCATTACGCTTATCGCGACGAATACTTGAAATACTTGAAGATAGGACGAAACTGGGTAAATATACGAGAGAACGGAGAAATATTCGTTCCTTTCTACTTTACATTCAATTTCTATGCTACAGTTTGCTCAGCCTTACTTTCGCGATGCAGAGAAAATAAGCTGCGATTTTTGCATTTCCGATGTACGTGTGCGCTCGCGAGTATTTGGGATTCCATCCCTCGCACTTTCATCTCATACTCGTTTATTTCACCGTTTCGTGATCCTTCGAACCTCCCGACGCGGTGCCCGTAGCCACGTCATCGTTTTTGCACGAGGGCACAGGGAAACTGAGGAAAACCTGGACCGATAGGCGGCCATTTTTTTAAATTGAGATTCGGTTAGACGGAGTAAGAAATAATTAATTCTCGAAGTGACTCGAATATTCGATTTTATCGATGAATAATTCGTTGGCGTCCCCAATGGTGGATTTCGACAATGGAAGTCATTTATTTTCCTCTAGAAACTCGGTGGAATTGCCTCCCGTTTGGTATAGGAGGCTCAGCGGTCACCCATCCGAGTGTCGGTCTGCTTCTTCGCTATCCGCAAAAACTCTTCCCCCAAATCTCTCAGCCAACCGTCGCCGCTTCCCTTTTCCGTTTTTTACCCGCTGCAAAGTTTCTCCAGCTGTGCGTCCGCAGCTAGTCATTGTGAGATCGGACCTTGCGTTCTGGACCCGCGCGGCAGCTCTTCGAGGTCCGTGTAGAAACATTGTTCGTCCGCGCGCTGAGCGTCCGAAAAAGCGAGTCGAAGGAAGCGGAGAAGCGAAAGAAGGATTTATTTACAGGGCAAACGAGAGGAAGAGCCCGGAGAGAAAATATATCTTTTTTATTCTTTGATCCTCGCTACACGAGCGTGTTTCTCTTGGGCAAACAGCCTCGACGACAGTGCTGCGCGACGCCTCGCTTCGTAATAATGGCACTTTTTTTTTTATGGCTGAGCAAGCTGCGCGCTAGCTGCTTCGTCATATTTCGGAAATAAAGGAAGAGTAGAGCCCATCCGGACGGTACGGTTATTGGGAGGATTAAAAAATTTCGCCTACTGGATGCTGCTGGAGTAGATGACGCTGATGTTCAAGACGGAGCAGGTACCTGGCTTATGATGACGAAGCCGGGTCTGTGCGCCGCTTCAGCGATCTTTGCGTCGAGCAACGTCGACGCGGGTCGATACTTGGATGGGTGACAGCGCACTGCAGTGTTGAAATGTTTGACTTGAGGAGGTACGATCACTTCCTCGGGGTAAAAAATTTATTTTACCCACAGCTGCTCTGATTCGTGTTTACTTATCTTGATTATTCGTATTATCGATTATAGTGTGCCAAATATTGTGGTAGATGATGAATTTATTGCGCACGAACAAATAAAAACTGAAAAATTAGGTTCTCAATGGATCGGTAGTCGTCTTCGTAATAATAATATTAACATGTCTACCTTGAAAGCGGACTGAAAAGACGTATCGAAAAATCAGCCGGCAACCTATTAAAATAGGCTTGAATTACCGCAGCGGAATTAACGTGATAGGCAGACTATAATTATACGTATTATTGATACGGGATATATGATAAAACTTCATGAATTGTTGTTTGCATATTTTGTGGTGGCTTCTATTCAAAATAATTGCAAAACATAGCTAGAGGTTATGTTCGCCAAACGTCAAACATTAGCTATTACTCGCGACGTTGCTAAGCTGTGGGTGCTATTTCGTCGTTCTGACTATTTTCAACCGGATATGGAAACTTTCTTGTAACGAAGTGCTTTAACGCGTTACCCCCCACTTGTAGCGCAAAAAAGGCCTTTTTCATGAATTTTTTTAAAGAAAACTACGAAACTTTTTTAATCGATCAATATACCATCTTAAAGAACACATCTTGAAGAACTTTCAGTAATTTTTTTATTGAAAAATATTACATTGTTTAGTGGCAAATGGCCGTCAATGAAATAATGTTTTTATATACACGGTTTGCGGTGACCAACATTGCGGCGAAGTGGATCATCTGAAAAAAAAATGCGGATGGATTTAGTCAAATATAAGTATAAACTAGTCTTTAATCGAAGGATTTTAAAAAATATTCATTTTTCACAAAATGGCGGACAGTCAAAGTTAATGGTTCAATTTTAACTAAAAAAAACGGCCGTTTTTTGGATATAAAACGGCCATTTTTTTCGAAAAAAAAATCGAACGATTAAAGACTACATTTTTATGTATTAAATAAGCCTGCAAAATTTCAAGAAGATCGGTTCATTAGTGTTCGAGTAATCTTGGTCACCGACTTCAGAAATGCCATTTTGAGAAAAACGCGTTTAAAGTTTCAATTTCAGTTTACACGAAGAACGGATTCTTCTCTTTCAACGCTCATATCTCAGTCAATTTTGTTCGGATCGACTTGAAATTTTCAGGACATATTCTTAGATACTTATACTTCAAAAAAATGCAATAAAAAAAATCGATTTTTTCAAAATCGCAAGTGGTGGTAACCCCTTAACTACACGGTGAAGATTGATTTTCTTATTTTTTACACGATCTATTACATCTAATCTATCGAATTTCAGTTTTCCAACGGGTTTAGTTGGATACGTGAGCAAGAAGACCGTGATCGCCGCACTTCCGGTTGACCGTCTCCATAAGACGACATTCTTCAGTAACTCAAAGTGCTCGGCTTTGCAATTTTATTGCGAAAAAACTAAACGGTCAAAATAGCTCAAATTTTGGCAATAGGCGCATAAAGTATTCGTCAAAATCATATAAAAATTTCAAATCCGAAAGTTGGATTCGTAGTAATGATCGTACCTCCTTAACTAGAGTCTATTTGGGTGTAGTCTTTTTTTTCGTTCCTCACAGCCTCACTACGCTTCTATTTGTTTTACATCTATATTCCAACTCAATAATGAAGATGAGGGATGGTAGATGGCGAAAAATGACTAAGGGATTAAACAAGAGAAATGATCAATGACCGATTAAAATGGGAGAAAGAAGTAAAAGAAGCAATGGAAAGCGTAGGCAAAGGGGCAATCTGGCAAGTCGTATGGAATGAAAGTGTAGGGAGCTGGGAAGAAAAATGGAAAGAGGTGAAAAGATCAAAATTGAACAAGAAATTCAATACGATTGGAGCAAAAATAATGGATCAACATGTTGCAAGGAACATAAAAATAAGAACACCGGTGCACACATGGCAAAGAATTGGGAGGACAAGATGATTGGCGTAGATTTAGATGAAACGTGGGCGAGCGTGCTGTAATGTCCGGAAAGACGGGAAAAATAAGCTATGTAGACGAGAAATGTAGAATATGCAGACAATTGAAAATATGAGACATTTTTGGGGGTGCGTGAAAGTTAAAGGAAAACTGAACCGAGAAATAGGAAATAAACTGGAGCGATGGTTGAAAACTAGCAGGGGGTTAGAAATAGACCGGAAAATGGAAGCGGAACTGAAAATGCAACAGGGAGAGCAGCGATGCGATTACATCAAACCATTTATGTAAACATGCCTAAAAGCGTAGTCACAAGGAATCAAATACTACTACTATATTTTTCAATTCGTTTCCAGCATTACTTGATGATTAGTCATCAATAAATACGTATTCGACCAAAAGACATTGACTTGAATATATTAGAGATAAATTTCAATAAACTTATCTCTTTTTGCATGCAGTAAACATGTCTTAAAACCAAATACATTGATATTCGAAAGGAATGAATATTGTATCCGAATGAGTAGTATTTTGAATTGCACCCAGCAAAATTGTTCTCATATACAACACATATTTGTGCGATCTGTTAACAATTCTCAATGGTGAAAAATGATGAAAAATATTTTGTACTTCCACTACTTCGGCATATACGAGAGGGGATGTTCCCAATTCTTTCGGAATACGAGTCGTGACGAGTTGGGCGGACTCGGTTATACGCTCGCTCGGAGTACAAGCGACTTAGGCGAGAAGCCTCGGGCTCGGCGCCACACTGCGGCCACAGAGCGTACTACTATGAATTTTCTAGTTAATTCAAAAAGAAAAATCTGTAGACCCATTTAGTCTATACGACTAAATATTTCTTGCGTAAATAATACGAAATACTAAAATTATGAGCAGCATTTAATTTTTTTATTACTCAACAGAATACATTCGAAATGAATCTCACGAATAGTAGAATAAAATTGAACAATCATAGATTTTACGTACATTTTATTTATTTTAAATGAACAAGGATCGAATAAACGCGTTTGGTTGATTCCAATAAATCTTTTTTATCAGTGCGGGCATATTCTGTCTGATCCCAAGGTGATCCCACCCACACATGGGTGCGCGATATCAGCAGTGACGTCGACGAAATCCCAAAAGCTACAGGGAGCATGTTTCTCACCTCAATGCCATACAGAATAATTTTCCCCTCCGGATTCTACACGGAAGTGAATCCCACCTACGATCGAGCTTATCATTCGTATCACGTTCCTATCTCGTTGGAACTAAACTCGCCATGGGAACTCGTGGTTCCTACAATCTCCTCGGTTCCCTCCGTGTGTATAGGTACCCGAAAAAAGTTCGATTGCTTAAGAAGATCGCGCGTTTCAAAGCCAAGATTGAAAAAGTAAGCATTGTGAAAGAGTTAACCCATCGTTATATCATCGAGTTATTTTACGTTTCGCAAAGTATGCGTGTACGCGTTACGGTGAGCCCGCGCGGTGCTATGGAACGGGGCTATAGAACATTGATTACGGTGTCGTTCGTACGAGCGCGCGTGCTTTCTTAAATTGCATGTACGAATGCGGACTACTGCGAGGAAGAGTCAAGCATATGCATAAATAATATCTTTTTTCATAGGTACTATAAATATTAAAAAATTATTGTATTAATGTAAGCTAATTAATTCAATGGACAAAATATTTTAAAAATTAATTCAAGTCGAAAAAAAAATCGCAGAGTCAATTAACATTTGTCTGACTTTTTTTTCTTGATTTCAATTTACTTTTTGACATATTTTGGATATTCAACCAAATAGGTACCCAATGAACCAGCTTTTATTGAGGAAATATTTTGTTCAATATGGTAGATACATTTTTTAAAAAATTGGTCGAACAAAAAGAGTTTCACCGTGTTAAAGCTTGCATAGTTGGAACCAATGAAAAATTCTTTTGTATTTTCTCTCTTCCCTTCCGTTATTATCGAAATTATTTTCTCAATAAATTTCCATTTTATGTCGTAGTTTTCCAACATAAGTTTGGAAAAATCTTCAAGTGATTAACATAGCTCGAATACGCGAAAAAAAAGTTCTGTCAATTCGGAAAAACGAATTTTCGTTGCGTCCCAACGATGCACACTTCGACATAACGAGGGTTCGCTCAAAAGCAACCCATTTCTTTACACAAAAAATGATTCGGACCCCCATTTAAAAAACTAAAGTTTGGCTTCAAAGAACCTGGAAAATAGCCACTTGATAAAAAAATATCCAAACCCATCATTCCATGATCTCAATGTTTGGATCGTTCTAACGCAGCGAAAATTAATTCTTTTCAATTGGAAAAAAAATTATCCGGGCCAGTTCAGACTATGAAAATCACTGGAATACTTTTACGTGGTGCCCTCAGAGATTTGCCATCACAATTTGCACGAAACAGAGGTTTTTCATAATAAACGGAATAACGAAATGAAAAATTACAAAAAAGTTTATAGCGCCCCAACGATGCGAATTTCGACATCATGAAAAAAAATCCTTCAAACGTTTTCTTGAATTAACGTTAAAACTATGAAACTTTTGCTTGAATCATTTTTTTCGAGATGCATTCCTCCCGAGATATAACGGTCGTGAAGTTTTCATCGTTGCAATGCAACGAAATTTCTTTATATTTTTATTTTCTTATATCAATTATCTTACAAAAGATTTTCCTTTCACGTATAAATTCTAGATCTCCGAATGCGCTACTTAAGGAAGCTTTCCAGTGTGACAGCCCGAAAAATCGCTGTTTTTCGCGATTTTTTTTTTAAAGAAAAACTAATCTAATCGGTCTGGTTTTTTTTTTGTATATTAATTGGGTATTGAAGAATACAAAATAATTTTTTAAAGATCGATTTATTTATTAATTAATATCTATAAAAATGATGAAACAATTGTTGCAGAAAATGCACTTGGATGTGGTGTCCACGTTGGGGGTCACAATTTTGATCTGAAACAAAAAACACAAAAAGATTATTGATCGGTATATAATTGGCTTTCGTGCTATGGAGGCTTTTTTTTTTTTTTTTTGCAAAAATGGCGCCGGTTTGAACAAAAAGTATCGATTTTAGCATTTTTTTTGGCAGTTTTTTTTACAAAAAAATAGGAAGATGTCAAAAAAAAAAAAAAAAGCTTCCATAGCACGATAAACAATGACGTTAAGAATATTGTGTAAAAAATTCAACTCGATAGCTTTAAAACTCTGCCCTCCAAGTTGGACACTGTTTTGAAAAATGCTGTTTCGAGAAAAACGCGTTCAAAGTTTCGCTGTAGCTGTAGCGCTCCGTTGCCTTCTTCCAAGAAATGCTGTACAGTAACCGAAATAATCTGAATTTCGGCATGAAAATTTCAGGGAATATTCGGAAGAGTGTATACTATTCGATAAAGTAAAAAAAAAAATCGATTTTTTGAAAATTTCACACTGGAAAGCTCCCTTAAAAAATGATGGAGGTATTTTCTCATCGAACATTTGCCAAAAACCAAAATTCGCGCAACAATAATTTCCGTTGCATTTCAACGGTGCAAACTTCAATCTCACGACGTATATCTCCCCATGCCAATTTGCATATAACCCAAAAATATTCCCCGAAACCCAAAGATATCCCACTCGGAAAACCATCGCGGAAAACGAACGTTTTGAACGCGTTACACTTACGTGACGCTCGTACCGTCAGCCCTGACTGTTTCGCGGACGGTCCTCAAAGTCGAGCGTCGAAAAAAAAATGATTTTTTTCCCGAGGATATGTGGCGGTTTGGTTTGCCGGCTCGTCTGGAGTGTCGACGACGTCGACGCGATGTGTGAGCATATAATGGAGGCTCGAAAAACGAGGCGAAGTGAGGTGAAGAGAGCTGACCTACTGTCGCAAAGTGGCTCAGGGCCGTCGCTGTCCAAATCGCCTCTTCCAACGCGGCGCACCTCCCTTCCCTTCCTCCTCTTTCCTCACCGCCCCGCTCTCGTTTCCTCTCCTCCGTTACACTCGCCCATGGAGAGGACCCGAAGTTACGGAGAGACGCTCGTCGAGACTCCTCCGTGTCTCTCCTCTCGTACACGCGCTCTTTTTTTTTCCACCTCTTCCTCCGGCCGCTCTTCGTCATACTTGCGATTCTCATCCGGTTAACCGGTATCCAGGTCTCCATGGTCTATCCGACCCTCCGCATGGCCTCAGCGTTTGACTGGCTGTACCGACTTCCTCCTTCAGCCTCCCCCCCCCCCTTCCCGTCTTCGTCCTTCTCGTCCTCCTTCCCCTCCTCCACCCTCCTCCTGTGTCTGTTTTCTCCTCCTCGGCCAACTCCCCTGCTCCTCTCCGTCGTCGAGGTAGTGCCAACGGCAACCTCGACCCTTTGCCCTTTTCGCCCAAATGCTAATAAATCCTCGTTCGTTGCTTCAATTTCAAATGAAACGACGAGTCGCCGAGGAGAGTAGGAAAAAAAAGTACTCGTAATGCGGACACATCGATGTTCTCACCTCGTTTTGGGGGAAAGGGCTTTACCTTGAGGAATGGACGAGGTCAAAGGGATTTCGCGGGCCGCAATTCTTTGTTACAGTCGGTGGACGATCTTTGATGAGGTTTTCACGTGGTCCTGGGACTAATAGCATCAACGGTGGTCACTGGAAAATGGATTATCCGTGTACTCTGGCGGCTTCATGTATTATTATTATTATTATTATTATTATTATTATTATTATTATTATTATTATTATTATTATTATTCAGGTTTATAATAATATCTGATTGTTAATTGGTGTTGAGTACTATCCGATTATTAACTACAATTCTAACTTGTAATAATAACATCCGATTATTAACTTATTATTCAGTATTGTAAAAATAATATCTGATTATTAACTATTATTCAGTATAATACTAATAATAATAATAACAACAACTGATTATTAACTGTTATTCAGTATTCAAAAACATAATATCTAATTGTCAACTATTATTCAGTATTGTAAAAATAATAATTATTCAGTATTGCACAAATATATTTTTTCTTTAGAGTTATTAGATACATAGATTTATTCCAACGTACAGCGTCCTGCGCCTTTTTACAGACCCTCTTATAATTTTGTTGTATTGCACAAATAATATCCGATTATCAACTGTTATTGAGTATTATAAAAATAATATCCAGTATTATTCAGTATAATAATAACAATAGCCGATTATGAACTATTATTCAGTATTAGAAAAATAATATCAAATTATCAACTATTATTTAGTATTGTAAAAATAATATCCTATTATTAACTATAATACAGTATTATAATAATAATATCCGATCATTAATTTATTATTCAGTATTGTAAAAATAATATCCGATTATTAACTATTGTTCAGTATTATAGAAATAATATCCGATTATTGATTATTATTCAGTACAATAATAATAATAATAATAATAATAACCGATTATTAACTATTATTCAGTATTCGAAAAAATAATATCTAATTGTCAACTATTATTCAGTATTGTAAAAATAATAATAATTCAGTATTGCACAAATAATATCCGATTATTGACTATTATTCAGTATAATAATAACAATAGCCGATTATTAACTATTGTTCAGTATTGGAAAAATAATATCAAATTGTCAACTTTTATTGAGTATTGTAAAAATAATATCCGATTATTAACTATTATTCAGTATTGTAAAAATAATATTCGATTATCAACTATTATTGAGTGTTATAAAAAAATAACCGATTATCAACTGTGATTGAGTATTACATAAATATTCCGGAAGCCACATCCGGAAGCCACATACTCTTCAAATTACATAAATATTATCCGACTATTGTTAATAGTATGAACATAATACAAGTGTTTAAGAAAAAATTACTATTATTATTACAGTTTAGTATGATAATAATGATATTCGATTAACCCAAACAAACTCAACATTGCACTATTAACAATTGATTGTTGACTTTTTTATGAAGTTTTACTTGCACAGCCTTTTCGGCCTTTTACTACGCTAATTGATCATTAACCATTATTCCGTATTATAAGAATAATATCCGATTATTATTATTATCTAGTATGACAAATATAATATCCGATTATTAATGATCATCTAGTATCTTCGTTTGGGATTTTTCAGTAATGTAAATGTCCACGAATGGTAATTGAGCGAGGCATAAATCGTTGAAAACGACAAAAATACATTTTTTTTAAATTACAGATATTTAAGGGAATGTTAATATAAATAATATATGTTACCAGAAATCTATTCAAAACCAGCCAAAAAAAGCGAGCCGTGCAAACATTTTTATTAACCCGCTGCCTATGTATAATTTTATTCACATCGAGATCCTATACGGCAAATTTGCAAAAATAAATCATCCGTATTTCAATAGCTACAATTGAGAAAAAAAGGTTGTCCTGATTTTCAGACTTCAGTGGGAGGTAAAATCCTCTTTCTCTTGAATTCACATGGTAATTTTTTCGAACTTATTTTTTCACTCAATGGAATACGGTGAGTTGAGGCATTGAAAAAATAATCCAGCCCGATGTAAACTCTGCTCACGTGCTCACTTGACCTGTGCAAATCAACGCTGCTTTTTTAATTGAATTTCCCATCCATCACGCTGCAACGGACCCTTAAAACTTTTTCGCCGAAATAACGAGCCATTCCACAATTTGCGAAGAGCCATTAAGCGCTAGCGCGCTGCTTTTTTAGGTTAGATTTATCGTGTGCGATCTCGAATACCCACGTAATCGAACGAACCAGCGTGACACGCCAACCAATTAGGATCAATCGGTGCCAATGAGCGAACATACTTAAAAAAAGGGAAAAAACACGAGTGGGACATAATTTGCGCTGCGAGGCACCACCATGCAGAAGCACATTTTACCGACGTCGATTCAGTTCCGATCCATTTTTGAAAGCATCGTTCCCTTCATTCATCAATATAGCGCTCCGGTAATTCTTTTCGCTCGCTCGTTCGCTCAATATTTGACTACGATTTTCCTTTGAAAAGAAATAAAATTGTGGGGAGTTCACTTGAAAAAGAAGAAAGAGAATGTTTGTCATTTTTTCAGAAATTACAGTTGACAGAAAAATAGTTTATAAAAATATTATCAATATAAAAATGATAATTTAATAATTTGTTAATAATTGGTGGTCTTTAATGAGATGATGATCGATAATGAGTCAGTTGAATAGTGCATTAATAATGGGTAATAGTTAATGAGGTGATGATCGATTATGAATTAATCCAATAATGCCTCAATCACTCGTTATTATTAATGAGAGGTTAATTGATTATTGATAAATTGAATATTCAATTATTGATGAGGTAACTATAGATTATGGATTCCTTAAATCATTAACTGGAAACTAGCAATTATCGATTGATAATGAATTTAATAAGTTATCAATAATTGGTGATTACCGACTAAGAATCAACTGAGTAACTAATTAAGAATTGGTGATAATCGATTATGAGTTAATTGAATGATTAGTAATATAGTGATTGTCGATTATGGATTAGTTTAATAATTAATTAATAATTGGCGGTTATTAACGTGTTATTATTAAATGATATTATTATTCAATTAATTAATAATCAACAATGACCTCGCTAATCCCCAATTATTAATTAATTCTTTCATTAATTAAAAAAGAATTGAAGATTATTGAACTCTATTACTATTATCGTTAATTGATATAATTATTATTGCAATATTAATGATGATCGGACCGAATTTTTTCAAAGTTGATATTCACCATCCCAGTATCGCATAAAACTCTACCAGTTTAATGTCCAGCCAGAAAAACTAATGCATATACTACAATTTCATAACATCCGTAAGTTTACGTGCTACAAACACAAATGCCGTTCCATATAATAAAAATCACATTAATCGTAATACAATCAATTAATAATTCGGTTATAAATAGCTTCACTATTACGAATTCATTTGCCATCATAGTAGTTATCGAAGTTTATCATTTCCGTCGAGGTCTCCTCGTAAAACTTTTTAATCTACAAGCCACGCTCTTTCTCTCTCTCTCCCTCTTTCGCGTACACGTTTCGTACAGTCTCCTTTGACCTCCTCTTGCTACGTTATTTTCAATCGCGTATTATCATCATTATTATCAATTATGGAGAATCCAGTGCAACTCTCACGCCTCTATGGCCTTCTCAAGTTTCCATAATTGCTATGTACAGTAGATAGTTTATATAGAACACATTCGTTGCAATTGTGTTGCATGCTTTCTCTCTCTCTCCCACTCTCTCTCCCCCCCTCTCTCTCTCTCCCTCTTACTTGTATTGCGCCAATTCATATGTACACATAGGTACACACGTATATGTTCAACTGTGCGGTCCCGTGCGCACTTTCGATATTGCCCCCCGCCTACAGGGCACAGAGTGAAAATCAGCCAGAGCTCGAATCAACCATGTTGACTCGAACTAAGGCGCTCTCACCCCATCACGAACTCCATCATATTCTATGCGTGTACAAACACATACACACATTTATGGATACGGAACGTTATTTGTTATGGTTATATATGTTTCCACGGTAACCTAATTCGGAGCAAATACACGATTGCTTTTCCAGAGCTAAGCTAAACGGAAAACACTTCCGCGTCTGAATACGTAGGTAGTTTTAGTTTTTATAACCTCAATATTGATATACGTTTTTTTATAATACCGATAGATTTTATTGCTCCGGGCCACGCACTTCGTCAGCTTGCATTGATATGTTTATATTGATATATATTTTACTTATTTTCTTGTAGTAATAGTAGTAGTGGTATTTGGTATTCCAGGTATACCCCTTTAGGGTGTTTACACCGAACACTCGTCAGCTATAATTTACTTCTTACAAAATCCGCTTATTTCTAAACTTATGTTTTACTGTTATTTCGCTTTTAGTTTCCTTTCACATTCATTTCCTCAGCTACAATTTTTCCAACTAGTTTCTCGAATTGCTTTATGTACATGCACAGTTCTGTCGCAGGCTCCTTTGTCAGCACCGTCTGTATTTTCCTGTTGATTTGCTCTCCCTTTTTATCACCTATCAATTTTCCACATTTTCTACTATTTCCTTTTTAACTTTCTCGTTAAGAAAATTTTTTTTTGTCTAACACTCAATATAGCGACGTTAAAATAGCCGACGTGTTTTTTTTTAAAATGGGATCATGCATTTTATGACCAAAACATTTATCATGTCAAGACTAACAACTTTTGTAGGAAATTTTTTTTGATAACGTTCATAATCTTTGGGTTAGCATACCATTTTTTTTTACTATTTTAGCGCTATCCAGAATGTACCACAATTATGAGGAAGTAAAGTCTTCAACTTAGCTATTGTAAGTGTGTAAGTGTGTTTGGGTTTGTTCGGTAACCCGAACTAACCCAAACATGGATTTGGTCTCTGCGGCTCGTCATTTCGGCTAACCTAAAAATTATGAACGGTATCAAAAAACTTTGCCTACAAAAATTCTCAGTTTTGGCCTGATAAATATTTCGCTGAACAAATTCATGAACTGATTTTTTTTAAAATGTCGGCTATCTTGTCATCGCCATTTTGAATTTCCGACGAAAAAGTTTTTTTTTTCGTCTCCCTCTGAACTTTAAAAGTTTTATTATACTCGATACTTGATGGAAGCAGTATGTTTCGGAAAAAATCAGGTTTACGATTAAAATTGGATACTCGGTATATATATATTACAAGAATTAGACAATACTAAAACGATGAGCAAAAATAGTACCTATCGGAGTTTGCATGGTTGGAATGCAACAATTTTTTTTTTACTATTACATATTTTTTTCTGCTCATTTAGGCTACGGTAATAACTGAGGCATTTTTGAAAATTCTTATTGAAATTGAGGTGAAAAAAATTAAATGAGTCATTAAGAAGCATTTGCGTTGCATTTCAAGGTTGCAAACTTCAACACCATAATCAAACCATTGATTGTATTAATATTTGAGGAAATAGCAATCTTGCAACATTAATCATTGCAAGATTGAGTGCAGCGGTCAAAAAGCGTTCGTCCTTTAGCTTCCTTTCGAATTGGACGACGTTGGAATTTGCATAATCAGAAAACAACAATTTTTTTGTTCACTTTTCATTTCTTTATTTTTATCATTATTCCAAGCCTTTTTCGCCAATTGCGGTCGTAAAGCTCCAATGACAATACGTAAAAAACCGTTGAGTGACTTTTGCAGCCTAAATCGACCAAAAAGAAATTGATCAATTAAAAACAATTTTCGTTGCATTTCAACGATGCTTGGACGTTGTTAAACTGTCTAGATCTAGCCAGTTATCTATATAGATCTAGGTATCTGTCTAGATCGAGACAAAAAAGGTATTTGCCCATCTGACTTTTGTCTGTATGTTTCCTGGGGATCTCCATTGACAGTCATTATTTATATTGACCTTAATATTCGTTATTTATATGTGAATTATTTGAATTTATTTGATAATTCATTTATTTGATAGAATAATGAATATTAGTGTTAAGATAAATAATGATTGTCAATGAAAATCCCCAGGAAATGTACACAAAAAATCCAGGTGGGTAATACATATATATATATAATATATGTAATACATTATATATAATATATGTATAATATATAATATGTATAACATATGTAAGGGAAAAAAAATATATATATATATATATATTTTTTTTTTCCTTCCCCAATATATATCGAAAATATATATCGGGCAAGGAAAATTGTAAGTGAAACGTTGCAAATGGCAAAATTGCTCTCAATAGTGCTAAAGACAGCGCTCTCCTGTATTTTCCTTTTCTTTTTCCACTTTTATTTCCTTTGATGTATTTTTTTCTTTCTTGTATGCCATTTTTGATCGAATGCAACTCAATCTAATGGAGTTCGATTGGTTCAGAAGGAACGGCAATGCCCCTATTATCGTACAGAACGAGTACAATAATGGTAGAAAAAAGGAAATGACGGATCAGATTTCTGACGATAGGCATTAGACGTTGATCTACTTGGCATCAAATATCTTACTCACACGCACACGCACACACACACACGCCCACACACACACACAGATATATATATATATAAGTGTGTTTATATATATATATATATATATATATATATATATATATATATATATATATATCTACACTCTAAAGCCGCACTCCCTACTCTTCCGTGGCGCTCACTCCCCAGGTACTTTCAAATGGCCGTTTTTTTTCAACCTTACGAGGGGACGAACGGGCCACGGCGAGAGAGCCCGCGATCGCCATTTTCACTCGCGAGCCGACCGGGTGGCCGATCTCTCGCTATATCAACGACGAGATTTTCATTGCACACCCATTTTCGAAACTAGCTTCACTTTCCCCTGCGCGAGGCGTTCGAGAGCTGTTAAACTGCCGCTTTTGTTCCGAAGCTTTGCCACATGCACGTCGATCTTGAATCGCGGGCGTAAAAGGGCGCGGAAGAGAACGATGGCGAGCGAAAAATTGCCGGTAGATATTTATTTTATTTTACTCAAACTTCATAACGTTTGTTTTTTCATTGATGCTCTTTACTTCTAGGGTTTGATCGATGCTTCTCTTTACTCGGGTATACGAAGGGTGATTCATAACTATTAGGGTTTTTTTTTGGCGAGCAGACAGGGCACGTCATTGCGAGCAATTCACTTTTTTTTTTTATGTCGTGCGACAAAAATTTGCCGGGATATTCGAATCCACGTTTGGTTTTTTTTTAAAGGACTTAAGCCTCGATGAAATTTCTGAAAATATAGATTCTTGGTTTTTGGCGGAATCTCAAAATATAGGATTTCAATAACATTCGCTGAAAAGTTTAAGTCGATCCTTTGAAAATTGAGCGAGGGATGGGCGTTTATAGGTAGGTTCCGCGAACCGGCGAACCTTAAGGGAGGTACCTTTAGGCAAGGAAAATGGCTGATTTTCATCATATTTTTTTGAAGGACAAATATATTTGCCATTTTTGAGACTTAGGGTATTACTACTTTTGACTGTTACACGGTTTTTTTAGCATTGAAAATGCTTTTAGAACTGTATGTGTGCTGAGGTTGGCTGGGTATAAGGGCCTGAGTTAGCTGGATGTCACACGAAACTAAAGCTACCCCCAGTCCACTGCCACTGTGATGTAGTAGAGTGGGGGGAGGTGCGAGATACTAAATGCCTCGGATTGGTTGAAAAATGCCCTCTCTCCATCTAATTCTAAACGTGTTATGAATTCAAAAATAATATTACAACTTATATTACAAATATATTACAAAAAATGTATAACAATTATTATGCATAATTGTTATAATTCTTATAATTGTTATATTATAATAATTGTTTTACAATTATTATGCCAAACAAGCGCAATTATATACCTCAATGTATCAATATTCTTTGAAAATGAATAAAAACAAATTCCCATTATTTAAACGTATCTGTTTCTTATTACCCGAAAAATCTGATCACATTTTTAATGCCATGAAATAGTTGCACTTTGCATCGTATGTGTAGATTGTTTTATTAATCTTTAAAAATAGCGAACGTATAGCACGGATTTCTAAACTGCACTTTCAAAACTGGCGTGACGTATGGCTAAAAAACTAATCGAACGATTCTGATGATATTTGGTATAAATCTTTCTAAATTCATTGTCTAAAACATGACCCAAAATGTTTTTTGAAAATAAAAAGAAGTATTTTTTCCTACTTGAAATAGAGAATACACAAGGAAAAGTCACCCTATGTATGTGAGTCATCCTATGTATCGATACACACACTCTTTGTTTCTAATATATCGGCGTATGCCCTTATGGGTTTCTTCCCATCCCTTTCACTGTTACAACAACACACTTGTCACTTCACTATTTTCAATTCCTGAGGGCCTTTCTCCTGGGTACTTTATTTACGCGACTTTTTTTTGCCTTTACTATGAGTCTCGATCGACGAGGAATAAGAAGTGAATAAAAAAAGCCCAAACTATAACGATGGGAAAATCGATCCGGCGAGCTCGCGAGCCCAGTGAACGGCGGAAACGATAAATCGTGCACTTAAAGTCCACGTGTATAAACGCGTGTATACCTGTACACACACACGCGCGCGAACGCCGATATAACTCGAGCCGTGAACGCAAAGGTTGAAACCAGACATACCGTTTTTTCCCTAATCTATCAATTATTTGCTGGACTCGTTTCTTCAATATGCGTGCATTCGTACAAACAATAAAAACGTTTATGGTTTGTCGCTCTATGATGCTGTGACGTGCCCATTTTCCTCGAGCACTGACAATTTGTTGCGTCTTAATCGTTTTATGGCATAATTCGTGGGTAATTATGCCCGCGAGCTGAAGCCGTCACCGCGAAATGAATTGCGAATAGTTATCACGCAGAGATTAAATTTTCCTTGATGATTCAATACGCGAAACCATTTTTTTACCCTATCTTTTTTGGATTTTTATTTGAGAAATAAATTACAATCTACTTCGAATACAATGATTAATCATTTTATTGACATTTGATGACGAGAAAGTTTTAAAAAGTAGAAATAAACGAAAAAGGGAATTTATGAACAAAATGAAGAAATAATGAGACATAACGAAAAAAAGGAAAAGAAGAGGAAAGGAAGGCTTTAGAGATGCTTACAGACAGCATTCACTGGTGATAAGCATTCCGATCGATGGTTTTTGTTATTTTGTGACATTGAAGTTTCCATCGTTGGAATGTAACGAATATTCGTTTTTTTTTTCATTTTTCCCAATTTGGCAAATTTGAGCTACGAAAATCAGGATATTTTTTAGGATTCTCATTTAGTGTTCTACAGGCTGCAATTGTAAAATGTGATTTTGGATAATAATGGAAAGTCAGAAACGAAGAAATATCTTCGTTGTATTCCAACGATGCAAACTTCGACCCCATGTTATTTTGACATTCGAAAATTTAGTGAAAATTCAACGATTAAAGATACTGGACTATGTAGAGAGAAAAACAGAGCGTTCACTCAATTTTCGCATGTAAAAATGACAAAAAACCATAAGTCGAGATGCTGAGCATTAATGAAGCTCTCTCTGAATAAGTATGAGGTCGCAGTTTGCATGGTTGAAACGGAAAGATTTTTTTTTCCAAAAAAGTCTCGGAATAATGATTAAAATGAAGAAGGGAAAAATGAAAAAAAAAAAACATCGTCGTATTCCAACGATGCGAACTTCACCGTCGTGAACAACTACAAAAATTTATTTTTCTCTGTTATCCATATTGTTGCCGTTTTCAATTATTTTTTTCATTTTTTAAAAATAGTTTATCATTTCTTCCGCAAAGAAAACTATATTGACTATTTTAAATTAAAAAATAATATCTATAGTCATACTTTCGAAAAAAACTGTTCTGGAAGTGACACCTATCCTTTTCCAACGTAGTCTTTTTGCAAGCTCTTTTTTCCTTTCATTTTAAAGTGGCCTACTTTTCCATGTAATCGTTTTTATCGTTGAATAAAAATGTAATTTATTTTTTCCCTAATTTCCCAGAATCTTTTTATGGAAAATTTACACTACGAAAAATCATCAATACGCTTTTCAAGATCCTTATAAGACATTTACAAATTATTATTGTAGAAACGAATCCGGAAAAAGAGATAAGTGAATGGAAGAATCTTCGTTGCGTTCCTAGTACAAAGACGTCAAAGTATGCCAGTGAAAATTCAATGATCGAATCGACAGGGTCGAAAAGTAGCTTATTTTCGCAATTTTTTTTTCGATGGTTAAAATACGCTAATAGCTCTCATTTTTCAAATATCAAATCAAAGCACTCACGGAGAACAGAAAATCATTGTTTAAACGTTTAGTTTAATTTTTTAACATTTTCCTAACGGTTGAAAATGTCTTCGTAAAAAAACGAGTCCTCACGGTGTACACGGTTGTGGCCGTAAATATTATGTAAAACAACATTTGTGAAAAGATTATCAATCAGTATGAAAGCCGCTATCTTACTATGGAATTTTTTTTTTTAATCAATTTTGACAAAATGGCGGCGGTTTGAAAAAAAAAGTCTCGAATTTAGCGTATTTTTTCGACAGTTTGTCGTTAAAAAAAATATAAAGCGGATTTGAGACGGATGATTGAGAAATTTGAGACGGATAACTTGAAAATTCTTCTTTTGAGAGTGTTCACCGTTTTAAAAAAACGACATTTCGAGAGAAACGCGTTCAAAGTTTCGAAGTGTGGAATTTTCAATTCTAATTGTCTACTTACTATGCTTATAACCGTTTACATTATCGAATAATGCAAAAAACTCGATTTTTTGAAAATTGTACAATGCGATGATCCCTCAAAGCGAAAGACACACTAGAACCTTGTATCTCGAACGTGAATTAATTGTTCCGAGATACGAATGTCGAATTGTACGTATATCGACGCGATTATGGCCGGTTCCATGTTGACCCGAACGAGTCGTCGTTTATCAATATTCACGAGATGGCTCTCGTGGCACGGGCCTAACCGATTGCTGGTTTGTGATAGGAATAACAAGCACCACCCCTTTGTATCACGTACCGAAGCTTATTCGCGCGAATTTACGTCCTCTCCTACATCCCGTAATAAAAGTACGAATTAACCCTTGCAAATTTCCATCTCCTTTTGTCCTACTTACGAATTGAAAAAAAAACTATTCCTAATGAAGTCTCCAGAAAAAATTAAAAATTTCTTTACCTAAAAGGATTTCATCGATACACGCTCGTTACAAAAAATACAAAAATGCACTACCAACGGTGAAAATGTTTTTTTTTTGTTTCTTTGTAAATCAGTGAATTCTCGTCAAACGGTAACCAAACAAACCTAAACAAACAAGCAAACCCAAATTTATCTTTCAGTAAACTCTAGTTCTTGCTAGGAAAAAGGGTTTTTACTAGGGAAAACGCATTCAAACTGAGAACCGGTTTTAACGTTAACGTATGTATACTCACCCCAAATAATTTCGAAATTGAAGGAAAACGAAATCCCATTTCACGTTCGAGAAAAAAAAGATTCCTGCATTTCTTGCTCTACGTTTTTAATTTTTCTTCGTAAACGTCACAAGTAATAATATCAACGAAATAAAAAATCTTGTATCTACAATAGCGAAGAAAAATAATTGAAGACAGTATTCTAGTCTAGAGGCCTAAATTTTGGTTGTTTTCTCGGGGTTGTTAAAATATGTTAAAATATGTGACGTGAATAAAAAGACTAAAAATGGACGGTACAACTGTGTGTGTGTGTGTGTGTGTGTGTGTGTGTGTATATATATATATATATATATATACTTGTACCGTCAATTTTTAGTCTTTTTATTCACGTTTTAAAAACTTACAAAAAACGTTTTGTGCAAAAAAAAAGAATTGAAAACGTTATGGGCCTCTAAATATGGCGGTGAAAAAAAATGTTTGGAAGCGCTGACATGATTCCAAAGCTCCCATTCATCTGAAGCACAGATAAAATCAATTTTTTTATCAATAAAAATCTCTTTATGGCAAGTACCAAAGAGAAAAGAATTTTTTTCAATGGCGACTGTCACGAAAACGTTAATTTTTCGTCATATTTTTTTTCATAAAATTTTATTAGAATCGTAATATTAATAATTTCACAATGCCCGAGGTAGGGACGATAGGAGGATATATACGGAAGGTCCATACCAAGTTCACAGTCCATCGGTTGAATAGAAGTCGAGATTTAATACCAACCAAGTTGAAAAAATTAGTTTCGTTATATTTCGTTATATTTCAGTCATATTCGCTAGTACGTTATATTTCAGCCATACCTGCCTTGTAAAGTGTCCCTACCTCGACATCGAAATGATGATTTTCCCCAGTTCGAGCAGTTCTAGCTTCCTTAGAAGCTTCCGAAGCTCGGTCGACCCTATTCTGATCTCTTTTGTTGGCGAAAATATTGGGGATTTCGAAATTCCCTTTTGAGGATATATTCTCAAGAGTCTAAGGAAATATTTTTAAAAATCGATGTTTTCAAATCTTTAGACTTGAATACCGCTTAAGCTGCTTATTCGTCACTGGAGATTCGAAAGAACTATTTACTAAAAAATGGAATATTAAGTGATTATAAAACCAATTGATTCCCCGACACGTTGAAATTTGCATCGTTGAGATGCAACCATTTTTTTCTTCATTTTTCATTTCTTCATTTTCATAACTATCCGAAGCTTTTTGTCAAATTAAGGTCGCGATCTCTAAAAAGAATACATCTACAGCCTAAAAAGTCCAAAATAAATTTGCGAAATTAAAAAAAAAATCAATTTTCGTTGCGCTTTAACGATGCAAAATCCAACGTCATATTATTTCATCGATCTAAAGAATACTCCGAATGTTGAAAACATTTTTTTTTCACTTTTAAAAACGAAAAACGAAACATTGACAAAGAAAATATTTTTTTTTACTTTTAAAAACGAAGAACGAAACATTGACAAAGAAAACATTTTTTTTTACTTTTAAAAACGAAAAACGAAACATTGACAAAAAAACATTTTTTTTTTACTTTTAAAAACGAAAAACGAAACATTGACAAAAAAACATTTCATCCACAAATTTTCTACGAATTACAAAATTTAATTGATCAAACTGATTTTTATTTCCGCGTATCGTTCGTTTTCTTTTCCTCCCTCCGACGCACGCCTTATCCATGTTTATTCTATCATTTTTTTTTGCATTTTTTTTTCTTGCAGATCGTCCTTATTGTGTGAAAAGCACTGCAACGAGGACAAGACGCGGTTCTTACCCTCGAGTCGTTCTTAACCCTCGACAATTGTCGTGTCGTCGTCCGCCGCGCTGAATTATTCGCGAAGTAATATCTGACGTTTGCCTGTGTGCGTGCATACGCGGCATTGCAGCCGAGCCCAAACGCAACCAGAACGAGATCCCGTGCGTGCGTATATGTCTGTGAGATATGCCCGAGAGTAAGTAAAAGTTGCAATAAAGCTGTCTCTTTATCCATATCCCTCTTACGTGGAAATCCGGAGTTGCATCCATGTATATCGTTGACTATCAGCACGTACGGCTGTTCCGAGGACGATCCTCGCCATTGCGTCGAACGATTCGTTCATTTTGAGGACAGGCCGGTCCTCAAAGTCCCTTCCTATGGATATATTCCTGCATTCCTTTAAATATAATTTTGAAGACAACGAGGTTTACGTAATGTTGAGTTTGGGGACAATGTGGTATTTTGAGGACGCGAAGGTCTCGAAAATCACCGTTTACCGTATATAAAATGATTTTTCTCATTCAGTGTTCGTATGCTAGGCTTGGGGTCAACGGGAAATATAAATATATCATCTTCGTACAACTCCTGAGTTTCTCCCTTGTATAAGTAGGAACAGCAATGCGAAATGTCCTCTCCCTGTGAGCTTTCTCCGCAGCCTTTTTCTGCTGCTTATGGCCTCTCCAACTCTGTCTTCGAGACTCTCTCTTTCTACTTTTTTTTTGTTTACTCATTTGACAGCCTTGTTCTTGACTCGAAGCTCGGTTCCGAATATGTGTGCTCGCGAATTGATTTTTGTGAGATACACGTGGAAATGGGCGAATTTGGGACGATCGGGAATTGAGGAAAACAATTATGATTTTTCCCCGAGATGAGAGCCTTGCGATCGTCCCTGTGGCGAGTTGGGTCGCGATTGGTCATTTTTTCCATCCGGCGGGTAGTGGACGGTGAATAATGAATGAATAACGGTAAATCGATAATGGAGATATTGATTTATTATTATTTTCCATAGTAGAGAAAGATAATATTATTTTTATATTACTATTATTATATGTATGAAAATATATAATTATTATTGTTATTATTTATAGAAAAATACATTTCCAGATTGACCAGTCCCCAGTAGGAATTTTTTACTTTTAGCAATTTACTGTCAAAATAATTTATTTACAGGCATTTATTATTAACGCGATTAATTTGCATCGTATATTCTTTGTTTTTATTATCGTGAGCTTATTGTGATAGTAATGAAGCAGTTATTCTGATAGTGTTCATTATTAAAGTAATAAAACTAATTTTTATTATAATAATAATGAATATAGTATGTTGATAACGAATAATTTATCGATTTTAATAGTTCTTCATAAACGCAAATGTAAGTATGAGTACCTTGAATGCACGATGATTTTAAAGGGACACGCTTTTTTCAAACAGTGCGCAACGTCTTAACGTTAGGTATTGGGTGGGTGTCGATAAGAATTGACGTTCAAGTTTGCATCGTTGGAATGAAACAATGTGTTTTTTCTTCATTTTTATTTTATTTTACTTTTATCTTTATTCAAAGGTTTTTTTGCAAATAAGGATTGTAAATCTCAAATAAGAATACGTGAAAACGTTTGAGCGATCTTCGCAACCGGAATCGGCCAGTTAATATATGTGTAATTAAAAAATATATAACTTTTGTTGCATTTATATATGGGAATATTAATACGAATAACCTGAAATACACAGGAATTTTCGAGGGCCACGCTTTTTTCAAACTGCGTAAATCTTTAACGTCAATAATTGAGTGAGCACCGATTTAAAAAAAAACGACTTTGAAGTTTGCAACGTTGGAATGTAACGATGTGTTTGTTATTCAATTCTGCTTTTTGTACATTTTTATCATTATCCAAAGCATTTTTTTGCAAATTGAAGTTGTAAAACTTTAATAAGAATACGTAAAAACGTATTATAAAGCGTCCGAACAAAATTTGTGCAATTAAGAAAAAATCTATTTTCTTTGCATTCCAACGATGTAAATTTTACCGTCATGATTAAAAGTAGAAACGCCAACTCCGATATGTTCAGTTAAGGCGTTAACCCCACTTGTAGCGCAAAAAAAGGACTTTTTCATGAATTTTTTTAACGAAAACTACAAAAAAAATTTGATCGATCACTATACCATCTTAAAGAACACATCTTGAAGAACTTTCAGTAATTTTTTTATTGAAAAATATTACATTGTTTAGTGGCAAATGGCCGTCAACGAAATAATGTTTTTATATACACGGTTTGCGGTGACCGACATTGCGGCGAAGTGGATCATCTGAAAAAAATATGCGGATGGATTTAGTCAAATATCAGTATAAAATAGTCTTTAATCGAAGGATTTTAAAAAATATTCATTTTTCACAAAATGGCGGACAGTCAAAGTTAATGGTTCGATTTTAACGAAAAAAACCGGCCGTTTTTCGGCTATAAAACGGCCATTTTTTTTCGAAAAAAAAATCGAACAATTAGAGACTACATTTTTATGTATTAAATAAGCCTGAAAAATTTCAAGAAGATCGGTTCATTAGTGTTCGAGTAATCTTGGTCACCGACTTCAGAAATGCCATTTTGAGAAAAACGCGTTTAAAGTTTCAATTTCAGTTTACACGAAGAACGGATTCTTCTCTTTCAACGCTCATATCTCAGTCAATTTTGTTCGGATCGACTTGAAATTTTCAGGACATATTCTCAGATACTTATACTTCGAAAAAATGCAATAAAAAAAAAACGATTTTTTCAAAATCGCAAGTGGGGGTAACCCCTTAACGTGCGTAAATTCGTACTGCACGCAACGTACGCTGAAGCAATTATATTTATTCACTAGGAGTATACACGTGGCGTAAATTTTTTTCATCTTTTTCTTATCGGTCTTCTTCTTGTTCTCCGCCTCGATCAACTGTGAATTGGTTCCGCAAATTAGACGTTGCGTACGGTCATCTCGCGTGTTTTTTCTCCGCGCGCTTGCTGCATGTCCGTATTTTAGACGAGCGTGTACTACGAACGATAAGTGACATCACTCGGCCTTGCAGCGATTACGTAAATGAGTATATACATGTATATACTCATTTACACTTGCACAAGATTTTCTCAGCGTAGCAGGTGTCATCGGGAGCAATTTATTGTTATTTATTTTTTGGGGGTTGAGGATTTTCCGCGTGGATTTGTCCCCCCCCCCCCCCCGCAGCTATCAAAATTTTACCCAAATGTACAATTTTTGTCACAGTTAGGTGCAATAAAAGTCTTTAATCGGAATGAATAAATCATTTCATTGAATGCCAAATCGAGTTGTATTATCATTTGATGATAATGAAATGCTATACCAATCATAATAAATGAAATGATATATTATAATATACGGTAATGATATAATGACTGAAATGATATATGAATTTGGCGATGAACGAAATGATAGATAAATTTCATGATGAACGAAATTATGTATTAATCAGGTTAAGGATTGAGTCCCAAATCGCAAATGATGATAAAATTCTGAAAATTTCGTACGTTTTTGTATGAAGTATTTCAGAGGTCGTGTACAAATTTCACGATAATTAGGAAGCTCGTTATTGAACAATTAGCATTCACAGATTAAATGTTGTCTTATGGAAACACATGTAACTTTGCAGTAAGTTTTTTTTGTTGACCTCTCAATTTTGTAATATCAGATTGTAATATCATCAAAACGAAGCTTATTGATAATTTTTTTAAATTTCTTTTGAAAATTGTTCTTAACAAGATGTTAATTTTTTAATAACGAGCTTCCTAATCGTCGTGAAATTTTAACACGATCTCTTGAATACTTCATACAAAAACATGCCAAATTTTCAGAATTTTCTTATCATTTTTTATTTCAACCCCTAAGGAGGTTGAAGTAATGATAGAATTCTGAAAATTTGGTATGTTTTTACATGAAGTATTCAGGAGGTCGTGTAAAAATTTCATGACGATTAAGAAGCTATTTATTGAACAATTAACATTAACATGTTTCATAAGGACTCAACATCCTTAATATATAATTTCATCGAACATCAATTTCAAGTCTAGTAGAACGTGATTGAACTAAACTTTTATCTGAAGACTGAAATGATACATGAATCTCACGATAACCGAATCGATATACGAATTTTATGATGACTGAAATAATATATGTATTTGATGATAAATAAAATGATATATGCATTTGATGATGAATTTCACGACGACTGAAATAATATATGAATTTGATGATAAATAAAATGATATATGCATTTGATGATGAATTTCACGATGACTGAAATAATATATGAATTTGATGATAAATAAAATGATATATGCATTTGATGATGAATTTCACGATGACTGAAATAATATATGAATTTGATGATGAATTTCACGATAACTGAAATAATATATGAATTTGATGATAAATAAAATGATATATGCATTTGATGATGAATTTCACGATGACTGAAATAATATATGAATTTGATGATAAATAAAATGATATATGCATTTGATGATAAATAAAATGACATATGCATTCGATGATAAATAAAATGATATGTGAATTTCATGATGACTGAAATGCAAGATGCATTTCATCACTTATCAAATAATGCATTATTCTAGTTAATATATCACTTCATCGAACATTAATATCAAGTCTACTAAGACGTGATTGAACCAAACTTTTATTTGATTCGAACAAATCGTTTCTCTCGGTGCAGTAATTGAAGTGCCGTTACTTTTCGCTCTAAATTCGACAACGTAATCCATTCGCTTCAAAATTTCTGCCCGACGGACCATTATTTTCTCGAAAATCATTGGTACAAGAGAGAAGCAAGAGAATTATTGGTTTTCAGCTTCACGTTCGCTCGTCCGGAATACTCGATTTTCCCAAATCCCGTCACTGTTCATTGAACATTGATTCCGGTGCTATTGAAGATATGATTCCCGTTCGCGTTTCGTATCCAGCCTGCGGCGATCGACGAGGATTTTTATCCTTCGAGCTTTTTCCGCTTTTCCGTCGTTCGCGATGTGTAGAATCTCGAGAGCTTATGAAGTACACGCGACGACGGTGCTCTATAAGTAATACTTCCACTTCTCATTCTTGGTAGCCTCCTATCTCTGCGAGCCAGCTGGAAATCGAATTTCACACTCGAAATGAAATACTGATTCGCTATCGCACGCTCATCGCGAGTGTATGAGAACGCGTTCGTGCGCCATGGAATTTCGGTAACTTCGCATAGACTCGAGTCTCTACGTGGGTATGCGTGTGTGTATGCTCGTTCGACGGATCTCTCTTAACGCCTTAACGCCTTGGGCTTTTCCACATCGTGCATACATGCGTCCATCGGATGGGATTTGTTTGCGCGACGGTCGGATTTAAGGCGTTACCCCCACTTGTGGCGCAAAAAAAGGCCTTTTTCATGAATTTTTTTAAAGAAAACTACAAAACTTTTTTAGTCGATCAATACACCATCTTAAAGAACACATCTTCAAGAACTTTCAGTAATTTTTTTATTGAAAAATATTACATTGTTTAGTGGCAAATGGCCGTCAATGAAATAATGTTTTTATATACACGGTTTGCGGTGACCAACATTGCGGCGAAGTGGATCATCTGAAAAAAAATGCGGATGGATTTAGTCAAATATAAGTATAAACTAGTCTTTAATCGAAGGATTTTAAAAAATATTCATTTTTCACCAAATGGCGGACAGTCAAAGTTAATGGTTCGATTTTAACGAAAAAAAACGGCCGTTTTTTGGCTATAAAACGGCCATTTTTTTTCGAAAAAAAAAAATCGAACGATTAAAGACTACATTTTTATGTATTAAATAAGCCTGCAAAATTTCAAGAAGATCGGTTCATTAGTGTTCGAGTAATCTTGGTCACCGACTTCAGAAATGGCATTTTGAGAAAAACACGTTTAAAGTTTCAATTTCAGTTGTTCAATTCACGGATTCTTCTCTTTTAACGCTCATATCTCAGTCAATTTTGTTCGGATCGACCTGAAATTATCAGGACATATTCTCAGATACGTATACTTCAAAAAATGCAATAAAAAAAAATCGATTTTTTCAAAATCGCAAGTGGGGGTAACCCCTTAATCCGTCAATCAATCGTCCTTTGTGCAAAAAAGCTATTTATATTCTGCCCCCTCCTCTCTCCCCTCCCCCCCCCCCCCCCCATTTTTCTTCCTGATTTGGGATCGAAAAATCACGGGAAGGATGTTTAGGCTTCTTATCAGAGATCTACATTTCAATTAAGAGAAAATTTCTTTGGCAAGAACAGATTTTACACGATAAAGAAAACGAAGGAAGAAAATAATAAAAAATAATGTTCGTTGCACTTGAACGATACGAACGTAAACATCGCAGTTTTCTAAACTAAGTTACTTTTTAGTATCACTCAATTTGGATCTTTTACAACATCGTTGGCGATTAACGCTTTTGTCCAAACGTGTAATAAAGGCAGGAATAAATGATTAATCAGTCTCTCGTTATCTTTTTCTCGCTTTTCTTCCCCTTGCTCTCTTTTGTGCCAATCCAAGATTTTTTATTTTTGTCTTACCTCACTTTTTTTTCTCTACTCTATTATTTTCCAGCATATGGTACGACTAGATATTAAAATTCGAATATTCACTCCACTCAGGAGGCCAGTAGCGCGTACGTTGCGTAAATGCGTATGAAAAGTCTGATTTATAAGTTGTTGATGTTGAGTCCCAAATCGCAAATGATAATAAAATTCTGAAAACTCGGTACGTTTTTGTATGAAGTATTTCAGAGGTCGTGTAAAAATTTCACGACAATTAGGAAGCTCGTTATTGAACAATTAACATTCACAAATGAAATGTTGTCTTATCGAAACTGATGTAACGTTGCAATAAGTTTTTGTTTATGACCTCTCAATTTTGTAATATCTACAATATACTGAAAGCAACGGAAACAAAACGAAGTTTATTGATGGATTTTTTTTTTATTCTTTCAAAAATTGTTCTTAACAAAATGTTAATTTTTCAATAACGAGCTTCCTAATCGTCGTGAAATTTTAACACGATCTAATGAAAAAAAAATTGTTTGTATCAATAAACGTAGTAATAAGCCCGAAAAGTTGAAACATCGTTTTTTTAATTTTTAATGGCAAAAAAAATCGTGAAAATAGGTGAATTTTTCGTGCTCTAGACCACCGAGTCCCCTTAAATACTTCATACAAAAACAGACCAAATTTTCAGAATTTTCTTATCATTTTTTATTTCAACCCTCAAGGAGGTTGGAGTAATGATAGAATTCTGAAAATTTGGTATGATTTTACATGAAGTATTCAGGAGGTCGTGTAAAAATGTCATGACGATTAAGAAACTATTTATTGAACAATTAACATTAACATGTTGCATAGGGACTCAACATCCTTAGTGTGAGAAAAAACCGTGGAATACATCGCGACGCGATCGGTGTCGTACGATGTTCTCCATTCTGCCTCGCAACCATTACATTGTATCCAACATCGGCAATATGTAAACGTTTGGATAAACGCGTGTTTCTCTTATAATCTAAATTCAGGGTGAGGCTTCATTTTTATATCATTGCCTATTATATATATATATATATATATATATATATATATATATATATATATATATATATATCTGTATATATATATATATATATATATACACATAATCATGATTCTCAGCAATGGCTATGAATTTCGTGTCCTCCTCCACCTCCTTCTCTTCCGGCATGACCCTCGTTGCGTGACCCTTTTCGCGCTTTCGTCTCTCCTTCCTCTACGCGCCATGCTCTTTCTCTTTTTTTTCCGCTTTTAACGCTCGACGCTCGATTCTCCCGACCTCGATTTCCGAACGGACGCTTGATCCTCGATCGGCATACTGACTTGAAATTTTTCGAACGAACGCTTTCGGTAGCCCATTCTACTTGAGACGTTCATTCTGCATTACGCTCAAACGGCGCGGCGCGAGGAAATTCGCGAGATTTTGCAGTAGTCGCAGCGTACTGCGATTGCGTGCCGGGCTTGCATTCGATAATGGAGTTCGGATCGTTGGAAGACGACGAACATTTTTTTTCCTAAGTATTTCTGCTTTTATTTTGGAAAAATAGAAAAAAATTCAATAAAGAAAATATTTAACTCCAAAAAAAGGAAAGGAATAAACTATTCAGAGAGAAAAAGGAATATTCTGTTCGTTATAAAAAAAATTAAATATTCTGTAATTTAAAAAAAAATACTCTACTTTTAATAGGAAAAAAATAAAATATTCTTTTGTATCCTGCCGCAAGTTCTTCTACGAAGCGAAGAAATATTCTACGTTTAATAAGAAAAAACCGAAATATTCTATTTTTATTTTGAAAAATAGAAACCTTTTTTTTTCAATAAAATAAAAATTCTTTTTGCATGAAAAAATTAATACTTTGTTTATTTTTTTAAAAATATTCTCCTTATTAAAAGAAAGAAATATCCTACATTTATTAAAAAAAAATTATTGCGCATTGCCGCCAGTCCTTCTGACATTAAAATGGCGAGAAAAAAAGAGTTGACATAGGGAGGGCGTTTCGGCAAGCACGTGACGATTGATCGGTCTACGCGAGAGGAAATCGTAGAGGTCGAGACAATACGCGTATTAATAATTTCCTAGTGTTAAATAAATTGCTTTGCGCGCGCGGTGGGGAAGTGCTTATTTTAGACGATAAGGTCGAGCCTCGCGGACCCATACGGGGAGCGCGTGTGAAACGTCCAAACGCGCGCGAGCGAGAACTTCGAGGTCAAACTTGGAGTGCGCGCGCGTGCCGCTTTGTACGAAGTTCGTTACGTGTCCGTTACTTTGACTTCTCATTTTTTATTTTTTTTTGTGTGCACCATCGTGTGTGTGTATATATATATATATATATATATATATATATATATATATATACATAGTAAGCGATTATAATGGAAGTCTCGAAATTTTCATCGCTCGTATGAACGGCTCTTAGTCAAGTTCAAAATTGAAATTTGCATCGTTGGAACGCAACGAAAATGAATACTTATGGATTTCTCTTTATTTCTTTCGGCCAAATGTGCTCAATTTTTTTTTTAATGAAAGATTTTTCGCCATTTTTTAAACTTAAAGTATGTTTTGTTACTACTTTCGGCTGTCATATGGTATTTTTCATTTATTGATTTTTTTTTAACGACGGATCTTTCGGTAGCACTCATACGCAGAATATGAACCAAGAAAAAGTGAGGAATGTTGAAAATCGACGGAATGGTACACTTTGAAACGAAAAGATAGAATTTTTCGAAAAAAATATCTACATTTTGGAATAAAAAAGACTTTTTTTAAAAAATGTTGAAGTATTAAGAGTCATGTTTTTGACGATAAGGTTAGAAAGATTTATACCAAATTTCATTAGAATCGGTTGACTAGTTTTTCAGGTATACGTCACGTCAGTTTTAAAGTGCAGTTTAGAAGACCGCGCCATACCTCTGCCATTTTTAAAGATTAATAATTTCTTCAAATACCATGTAATAGCCAAAAGTAATAATGAAACATACCATAAGTCTTAAAAATGGTGAAGAAATCTTTCTTTAAAAAAGAAAAATGATGAAAATCGACAAATTTTTCCTCGCCTAAAGGTATCTCGCGCTTAATTATTTTTTAAGAAGATCATTCGACAATCTACAATATAAATATGGGAAAAAGAATTTTCTATGATAATAAAAATAAATAAATTAAAATCTAATGAAGCACTCTCATTGCATTTCAACAATGCAAACTTCAACACCAACTGAAGAAAGGACCAAAAACTCGCGGGCCGATGGGGTGAATCAGTTCAGCCTCAAATCCCCCCCCCCCCCCCCCCAATGTGTTGCGGGGGCGGCCAAACTTGCGATCTCATTCGTACACTCGAGAGAACTCACACACGTGTACGAACAACGAATATCCCAAGTTAGAAGCGTTCAAGTTACGCCCTTGAGATTTTATTTCGCCCGCGCAGTTTCCGCTATGAGCAAATCGATCCTCAATGGTGGCTTCCGCGTGTCGGCGGCTTTGCGAGTGAGGAAAAGCGAGGTGCAAGTTTCTAGTTCGCACGATTTTATTTTCTAAAAAATCCGTCCAATCTGCTGGAGGCGAAAATCATGAGGTTGAAGTTTGCATCGTTGGATTGCAACGAAACTTCATCTTTCTGGATTCCTTTAACTTTTTTTTTGCAGATTTTGCCTACCGAAACCTCTCAGCCATTTTTCAAGAAACTTATTCAGCAATCTATAATGTAAATCCATAAAAAAAAGATCTTAATGATAAAAATAAGGAAAATAAAATGTGCAAAAACTTTTTGTTCCGTTTCAACGATGCAAACTTCAACAGCATGGAGAATCGCCAGCTATTTCGAAATTTGTGAAAAGTACGATGTGCCCAGTACATTTATCAAAGATTCGACATTTTTCGAAATCCAAAGCACGCGGGTCAAAGTGGCCGAATCTTAATACGAGCTATATCAAAAATAATTCCGCGGTGTAAAAAAATCCGCTCCATATCTCAACATTTGAGTAAGTTTTGAGCGATGCCAAATTCGAAGGTAATAAACATCTAAAAAATATATCAAAGTAAATTGTCCTCGCGTTTTTGCGAAAAAAAATGCGGTCGCAGATCTTTTTGTTCGACAAATCATTCCAAATATCAATATAACCTCTAAAAAATCACAGAAAGAAAGCTCCGTGTGCCAATGCTTTTTTTCACATATTGCATATGTCTACGTATAAATTATATACCCATTAGGGTGTTTAAAAAACGTTTCCCCCTTTTTCGGATCTTCCACTTTCCATAAAAATTAGGAATTTTTTGCCCCAGTTAATTTTGCGATGCACTTGACAGCTAGAGGACTCCGAAAATCAATAATAAAAGGAGCCTCGTTATTCTTACCCCTTTTTGTCTCTGGTGGCACCCCTCACGATTTTCTGCCAGAACGATCCCCGCTTACGAGGAACCAGGGGAAATTACTTTCAGTTGTGATCAATAGTAGAAGAGTAAAAAAAATTGAAACGTTATTTACATAATTAATCAATGTAAAATAAAACAACTAGATGAATAAAAAAAAAAATAATGAATAAGAACAAAAAAAAACTACTGCATGAATAATAATAATCATAGAAATAATAATAATCACAATAAATAATAATCATAAGAAGACGAGTAATAAATAAGACTAAAAACAACAACAATAATAATAATATCCCCAATAAACATTGGGTTGACTCAATGAGAATTTTTTCTCGGTGCGAAAACGTGCACCTTTTTCATCGCCTTGCCAGAAGTGCTTAATAGCATATGCTTCTTATAGTATAGTTCAGCTCAATTAATCGTACAGCAAAAACGTATCAAGGCCCAAGTACACGTGAACTTAAGGATGTTGAGTCCCTATGAAACATGTTAATGTTAATTGTTCAATAAATAGCTACTTAATCGTCATGAAATTTTTGCACGACCTCCTGAATACTTCATGTAAAAACATACCAAATTTTCAGAATTCTATCATCATTACTTCAACCTCCTTAAGGGTTGAAATAAAAAATGATAAGAAAATTCTGAAAATTTGGTATGTTTTTGTATGAAGTATTTAAGAGGTCGTGTTAAAATTTCACGACGATTAGGAAGCTCGTTATTAAAAAATTAACATTTTGTGAAGAACAATTTTTGAAAGAAATAAAAAAAAATGTATCAATAAACTTCGTTTTGTTGCCGTTGCTTTCAGTATATTGTAGATATTACAAAATTGAGAGGTCAAAAAAAAAACTTATTGCAATGTTACATCAGTTTCCATAAGACAACATTTACTTTGTGAATGTTAATTGTTCAATAACGAGCTTCCTAATTGTCGTGAAATTTTTACGAGGCCTCTGAAATACTTCATACAAAAACATACCAAATTTTCAGAATTTTTTTATCATTTGCGATTTGGGACTCAACATCCTTAATAACTCTCAGGTGAATCGCCATGGTGTTGAAATTTGCCTCGTTGGAACGCAACGAAAGTTCTTTTTCACATTTGATTTCCCCATTTTTATTATCATAGAAGATCTTTTTTACAGATTTATATTGTAGGTCGCTAAATAAAAATCCTAGAAAATGGTTAAGGGATTTTCGTAGGCAAAATGTGCCAAAAGAAATCGAAGTAATTTATAAATATCAATTTGAGCTGCACTCCACTCCAAACTGCAACCTCGCGAAACGTCAAGGTAAAACACGTTGTGTTGTTGAAATTTGCATCGTTGGAATGCGACGAAAAATCTTTTTAATTTATTCATTTTCGTTACCATCCAAAACCCTTTTTTCCGAGTTTAGGCGATGGAACCCTAATAACGATCTAAAAAAAATGTTTCGGTGATTTTCGTAGCCTAAATGTGCCGAAGAAATAGGGCAAAACGAAAAAAAAATGTCATTGCATCCCAACGATGCAAACTTCGATACGAGGGGCTATTCACTTGTGAAATCCTTCAAGCACTTCTGTTCGAAATCGAATGCAAAATCACAAGAAATCGCCTGAAATCGCGAACCGTCTTACTAAATCAACATTATCCGAATGTGGTTGAAATCCCCTGAAATCAGGTTTAAGTTTTTTGAAGACGTCTGAAATCAGCATGAAATCACTTGATTCACGAAATCGCTAGAAATCATCGGATTCTCGAAACAAAGAAATGTTATTATGATTTTTCATAGCATAGTACATTGTCCGTGCGTTCGAGCGGTTAGTCTGCGGCTTAACGCCAGTGCACGCGCCAGTTCATACAGATTTATGTCAATTGACGTGACTCTGTATGAAAAAATTAAACATTTCTTTTAATATCTATATCTGTATCTTTTTTAATCACATTTTTCATTTAAAAAAATTTTAATTCAAATTTGAGTCGCAAGATTAGTCAATAAAAAAGAAATTTAACCATTTTACGATTTTTTTCCCCCTCCAATGATTTCAGCAATCGCTTGAAACCGAGTTGATGAATTCGAACGAAATCAATTGAAATCACCTGAAACTACGTGAAATCACATGACTTTAAAAACAGCTTGAATCACTTATGAAATCACAAAAATCGTATGAAATCGACTTCACACGGAAATCTCTTCCGCACCTCACTTGATAGTGAACAGCCCCTCGCTTCGATACCATGAAATGTTGCGAAGCAATCTGATTTTTTTTCTTGGGGCGCAAATAGTCCGGTGATATACCCACGAGGTTCAATGGGGTATAAAACTTGTTGAAAGCGCGTGTTGGGGGTTGCGACAAAAAGTCTGTGGACACCCGCACACAGACCGCGTCGAAGGTGTAACGCAGCATCGGCGCGTATACGCGAGAGTCTGGCACGTCTCCAGTAATTGTTTGTGACGCGTATAGCGAAGATCGGAGAAGCGAAGAAGATTCCTCAATGATACGTAGCACGTGTAACGATCGTCGTGATGAAATTGAGGCAAGTATGTACATCGCGGCGCATATGACCTTGCCTTTTCCGTTTTTATTTACGAGAGTTCCGAGTGCGGAACTCTCGCCAATTTTCTCACAGACCAGCCGCGTTCTCCAACCGGCGTTCACCAAGCGACATGCCGGAAATGCTCCGAGTATCCGCGCCTATAGAGGCGGCAGCGTTTACTCGGAGTCGATTAATCTTGCCAACGAGAAGAACGTTCCGCAGTCTGCATCAATTTGTTTTTCACGTCGTGAGGCAGGGGAAGAAACTGGCTTTGCGCTTTGCCAACGATCCTCTAGACGTCCGTCTTTCATCCTTGCGAGGGCGTTTATCGGGGGGAACAAGAGCCAAAGAGAGCAGTGCAGAAAGACGCTTCCAAGCCTGCGAGAAGTTTGATACTTCTGCGTGGATGCCCTTGTTAAGTTGTATGGTAGCTGGCAGCCACCCTTCCCCCTTAAATCTCTCTCTCTCTCGGTCTCTCCCCCCTCCCTCTCTCGTTAGCAAAGCCAAATTGGAAATAAGTGTCCAGGAGTCCGGAAATTGTTCCCCTTTTGTGGGGGAAGCCGTACACGCGTACAACCCTTTTCCGAGACAGCTTTTTCGATATATGGCGTATCAGAAACGCCCTTGGCTGCTTCCAATCGAGGGAACTCTCGCTCATATGCAATTTGGTACACACTGCAACAACTCTTCTTGCTTCTTCTTTCTCGATGCTGTCCTTTTCTCCATTGTCTCGTACCCTTGGAGATTATTCGCCGGGTTTCCCTTTCACGAAAATCAGTGGTAGATTTTTTCCAATTGCGAACGAAAGTGAAAAGTCCAAAAATAGAGCCTCTTTGACGCACCCTGATATATACATACGTCAATAAAAAATTGGTCTGCAGATCCGTAGAATTCGGTTTTGTGCAAACGCTCGCAAAACGGACTTTTCCGAAAAACAGAGCTTCAGACCTTAAGGAATTCATCCCTGCAAAGGAGCCGGAGAAAATGGGATTTTTGTTGGGACTGCCCGCAAAGGGTTGAGGTTTTTTTTTTCCTCGGTGAATCTTCGGTGCACCCCATCATGGTGCGATTTATATGGAAGAGAAATTCAATTTATTACCATCGAAACTTTTTCTCCTATAAAATGAATAGGCCAGCGTCCAGCAGCCTCCTGTTAAAGTTTCCCGGTAGCAGGATTCATGTCAAACGGTGCGCGCTACTTTTGCTTTACAGCTACCGATGATTGATCCTCCCATGTGGTTCTGAACGAAGTCTTTGCCGAAAAGGTTCTGCGGCATGGAAGCCTCGCGTAATTTCGTCGTGAGACAAATTCACCGAATTCTTTCGCAAACCTGTTTTTCTAATTTCAACCCCCGAATGAGGGTGAACTTCCGTTGGTACACCGGAATCGAAATATCCACGAAAACGATTAGCAGAAAGCCAAATTTCGTTGCAATCCAACGATGCAAACTTCAGACCCATGTTGATAAAAAATGGACCATCGTTGATGGCATTGATCAAACACGTTAGGAGGCTGGCCCATTTGGGAAAAAAAGTGAGGTGGAGGAGGAGCTGAGGAGGATAAAGCATGCTAGAGAGTGAGAGCAAGCTCTTTTATACTTTACTCGCAAGACGCAGCCTTTTATCTCCTCCTCGACGAGGTAATATTAAATCTTCTCTCGGGCAGGAAAACTCCTGAGCTCGTGTACGTACTCATAAAGTTATAACTACCGAGCAGCCAAGGAAAAGTGAGAAGGGTTGGGCAGGCGAGAAAGAAGAGGGCAGAGGTAGGATCAACGCGGGAGCCGAAGTAAACTTTGGTGAATTATGGGATAGAAGCGAGGCTGAAGCACGGAAAGGAATGGAACGAGAGCCCTCACCCCCTGACAACCATCCTACAACCGCTGCCAACCCCCGTTGGGGGGTTGGCAGCTACATGCTCGAACGAGTGAGAAGGAGAATGCGGGGCGAAGGGTGGATCATTGATCCACGGATGAAGAAGAAGAAGAAGAAGAAGAAGAAGAAGGGTCAGGGGGGCAGACTCTTCCAGCTTCCGCGTGGCCAACTGTGGAAGCTTTTCGTATGCCTGGCAACCCCCGAGAACGGTTGCCATGTACACTCGCGCAGGTACATATTTCTCTTTCCAACCTATGGCAATATCTGTCTGCCTCCCCCCTCGCAGCTTGCCTCATTTTCATTACGAGACAGAAGTGAAAGACAGCGTGAGGCAGCAGGACACTGCAAAAAAAAGATCAGCTGAAAGGAACGGCAACTGGGGGACTCTCGGCAGAGGAAGAGATGGACAAAAAGGGATGAATGTGAACGATACAGCATGTGACGAATGCTGTTTATTGCATTCGTATTTCCGTATAGTCCCTTGAGGAAAGCCGGAAAAATCGATTAGACGTTTCGACAAAGTTCCCTAGGCTCACTTGCCGTTCAAATATGAGGTTATGTCTTTCGGGACCACTCTTAGAAAGCAGCACTCATTGATAGCAGTAATTTCCCTCGGGAAGGTCCACACGATACTCGCGGATTATCCGATCCGTGAGTATTTACCAGTCGCGTAAACCAACGGCCTTTGAACGGATTAACTCTTCCCTCCACTTTTGGTGGAGCCTCGGAGCTAATTCGGCGCTTGATTGAACGATCTCGCAAGCCCGTAGGTGAATGAATTCAATGGAGACTGCACGTAGGTGACGTGCAGGTGTTCCGAAGCCGATTTTGCATGACAAGCGGCGTTGGCTCGGGTCGATACCTGGATGGGTGGCCGCGTACTGGCTAACGCGTATCGGCACGGGTTTTCCTCAGTTGCCCTGTGCCCTCGTGTGAATCCGATACTGATATTGACAATGAACGCAAATATTGTTACATTGGTGAATTATCTGTATCGAGCTAACGAGAAAACGATCAACGACGATCGATCGAATTACTCAGCTACCTCTGATCGAGTCCCGTACGTTGGTGAATGGAGACTCAATCAATGCCCAGTCGCAATCGAGCCGCGGACGATCCCTCGCCCGCTACCCGAATCTGTATTAATTAACGAGGAGAAACCCAAGCGGATACAGATTAATTGCAGGACGGAACGGAACCTACGGGTCCGCCGGGAATTGATCTCGCGCTGATAGCGGTGTCATGTCCCGCCCCCAGAGTCGTATACAGCCCGACGAGTCTCAGAGTTCGATTGAGTTTCGCCCACGCTTCCATTTCGTCCCCCTTTGCATCATCTCTTCGAGGGGAGAAGCTTCAGGGTTCCTGTTGCATTATTACTGTGTCGAACTGCGTCGTCGATGCGCAAATAAACTCGAGGTGAAAACTCCTGGATGAAAGGCACTCGAATCCAGTCAGGGATTTTTTCTTAAGGCGTCTTCACGGTTTAGACGCTGAAAAAGGCTATTATCACTAATTTTTTGGATAGGTTTATATCATAGATATTCATATAAAAGTTGTTACACTTAATAAATACACTTTCAAAATATATTTTTTTTTTAATTGATGTATTTACGTAGTCCAAATAAACATTAAACGCATTTTTCTCGAAACAACAATTTTCGACGGCTTGATGATAAGATCTTCGAAACTACTGAAACGATCCTTATGAAATTTAAAGTACATATTATTTACAACTATAGCGCATATCAAGGATTTTTCTAAATATTGATATTTACTATATTTTTCCGCCAAAAACGGTGAAAAAACACGTTTTTTTTTCCAAAAATGTCCGCCTATTATTATTTGTGCATATATCAAGAATCGTATGATATGCGCTATAGCCATTACCATACCGAATCTAAAACCGTTTGATTTTTTGTTTCGGATGATCCATCGCCGAGATTTCATCAACAGCGCAGACCTACAATTTTTTTTAGGACTTTTTTTAACTACCATTTTCGTCTATAAATGGTGACCTGGATCAATTTTTTTTTAAGTGTGTTTCGGAAGTGTATTTATTAAGTGTAACAACTTTTATATCAATATTTATAATATAAATCTATCAAAAAAATTCATGAAAATAGCCTTTTTTAGCGTCTGAAGTGAGAAGACTCCTTAAATGACGATCTGCATTAGCTTGGAGTTCACGAGAACAGGTCGATTTTAAATCTTTTTTTCTGATCAGAGTATTAGAATGAGGAGGCTGGAATTTTACCCGCAATTAATACATAGTCTTGCCAAGTTTGAATTTTTCTTTTAATTGACAAATATTGATAAACAATCGAGTTATTAATGTTTAAACAAAGTGCCGCCGTCGCTGTATGGCCAGACGGTGTAGGTGCTTCTGTCAGTTAGGATGGTCGGGTGAAGAATTGAAAATGTGGTTTTAGTATAATAACAAAAGTGTCGTATGACCGGATAGTTTTTGGAAATTATGAAAATTGAGGAAATGGCAAGGGAAAGTAAGAGAAGTTTGATGTTCAACCGTGAAAACAACCTCGATCATTTGTTGTTAACAAACGGATAAATATATCGAAAAATCATGCGGTCGTACGATAAAAAATGTTATAAATTATGCTCCGTCCCAATTTGAAGTGAATCGGACGAATAGATTTTCAGATACCGCTTACATTGTTTCGTGAAACACAGTTTTGAAAAAAAAAAAATGTAAACCGCAGTGGGCGATCTGAGTCTCCACGAAAAACGTCATAACTCGATGAGTTCTTGGAATGAAAAAAAATCGCCGTCACAAGGTAAAGCCAAAACCCTAGACTATAAAACTACGCAGTAAAAGGCGTATTTTCGGAATGTCAAGCTTGTGCAGACCCCCGAAAGCCCTCAAGTCCGTGCCAAGGTCCAGAAAAATCAATTTGAAAATACAGCTGCATCGAGTGATACTCGATGCAGCTGTATTTTCCAATTAATTTTTCTCCTTAACGCAGCCCAGGGAAACTTGGGTATGGAACTTTTATCCGATATATCCACGTGCGAGTCATAGTCCTTCAACATTGATCGGTGAAACGTTCGACCCTTCCCAGGGCCACAGGACGGAAAATACACGATCGGGTTGAACACAATGGGAAATTAAAACGGGCGCATATATCGTACTTCAGTATTTACCCATGGTCTGAATAAGAAACGTACACCTTCGTGAAAGAAATTGACCTATAGAGTCTTGCACCTTGGCCGAGTTCGCAGCTATGTATCCATATGCTCCGCTTGACTTTGACCCTATTATCACCATACACATCAACCAGCACGCACATACACACGATCCAAACCTCTAATCCCAACGTTGCGTGATTATCCGTAGCCTTTACCGCCCAGTGTCGAAATGTCGAAGTTTTCCTTCCCCTTCTCTCCCCCTCCCACCGCCTCTTCCGCCTTCCTCGAAGTACGACAAACATTGACATCGTCTTACACGAGTCATTTTACGATGAGCCCATTTGCCGTTTCAACGACGCAATACCGATCGTGGATATCCGCTTTCCTCAACTCTACCTGACCTTCAGTTTCGAGTACTTGATCCGTTGGGACTTGAATCGATAACAAAAAATGAACGAAAAGTCACTTGGCCTCCGAGTTCTTTTTTGTTTCGATATCGACCGCACTATGACGGGAGGCTTCACGATGAATGTTCTTCAGATGCTCATAAATCTCAAGATTACGGTTGTTTGACACGTGTGGGATCACGGATTCCAGATTACAAGGCCACTTTTCAGTTCGCTATCTGTTGTTGAAGAAGGTACACGATAAACGCGCGGTATCGTGATCTTGGTGCGTTTGTGATAGTTGATAAGTGGGTTAGGTTGCGATAGCAGCTGTGTCGCCCTGTTGGCTTTGAGGCTTCCCTCATACGCTGTAGCAGCTTTTCCGATCACTTCTGGAGCTCGTAAGTTTGGGGTCTGGGACCTCGTAAGGTTCCCATCGAGCCAACCTGCACTCGAGAGGATCGACAATTTTTTGGTGGATTCCAGCTCGCGGATAAGCGTTTGGAAGAACCACCGATGTCGCCATTCCGATGACTCCCGTGCGGCCATTTTGTCCAAAAGAACGGTAAACGTTCTAGGTTATGTAGAAAATAGAAATTCCCGCGAAGTATGTCCCATATTCCTGCCACCTTCATCCTTCAAGCCTACATAGCCCAACACCACAAAATGGGCCGAAGAACTAGTTGTGCAGGTCCTTTCGCGACTTCCGGCAAATTACGCGGGCAATCACAAACTAGAGCTGCCATATTGGCAACACCTCAATACCCACCTACCAGAAACGAGAAAAACTATCCTAGAAAATAATAGCTTTCGTTGTCCCTTGGCTCATTGTGCAAACGCAACGATGCAGGATACGTTTGTTCGTCGCGCGAGCGCGGATGACCACGATGGTTCTCGTTGTTGAAGGTTGGCCAGGGATTTGCACAGAATACGCTTGCGTCGACCCGGCAATAATGTCGCTGCGGTTACGGTGCATAAACAGTTTACCCGCTTCCATATCGGTGATGCATTATAATTCGGTTTATAAACGGCTAGCAAACGAGAATATTGCTTATTCAATTTTGCAACTGCGTCGCTGGTAATGCGTGTACGGTGCATTATCGCTGATACCATCGAGGTTAGTTTCCGCTTGGTCCACAACTAACATGACGATGAAAAGTAATATATATATACGCATAGGGTAGTCCCAAAAGTAGGGTCCAAGAGGAACGTCTAGAAGCCTCGTATGAATACCTACCTAAATCACCCCCAATCATGTTCTATAATCTTTTTCAGTTTTTGAGATTCTTCTAAAACTGAATAAAAAGATAAAAAATTATTTTTAGGATTTTCGGGTAATATGGGAGATAAAAAATTATTTTTAGGGTTTTCAGGTAATATAGGAGATAAAAAATTATTTTTAGGGTTTTCAGATAATATAGGTTTTTATTCTTTTTCTCTTTTGTGTATTTATTTTCTCCTTAGAAGTTTTTTGAATCAGTTCGCAGTCGTTTTAACTAGTATGAATATTTTTTCATCGGAACTTACACTAGTGGAATTAATTCTGGACACTTTTAATCGAAATTGGCTTTTTTTATATTTACACAGAAAATGTCTACTACGCCAAAATGATACCGTAATGTTTTTATTTGAATCTGTAATGTTTGTACTTAATATTTGCCTTAATGGGCCTACTTTTACAAGAATATAAGATATCAGTGATTGTAACGTAAAAATGATCAATAAATGCGACAGTTTTAAAAAATTGTAAAGCGTCCAGAAGCAATTCCACTAGAGTAAGTGACTGATCCTGACAAGCCTATTTTTTCAACTTGGGATCAGCATCTAAGGCATTTACGTTAGGGTTCAGTTGATCATTTATTTATTGCTTGACAGTGTACTTCACAACGATAACACGAGTATCAAAATCGCGAGGGAAGTATATCCTCGAGAGAGCAGAATAAGAAAATTCTTTTTGCTCAAAAATGAAACAAGATCGCGGAATATACATGGGGGTGATTCGCAGAGATATATGAGTCCTCTAGATTTTCCTTGAGGGCGTGACTTTTCAGGCTACCCTGTATATGTATAACCAAGCTAATCAAGCGAAAACTAACATTGATGGTATGTGCGATACACGTACTACCGCCGAGGCAGTTGCAAAATTGAATAAACAAATTTACACACACACACATATATATATATATATATGAGGTATACAAATTAATTCGATTATTAATTATAACTCAATTGTTAATTCCTTCATCGTCACGTTCTAAATATATGTTCTAAAGTCAAAATATGCACTTTTGGAGTTGGCAGTCAGTAACTCTGGCAAAAAATTGAACACATCTCGCTAAAAAGTAATTTTGGAGCGGAACCTATGCTCTTTAAAAATGCTGTGCCAATTTTTTCAAACTTGCGTGAATTATTTCGATTTCTGCTTTTTGACGTTCAATGAACGATGAGTTCATTTTTTTAACTGCAAAATTTTTATTTTTACTTTGATACTCTCCATTTATCTGTAAAATTATGCGACCCAACGACAGGCTTGCAAGCATAATTCCAAGGAAACCCCGAAACCACTGACATCCGCGGATAATCCAGTAACATCAGCGCCATCAGTCGCAACGATCCCGAAAATTCATTTCGATCAATAACCGACGAACGACCCAATAAATGCGTGAAAACATTTCAGTGACTTTCATAGCACGAATCGACCAAAAAGAAATCTTCTCAATTAAAAAGTATTAATTCGCGTTGCGTTCTAATGATGCAAACTTGAAGATCATATACAATTATCCTCGTACCCGCGAACTTTCCTTCTCATTGACAGCAATTTTTTTTTCTTTCGTCCAAAAAATAGATCCCGTCTTTTTCGCAAAAAAAAAACATAGATATTTGCAATTGTTAAAAGAAGCCAAAAAAAAGATTACCATTTGTGAAACGAGTGCCATTTTTATGTCACACTTTTTACTAAGATTGTGCTCGTGTACGCAAAATTTATCGATACGGATTTTTTTTTTTCGTCCACAGTCCACCTGTGTCTCTTCTCACGAGTCTGTCTCTATGTGCAATCGTTGTTCCTTGTATTGCACCTTTCTCCAACCGTATAACCGAGTCGCGAAGATAAGAGCGCGGTCCTCACTTTGGATCTACTCCAATTCACTTGACTAGGTTATACATATATATATATACATATATATATATATATATATATATATATGTGTGTGTGTGTGTGTGTGTGTGTGTGTGTGTGTGTGTGTGTGTGTGTGTGTGTGTGTGTGTGTGTGTGTGTGTGTGTGTGTGTGTGTGTGTGTGTGTGTGTGTGTGTGTGTGTGTGTGTGTGTGTGTGTGTGTGTGTGTGTGTGTGTGTGTGTGTGTGTGTGTGTGTGTGTGTGTGTGTGTGTGTGTGTGTGTGTGTGTGTGTGTGTGTGTGTGTGTGTGTGTGTGTGTGTGTGTGTGTGTGTGTGTGTGTGTGTGTGTGTGTGTGTGTGTGTGTGTGTGTGTGTGTGTGTGTGTGTGTGTGTGTGTGTGTGTGTGTGTGTGTATATATATATATATATATATATATATATATATATATATATATATATATATATATATATATATATATATATATATATATATATATATATATATATATATATATACGTACGTACGTATATATACGTACGTATATATATATATACGTACGTATATATATATATATATACGTACGTATATATATATATATATATACGTACGTATATATATATACGTATATATATATATATATATATATATATATATATATATATATATATATATACGTATATATATATATATATACGTATATATATATACGTACGTACGTATATACGTACGTATATACGTACGTATATACGTACGTACGTACGTACGTATATATATATATATATATATATACGTACGTACGTATATATATATACGTACGTATATATATATACGTACGTATATATATATATATATATATATATATATATATATATATATATATATATATATATATATATATATATATATATATATATATATATATATATATATATATATATATATATATATATATATATATATATATATATATATATATATATATATACGGAATCGACGAAGCAAAAGTGCCAACAGCATCTCGTTCGTTGCGGCCTTTCACCGCGGAATCTTAAATCTCAATCGTGCGCGCGGCGAGACACATTTTCTCCGGGTGAAAATTGTGAAAGGATGCTAGAACGCGAACCGGGCGTTGCGGTAGAGAAAATTGCGGTAACGCTTGTGTATGAGAAAACCATTTCCACGAGGCCAAACATCGCCGACGCATCGATTATTATTGCACCGATAGCTTGAATTTTCTACTTTTTCCATTACACGTTCATACGGTGTATGTTCGATCGAAGAAATTAATCGGAGCAGTGACGAATATATAGTTCCGCAACCGAGGGCATTTTTACGAATAACAATTTGTGAAAAACACATTTCTGTTTAGTTTGTACATACGACATAGTCGAGTCACTAGAAAAAACCTGAAAAATTGAGTATTTTGAAGATCGAAGGTGACGAAACTGTTTTACGTTGACTATTTACTGGAGACTTCCCTCGTTGACGGGCCGCTTGGCGCTCAAACGACGGGTCGATTTTCAATTTCTTTTTCTGCTGAGAGTATCGGAATGAGAAGGTCGAGATTTTACACACAATTTGTACGTAGTCTTGGAAAGTTTGGATTTTTTTTAGTTGAAAAATGTCGATAAACGATAAAACGATTATTATTTAAACAAAGTGCCGGCGTGACTGCAGGGTTATTCGACGAAGGTGGTTCCGGCAACTAGGGTGACCTGAAACGAAAGAAAAATTACACTTTCAGTATAGTAATAAATGTTAGTATAACTGGATACTTTCCGAAATTTTGAAAATTACAAAAATGGCAAGGTGGAAAAAGAAGTTCGACTTTCGACCAAAAAAAGTTCAATAATGTGTAATAAATAAATGGACAAACTTATCGAAAAATAATCCAAACATACGATATAAAATGTTATAAACTATGCTATGTCCAAAGTGGACGTGAATCTGACGAATAGATTTTGAGATGCGACTTACGCCATTTCATAATATATAGTTCTTCCACAAAAATCGTCATAACTAGGTCAATTTTCAGAAATCTTTCAAAATCTTTGTCACAAATAAAAGTCAAAACCCGAAGCTCCGAATCTATGGTATTCAAGTTTGCACCGTTGGAAAGCAACGAAAATTTCGTAACTCAATTATTTTTCCAATTTCAGGCAACCAAAAGCACTTGAATAATTTTCAGGTTGCAGACATCTACATATCAAATTGGCCAGAAAAGATTTCGAGATGACAAAGAAAACGAAGGAAGAAAAAATAAAAAACAATGTTCATTGCATCTGAACGATGCAAACTTTAAAATCGCCATTATGGAAGAAAAGTGAGGTTATTTTTTAAATTTCACATTTCCCCAGACCCCTTAAGTTCAGCCTCGAAAAACTACGTACTTATTGGTCCGATGAACCCACAGTGTAAATGCAACAAAAATATCGCTGCACTGAGAGAAAAAAATAAACCTCCCCTGAAAGGACATTATAACCATGGCGAGAGGTTGCGTAAGCTCTGTGCTTTATTAATACCGACTATAATTGCTGTGATTAGATTCGGTGTACCGAGGTGTGGATTGTAGAGAGCCGGAGAAAGAGAAAGAGACGGCAAGGGGAGGGGTCGAAGCATTGTCGTTGCCTCCCTTAGTCGCACTCGCGTGGGTTTTGTACGTAGGGGAGGGTGAAACCTCGGTTATTCAGCCTTATTCTCGCGGCTCTCTGTCGTCGATGTGCTCCTTGTCGTCGCGCATTGCCGAGGTCGAGACTCGTGTGCACCGAGACTCGACACGAAACGGTGCTGCTCCGTTTTCTGTATATACGTACAATAGTACTATACACGTACGTACGAATGTACATACACACGTTCCCACCTCGTACACCTATTGTAATGTTTCTATACTCGGAGCAAAACACAGCTCGAAGCGTATGCACGCAAAGCACACAGCGGCATCGGTTTTATAGCGAGTCGACACGAGTATGTGGCTGCACAAATTGGCTGCATATATATATTTATATACCGGGAGATTCACAACCTAGGGTTCTTCTGGTGAGCCTAAAGCGTGTGTCGTTGCGAGAAAAAAGCTTTTAAGGCGGGATTCTACTTTGAAACCATGAAAAAAAAACGCTATTTTCGTGAATTTTTTCTGAGAATACTATTAAAGATATCGATATGGGGTTTGAACTGTTCAATAAATACACTCTTTAAGTACATAAAAAAAATTTTTTTAATGTATTTTATTCATTTTTTGTACACGTAAAATATGTTTAAAGCCAACGCCTCGAAAAGCAGGTACCGTTGCCGTGGTCGTGAAATCTTCCCGACGGATGGTCTGAAACAAAAAAATCAAATAGTTTCATGTTCAGTATGTCTTCAGGAACCGACCTAACTAGAATATTTTATATACGTGCAAAATTAACAAAATGGCGGCTAAAATACGAAAAAAAAAAATGCGTTTTTTTGGGTCTTTTTTTGCAATAAAAAAATAGTTCTAATCAAAATTTTAAGTTGATTGTAGTTAGGTCGGTTGGTACACACATATAGAATATGTGTTCCAAATTTCATAAGGATCGGTTCAGTACTTTTTGAGTTATCACGACCACGGTACTTGAAAATGTCGTTTCGAGAAAAACGCGTTTAAAGTTTTGGTGAGTGATAAATCGTAGAAAAAATTATCTTACCCTCAATCAGCGATGCCTGGGCCATATAATATGCCTTCGACGTGTTCCAGGTGGGTGTTTTCATCCAATTTAGCCTTTTCAAAGTTTCAAACTAGAATCCCGCCTTAATGTCGTGCGACAGAAATCAGCCGAGGTATTCGCGTTCAAAGTCCGACCCTGAGTAACGTAAAAAGCACAGTAGTCGGGCGATTTTTTTTTTTTCAAGTATTAATTAATGAACGAAAATTATTGGATCGTATTATCGATTTGCAAAGCGAGTGATCGTGTTCATTGTTTTTTTTAACGGGGCAAAAATAAATAAATACAAATTCACCCGTCCGATGGTGGACTTGAACCCCCGCGCTCGATCCGCCTCGCACGTTCCGCGCGTGGGCAACTACCGCGCTACTGCTCACTACTTGGCCTTTGAACGCGAATACCTCGGCCAATTTTTGTCGCACGCCATTTAGGGTTGGCTTTTTGTTGAAATTTTGGAGAACATTTATTTTTGGTATTTGACGGATTCTCAAAATATAACATTTCAAAAATATTCTCTGAAAATTTCACGTCGATCTGGTGAAAATTGAGGTACTTATGGGCGTTTATAGGTAGAGTCTGCGAACTGGTGAACTTTAAACGGGTTTTTTTTTCAATTTGACTCCACCGATCACATTTAAATTTTATAAGCTTCTTATACATATCAAGAAGCGGTGCTTGAACGGAGGGTTTTTTTTCTTTATGTATTATATTTTTGTACAGCGAAAATAGGTCGTTTTTCCACCGCAAATCGTTACTTTAACTTTAGGCTGCAGCTAATCAAAAATCAATATTTTATTGAATTCTTTGTCCGACCTCTAGATAATTTCATGCAAAAACTAAGTGCGTTCGATTTCTCTATTCCGGATGATTTATTTCCGAGCAGCAGTGGTCTGCGAAGGGCGTTTTTCAAACAGCGTTCTGTTCAAACCACTGTATCTGCCACGTTTACAAATACTTTTCGATACAAAAATTGTAAAAGATACTTAAAACCATACCCTTCAATGTAAAAAAAAAATAGAAACCTGCACACCTTTAAGGCAGCTTATATACTTACAAAGGCAAGTTTGACAGTTGTGAATCGCCTCGTACAAACACCCGCCTACTACGCCGTTGTATAGGAAGTGTAAAAACCGCGCATCGTCTACCGTGTACAACGTAAATGAGGAAGATGGAAGCAGGTTAGACACAGAGATAGCGAGGGTGGAAAAACAGTAGGAAAGGAGGGATGAAAGGCGAAACGTACGTATAGACGTGCACGAAGATACGTACACTACCGTACAGTAGAGTCTCGCATGACCCAAGAACATACTCGAACGCGAAACAACCCTTGCCAATTGCGATTGTCCAATCCTCGGGGTGTTCATTGATGGAAGGAGATGGTGACGTGTCGGGCCTGTAGATTGCGCTGTTTCGTCGTGTCCATTTGCGATACTGAAGGCTTCGGATGATTGGTGGACAATGAGTTTGTTTGGGTTTGTTGTTCGAGTGAGCCTTCGGTTGTTCGGTAAGCCTATTCAGCTTCGGAACGTCTCGAGTGGCTAGATCTTTGGCATGTGCCGAGAAACGAGCAGGCAAAGGATTTGCCATGGAGATCCAGTGCTGTCCGGACGACTGATCCAATATGCTTGTCCAGTTTGCTAGAATGACAAGTGTCTGATGATCTGGGGCCCCCTGTCTCACTTGGCCAACATCCTGGACCTACTGCAGCATTTCATTTGACAGGCTGGTTATTGTGTCACGCTTGACGGATGTCCGGAGAGTTTTATGCAGACTCTCCCATCCCTGGCAGTGAAACATTTATTACGATCGTGGAAAGTTAACATACCAGGTCTGGATTTGACACTTGATATTTTGGAAAATAAGAAAAAAGTAAATATGTAATCAGTTTTGATGGATATTTTGGAAAATAGGAAAGAAGTAAATGTTTTATCAGGTTTTACTGATACTTTGGTCATAATCGTAAAGTTTCGTTGTATCGTCACTAAGTTGCGGCGAACTCGCTGCGGTGGATACTTCTTTCTTTTACGTTTTTCTCGAAACTGTTTTATAAAACTCTCTTATTCGTATCTCAAAACCTATCCATCCGATTCACTTTAACTGCGGAGGGAGCATAGTTCATAACATATTCTATCATATGATCGAATGATTTTTCGATGTGTTTATCCATTTGTTGATAACAAGTTATCAAAGTTGCTTTTTTGTCGAAAATCATCAGTCATGCAGTAACGGCGGCACCTTCTTTAAATAATTATAACGTCGCTGTTCATCAGCATTTTTCAGTTGAAAAAAAAAACGAAACTCGACAAGACTATGTGAAAATTGTGTATAAAATCCCGACCTCGTCGTTCCAATACTCTCATCAGAAAAAAAACATCGAAAATCGACTTGCTTTTTTGGGGCTCTAGCTTGCGCAGACCCATTAGCATTGCAAACTTCCGCGTTATTTCGTGAAATTTGACTTTGGTTTTACGATCTCTCTTCAGTATCTGAAGCCGAAAGCTACATATCCATCAATCACGCACCTTCGTGAATGCTCCGTCAACTTTGTCTCACTCCCAGTTTAATTTATAATAACCCTTTTCCGAAAACACAACAATATTTCCAAATCTTTTGAATATTTTTCAACAACTTAGGTACCATACGTCTGTGTCAAAAATTTGTTCATTTTTCCTTCCCGTGATACAGAAAACTTAAGCGAGTGGCCAAATTCCGACATTTTTTACTGGGAAACAGTTGGTGAAAAAGAAACGCATTTTTTTAACACAAAGGTTACATATATTGAGAGCCTTTAAAATTCACCAAAAATACAGAAAAACATGCCCACTGGCAGACGATGACATATTTTTCGCGGCGTGTGACAGTGGACACTCTCCAGCTTGAACGCGCCTTCCGAAATCTCAAAACCAAACCGATTATTCAAGTTAACAATAAATACGAGTCGTTGACGATCGTCGATTTTTTAAAATCATTTTTATTAACAACGTGGCGACGAATAGAAACTCGACTATACAAAATCTATGAAAAAGATCGTCATTTTTACGTAACAATTGAAAACTAAAGAACGATTCTCAAAAAGTGCGATCGTCAACGACCTTCAAATGTTTCTCATGGTATCCCCTGTAAGTTTGGAGACAATCCATCAAGTGATTCTCGAGATATCATGTCCACCGACTTTGAAAAAAGTGTTTCGAGAAAAACGCGTTCGAAGTTCAAAGTATGCTACCGCTCGTTCGGTCGACAGTTAGAAGCTGTAGTTTATTCAATTTTACGAACATTTCAATGAAAGCTTCAAGTATTCAAGTAAAAAGTATTAAGTTCGGTAAATAGTGATACCGTCAATGAAAAATCCTTTTGAAAAATGCAATTTTGTTGATCCCCTAACTGTAGTCCGTGACGGGAAGGGTAGGGGTTTCGGCGTGAAAAAAAATACTTTTTTGCAAATTTTTTTCATCTATATGGATAGAGTAAATTTATTGAAACCTTTTGCACATTGTTAAGTGTCATTTCAAGAACAATCCGTGAAATTTGTACGCGAAAATATCCACAAACAAACCGGTGACAAGGCTTTTCCAAGAACGCCTTTGGAAAAACACGATTTGCGATGTTCACTGTATCTCAGCTAGAAATTATCTGAAATCAAGTACCACTAAAATTTAGTCAAAGTATTATCAAATCCTCCCCCAACGGTCTTTGATAATTTTCTTTCCATTTCTCAATTTTCGGTGGTCATGTAAAGTGCGAAGTGCTATTTTTCACGAAAAATTCCGCCGTTTTGGGGGTGGAAAACCCCCTGAATGTAAAAAAATCTCAAACTAACCGTTCGGGGGAGGTATTTTATATGTAGAAAGTGTGCACCAAGTTTGAAATAAATCGGTCATGTACTTTTCAAATTGCAGTGAACACGGACTTTGAAAAAGTAGTTTCGAAAAAAACGCGTTTCAAGTGTTAGCCACAGTTTGAAACGCGAGCTACAGTGCAAGAGGAGCGGGACTAAATAGTCAATAACTTCGAGAGTTTTGTTCTGATCGACTTGAAATTTTGCGATTATATTCTTGAAATGTTTAACTATAAGAAAAGACAAAAAGATCGATTTTTCAAAAGTACGAACCCCTACCCTCCCCTTAAACACACTGAGAACCCTCCTTTCCGTGCACCAATGAAGGTTTTTCAAATACCACGAAGAGTCTTTAGCGGGTGCAGGCAAGTCTTGTCTAAATTTTGCGATTATATTCTTGAAATGTTTAACTATAAGAAAAGACAAAAAGATCGATTTTTCAAAAGTACGAACCCCTACCCTCCCCTTAAACACACTGAGAACCCTCCTTTCCGTTCACCAATGAAGGTTTTTCAAATACCACGAAGAGTCTTTAGCGGGTGCAGGCAAGTCTGCAAATCTAGTCTGGTATCCCGCCATCGGGCCTCCCTGGAGGGGGCTGTACAGAATTCGGTAACTTGTAGGAGTTCCCACTGTATCAACGTGTACAGATATAGAAAGGGCAATAGAGAGAGAGAGAGAGGTTGAGGCGTTCTATCGACCAGTCAGCCAGCTATCCAGCCAGAGCCAGCGGCTCGTCCCGTGACCTGACCTCGTCTGAACCCTCCATTCCACTCTCTGCCTCGCACGACTCTAACAGAATCCACCTCCACGGAAACCTCCACCACCTCCGCTGCAACACGAGCGCAACGCGCATACTGTAGGCTCCCTCTCTCGCCCCCCTCTCTCGCCCCCTCTCTCTCTCCTCTCTGTATGCAAGTACTAACCACACTCCGCGTCTGTACCAACTACCCTCGTCCGCCTCCTCCGCTCCTCTGGCCCTTGGCTTCGCGCGTTCTCCACCAGTACCAACGCTCCCACCCGGGCGACCGACGCTTCTCGGTGCACCCGACGCTTTCCACTGTACGATATTAACCTCCCCACCTACTATCCGGTTACCCCCCCCCCCCCATACCAGGGCAAGCGAGTTTGCCATAGCGGGCCCCCAGCTCCCTCGCCACCCACGCCTTACCGAAACTACCACCATGATCAACGGATGCCGCGCGCTTTCGTGGCACGGGAAACTCCATCTCCTCCTCTGATGCTGTTACTGCTCCCATTTTCCCGGTCCCCGGCCCACCCTCGCACTCCCCTTATTTTCTCCCTGTATCGGCTTCTACAGATTACTCCGAGGATATATCGCGGCAGGAATTGTTCGAACTATATACGTCGGAATATTTCTAAAAGACGACCCCACGGGCCAAACGTGTACGGCTCTCGTATCACTCTCGTCCCCTTGTCTCCTACACGTTGATACTTTTCGATCGTTCGACTCTTTTTTTGCCCTGATTTTGCCCGATTCGAGACTTTATTGCAGTTCACGGTAGCCGGGAATTTTCATTCGGAGATACCTTTTGCCCCGATGAGTTTGCCTTCGCTGTACAGTGAGTGTACAGTGATGCTCCTGGCGAGCGTTTGTGCGGGGGTGTAATGGATGGAGAGGAATATAGTTCGCGATACTGCAAGGGGTGGAATTGTTTGTTCGGGTGGAAGTTCAGTCGGTAGGGTTGGACACGAAACTGAGAGGATGTGGCATCGTTTTTGGAAACTGAGTCTGAGCGAGTTTTTTTTGGGTGGTTGTGAATATGTGATAGAATATAGGGACGAGGGCCTTTTTTACTGCATGGACATTGGGGTCTTTAGGGATACTGTATCTTTAGAGATATGTGTCTTTCATTATTGGCTTGGTACATGATTCTTCACGGGTCAATTATATTTGGCGAGTGGAAGCGAGACGCAGGGGAAGGGAAGTCGAAGTATGGAAAAGGGCCGCAAGGGATCTACTTGAAATCACGAAGATGTGCCAAAAAATGCCTGAGGGAAGAAGACTACATCAGTCAATTTGAGGAACCAGCAACTGGGATAGATATAAGAAAACCATGATGTTTTCGGTGATGTTGAAGTTTGCATCGTTGGAACGCAACGAAAATTCTCCTTTATTTTTCAACTTCTTTGTTTTTATTACTATCCAAACTTTTTTTTACCAAATTTAGGCTACGGAACCCGAATAAGGATCTTCGAAAAAGTTTCAGTAATTTTTGTAGCCTAAATGGGCCCAAAAGAAATATTTTCGTTGCATCTCAACGATGCAAGCTGCGATACTATAGAAAACCAATGTAAAATAATTGACGTAAACGAGAAGGGGCATTTATCTAAACACCCTTAAAAGGGTGTACAAGGAATTTTAATTGGAGTTAAGGAGTTTTAACATTTTTTTGCTGATGAGAGTGTTGGGATGACGAAATCGGGATTTTACGTACAATTGATACATAGTCTTGCAACGTTTGAGATCTCTTTTTATTAAAATATATTAATAAACAATGAAGTTATTATTATTTAGAGAAAATAGGGCTGTTGCTGCAAGGCCAATCGGTGCAGATGATTCTGAACTGTGAAATGTATACTGTGAATGTACTGATGGGTACTGTAAACGTATGCTTTCAGTATAATAATATGGATACGTACGACCGCATAATTTAGAAATTTTGAAATATACGAAAATGGCGGATATTGGCACAGGCCAACGCTGTAACTCTTTTTACTCGAATCTTTCTTTTCCCTCGTATATCTCCGGCTATCCGATTCAATCTTTTCGAACTGCACGAATGAACACTTCGAAAAGTTTCCCGCCTGGAGAAAAAGTTACCGTTTTCTCTCCTTCTTTTTCACCTTTGTATTTTTACTTTGATATTCGTTATTTTCGTTTTTATTTATATTATATAGGTTCTTATTTTCTTTTCCATTGCTTTTGTTTTTACATTGAGTTTCTTCAATGTGTGTTGCATTCCTTGTACTATTTTCTCCTTCACATTTGCGATTTTCTTTTTATTTGCCTATGTGAACTGCGTTTTTTTATTTTATATTTCTTTTGTTTAGTTTTTTTGCATTTTTCGTATCGTTTTCTTTCTTTTTATTTCCGTGTTTAATCTGCTTTTTTCTTTTTCCTTGCATTTTTTATTTTTAATTTATTTGGTTTATATAGACTCATGTTTTTTGCGTCGAGTCTCTTATAATTTCTTTGTATTTTTTCTTCGTAAGCTCACGAAGAATGAGTATCGTATGCCAGAGGGTGTTTCGATCGTAGAGTACGAATACACCTAATCCTTAATCTCACAATATTTTTCATTTTCCTTGTTTTTGTATCGAGTTTGTTTAATCTTTTGCATTTTTCGTACCAATTTATTTCTTTTCTATGTACGATGTTCTTTTTATTCGCGTGCTTGCATTTTTTATTTTATATTTCTTCTCTTTATATAGACTCATATTTTTGTTTGCATGGAGTCTCTTTTTGTGACTGTATTTTTTCTTCGTAGCTTACGAAGAATGAGCATTGCGTGCCGGAGGACGTTTTGGTTCTAGAGCACTAATAAACTTAAGGCGGGATTCTAATTTGAAACCATGAAAAAAACGCTATTTTCGTGAATTTTTTCTGAGAATACTATTAAAGATATCGATATGGGGTTTAAACTGTTCAATAAATACACTCTTTAAGTACATAAAAATTTTTTTTAAATGTATTGTATTCATTTTTTGTACACGTAAAATATGTTTAAAGCCAACGCCTCGAAAAGCAGGTACCGTTGCCGTGGTCGTGAAATCTTCCCGACGGATGGTCTGAAACAAAAAAATCAAATAGTTTCATGTTCAGTATGTCTTCAGGAACCGACCTAACTAGAATATTTTATATACGTGCAAAATTAACAAAATGGCGGCTAAAATACGAAAAAAAATGCGTTTTTTTGGGTCTTTTTTTGCAATAAAAAAATATTTCTAATCAAAATTTTAAGTTGATTGTAGTTAGGTCGGTTGGTACACACATATAGAATATGTGTTCCAAATTTCATAAGGATCGGTTCAGTACTTTTTGAGTTATCACGACCACGGTTCTTGAAAATGTCGTTTCGAGAAAAACGCGTTTAAAGTTTTGGTGAGTGATAAATCGTAGAAAAAATTATCTTACCCTCAATCAGCAATGCCTGGGCCATATAATATGCCTTCGACGTGTTCCAGGTGGGTGTTCTCATCCAATTTAGCCTTTTCAAAGTTTTAAAGTAGAATCCCGCCTTAATCATAGAACTAGAAACCGGCGTAGATATCTACCCCAGATTTTGGTTCGCAAAATCACTTTTTTTTTTAGCACTCTCAGGTATCTAAATCGATATTCCACCGACCAAACTTTAAGGGGTTACGTGGGTTTGACATTTTTTTAAATTATTATTTTTTAAATATTTTATCTTATCGTAAAATATGTCTAGAATATTCTTCCAAAGTTTTAAGACAATCGGAGTAAAATTCTAGGAGAGAGAGCCACCGGGAATTTCTCCCGCTGGGAAAGGCCGGCTGGGAGCGACGCAGGTTTGTAGCATTTTTCTCAAAACACTATTTTGACGTCGGTGGACACGATTTCTCAAAAACTAATGCACCGATCTTATTGAGATTTTGCACACTTCAAAATAGCATTGACTAGTGATTGAGCGAAGATTTTTTTTCGATTATAACTAATTTTACAAGGCTATACGTAGTGTAAATTGTACCAAAAATTGAACTATTTTGCATACAACTCTGCCAGAAAATCAAATTTAATTTTTTTTAAAATCCTTCGTTCAATCACGAGGTATACTTAACTCCTAACAGAAAAAATTGTTTTTTCAAATTTCAGACGAAGCTATCATGAGTCATCCTGAACACCACGAGGACATTTTTTTTAGGGGTCTCCGGAAACCAGGACCCACCGGCTGAATTTCCCAAATTTTTTCGATGAAATTTTTTTTTCAATCGTTGACATGTTGCTCTTTTATGTGCTGAACCTTTTGAATAAAATAATTTATATATTATATTTTTTTTTCATAGGGAAAATGTGTTTTTTGCTTAAAAACCCACGTAACTCCTTAATGAAATTGAATTTGCTTTTCACCATTCTCTGCTGCATTTAAAAAACGAAGAGATTCGTGTACTTACTACACGTGTACACTTTTGGAATTTTTTCTTTAGAAAATCGGAATGATAAATTTCGGGTGTGAAAAAAATAAAAATTCGTTACGGTCGGACGATTTTGACAGCTATGTCTGGGTGTTTCCTTCCCATTAGAAATTGCAACTATTGAGGTTAAGATTCCAGAGCAATTAACGATGTTCCCCTAAAAACTGTTGAATCCTTCGCCCAACAATTTCCATGAAAAATGTTCGATCTAAAAATCGTCGATTATCCATCAAAGAGTACGATGTTCAAGTTTGTATTGTCAAAATGCAACGATTATTTTTCTCCATTTTTTATTTCGTTATTTTTACAATTATCTACAGCCTTTGTTTTTTTAAATGAAAATCGTAAATTTCTAATAAAAATGCTTAAAATCGTATAGTATCATCCACAGACGCATTAAGGGGTAACAACACTGTAAGATTTTCAAAAAAAATATTTTTTCTTCAATTGGCTTGAGAGATGCTTTGAAGCATCTAGAATAAGGGGAAAAAAGTTTGGTACGCAGGTGCGCAGGCCCGTGGGCGAGACGTCGACCGTTTTTCTCGGAATACAATTTGTCAAAACGGCACGCAGCATAACTCCAACAATTTTCATTATTTTCACTCCAAATTTTGAGCACATCTTTAAAATAACATTCCGAAGAGAAATACATACGCGTTTTTCCATGAGTCAATTATAACGTTAGTTATTAACAAACAATTGTCCTTTTTTCTGTCGAAAATTGAGTTTTTACCTCAAACGCTTGCCAATTCTACAAAAATTAATATTTTCAAAATCCCCTACTCATTTCTCTAGCTATACTCGTGTAAGTTAATGGAATTTTTTCTCCAAATTTAAATATGCATGTTAAACCGCATGCCGCAGAGCGTCTTAAACTCAACATGCTTTGCGAGAATGACTCCAGCGTCACCATTTTCCATAATTTTTTGATATACATTTTTTTATTCACTCGACGATATAACAAATAACATCCTTGAATATTATCATCCTCTAACTTGTCCTTCCGCACGAAAAAAAATCGCGATCAATCGTTTGATTTTCGACCTTTACAGTGTTGCGAGCCCTTAACCGCCTTGCTGTCAAAATCAATCAGTACTGGCTTTGCCGATATTTCCATGTCTTCTCTCTTTTTTTTATCGGAATTTATCGAAGCTTCGGCCTTAAATTTTCGTCGGACATATACTAAAAAAAAAAAAAAAATCATTATCCTCCAACATTCATCGTCGAAACGGCCTGCTCCTTGATTACGATGGAATCCCAGCCCGAATCCCTTAGTGCAAAATTATCGTGAAGAGAGAAGTAGAACGGGACAATTATGAGCGACGCTCGTTCCCGTATTGTTCGTTTACGACGAGCGTAAGCATAATAATTGTATACGTACTATAGAGCTATCGCGAACGAGCTGTAATAAGCGACACATCATTACGGTAGACGACGGGGATACACGGGGTGCGGTGTATATGAGCGAGCTCGAGAGGAACAGAGAAGGAAAAACGACTCCGCCCGTTGGCACATTCACTCTTCTCTCCGCGCGGTTCATGCGAGAACAGAGCAGCATGCAACCCGAGACCCGTACCGCATTTGGTGGTGCAATCGCGTAAACAGGCTTTAGAAAGCATGTGTGTATATGCGGCAATCACGGGTGGCCCTCGGATATGCCACGCGGCTGCTCCCAATCTCGATTTCGAACACACGTACGACGCCTAGGACAATCGCTTGCGTAAATATATCTATGCGCAAAAGACCGATCTATTATATATATATATATATATATATATATATATATATATATATATATATATATATACAGGGTGTCAGATCATGTCCTACTATATGCTGGAATTTCAGTTTAGAACTCCCACGCTTTCGAGATTTTGGACTTGGTTATTTTTTGAAAAAAATCATCTGCTTTTGCTTTTTCGTATGCCATTTCTACAAATGGTACGAATCGATAATAGCTAAGTAACTTTTTCAAGTAATTCGTACGATATGCATAGTACTTTTTTTTTTTACGCCACAGGCTATCAAAGTCAGATGTTCGAATTGGCTTGTATGAAAATTTAGCATAAGATCTTTTTTCATAAAGTTTCCTTAACATTTGAGGTTAAAAAAAAGACTTTTCTCGATAAAATAAATAACCGATATTTTTTGAATAAGCGGGTGAAAAAAGTAACATACGTAGTAACATATGTAGAAGTGGCGTGCGAAAAACCAAAAGCAGATGATTTTTATCTCGGAAACCGTGGGACTTTGACTGAATTGAAATTCCAGCATACTGTAGAACATAATCTGACCTATCGACAGTTGTAGGATTATCCATTCACAACAGGACATTAATCCAATTTTATTATGTATATAATATATAAATATCCTCGCCTTCCAACAGCGCAAATTTCGACATCATTGATCCAATTTCATTATATATATTATATTATAAATTATAAATTATAAATTTCGACATCATTAATCCAAATTCAGTATATATATTATATATATAATGAAATCGCATTAATGATATCGAAATTTGCATTGTTGGAAGGCGACGATTTTTATATATTATATATATATATAATGACATTGGATTAATATCCTGTTGTAAATGGATAATCTTGCAACTGTCGATAGGTCAGATTATGTTCTTCTGTATGCTTTCATTTCAGTTCAGTAAAAGTTCCACGGTTTCCGAAATAAAAATCATCTGCTTTTGGTTTTTCGCATGCCACTTCTACAAATGTTAACTTTTTCACCCGGTTATATATATAATTGTATATATATATATATAATTGAATTAATATATATAATTCGCCCGGTTATATATATAATGAAATTGGATTAATGATGTCGAAATTTGCATTGTTGGAACGCGACGATTTTTTTTTTATGGTTAGGCTGTTAAAGTCCCTCAAACTCGTTTTTATGTATTGTTATTAGAGATTTACGACCGCAATTTGCAAAAAAAAGCTTTCGAATAATAATACAAAAAAATTAATTTAAAAAAAGCGTGACATTCCAACGATACAAACTCCAGCGTCGTTTGTATTACAATTATCTGTTGGTTAATTTATTTAGTCAGCCTGAAACGAAAGGGGGTGGTTGATTAAGAAATAAAAAAAATACGATGTTTTTATTGCGTTGTTTTTATAGCCTAGGGTCTTAACTTCGATTTGCACTGAAGATTTTCTACAAATTGCAAAAATTGACCGAGTTGTGGCGATTTTTGTCGCCCACTGTGACGAACCGCCCCGCGGCGATTTACTCGTTTTTCTCTCGCGTTTATCTCCGAAATACGTCTTATGAAACGGTATATGTCGATCGCAAAAACGACGTTGAAGTCTGCATCGTTGGGATGCAACAATTTTTTTTCTTTATTTGTATCATTATCGAAAGATTTTTTTTTTGCAAGACGAGATCGTAAATCTGTAATAATAATACGTTAAAACGTTTGAGCTAATGTCACAGCCTAAGTCGGTTGAACGAAATTTGTGCAACTACAAAAGAATAATCGATTTCCGTTGCATTTTCACGATGCAAACCCCAACGTCATTCTCAACATCTATTCGTCCGATTCAGTTTACATTTGGGCAGAGCATAGTTTACACCATCTTCTATCGCATGACCGACTGATTTTTCGATATGCTTATCCATTTCTTGATGTCAATTGATTAAAATTGTTTTTGTTATCGAAAACGAAGGATTTTTTTCAACAGCTTGTTATTTTCGTAATTTTTTATGGTATTGAAGTTCGTATCGTTGAAAGGCAACGAAAGTCCTTTTTTACATTTTATTTGTATTACTTTTATTATTATAGATCTTTTTTTTACCAATTTATATCGTAAATTGCTAAATAAGTATCGTATAAAATGGCTGAGGAATTTTCCTAGGCAAAATCTGCCAAATGAAATTGAAGAGGTTCGGAAATATCAATTGTCATTGAATTTTAACGACGCAAACTTCTACCTCATTAATTTTCGAAATGGCAAAAAAGTACCCGGCCATATAGAAGGCCTGCGCTACCTGCGCCGATTTACTGCAAGAAAGAAGTTGAATATCGAATATGTAGACAATTTCCATCTGCGCAAGATTGATAATATGCATTTTCAGTGTGCAATCAATCGTTAGAAAGGTGTCGTAAAAAAATCATTTTTTTTTCAAACCTATCTCACGCTGTAGCACTAAAAATATACGTCGCACAAAGAAAAGTCTCGTGAATAAGTTGCAGCGAATTTTGTCCGCTACAAAAACGATCACAACCATTTTTGCCGTGGGATTAATCGTTTTGGAGATATACTTGACATAAACTGTCTTCCAAGGTGCCGGCTGAAGTTCCAGCCTCCCTTCGACCCAATTTTTTTGCTTTTTTTCTCATAGGCTGATCGTCCCTCTCCGACAGAGCGAGATCCGCAATGATGAAGTCTATTATCACCTGCAATATAAAACTAATCGACAAGAAAAATTGAATATAAAAATTATTCGATACCAAAATGCCCTCGTAACAAAGATTTCCAATTTTCTTTCAATTCGTCCTTAAATCCCTCTTAATTTTAATTCTTTTTAAGATTTTTATTAATTCCTTTCAATTCTTTAAAATTACTCCTCATATTGATCTCGATCCAGTCAACTTTTCGAAGCAGTCCAGCATCGCCGCACAACAGCAGGCACAACAGAATTCGATAAAACTTTTTTTTCCTCAAACATTTAGCAGCTCGACATCAGGATGAAATTGGAGTATCAAAATGTTTCGAAATATCAAAATTAAAATTGAAAAGAGAGAAAACAAAACGAAATCGGATCCAAACTAGCCTAATCGCTGCTTTGGAGGAATAAGATTACGTCCAGCAGGATGAAATTAGCATTTCGTTTTCGACTCGTGTATCGCAACAGATCCGGTGGGTTGTAGTCATCGCGAAAGTGAGCACCGCTTATTATCCTGTTACAAGAGTTACGGCACACAATCCCTCTCGCGTTTCGTATACAGAAATTCAACGAAATAACTTTGCTACCTACGGGCAGGTTAATAGGCAAATGTTTGCAATTCCGCGGAGAGCACAGCGATCGAAGCGAAACCCGGTGGCTCGGGTTGCCTTCGATATATACGTGTATATTACGTGCAAAATTCCATCGACGGGAGAAGGTATGTATTCATTTGTATGCAGGGTGTCTCAAAACCGAATGCGTTCTCTGAAATGGGTGATTGGGGGTGAAATTCTGAGTCGATTGATATAAGCATGTGTGGGTCTCAGATCAACCCCTGAATTATTATTAATTTTCAAAGGCGGGCCAATCAAGTGCGCCCGCCTTTAAAAATCAATAATAATTCAGGGGTTGATCCGAGACCCACACATGCTTATATCAATCGACTCAGAATTTCACCCCCAATCGCCCATTTCACGGAACGCATTCAGTTCTGGGACACCCTGTATATCTCTCTCCCTTTCTCTCCCCCCTCTCTCTCCCTCTTTTACGTACAACGAGGCACAAATATTTTCATCGAGTTGTGTTCGAACTGAACAAACGATACGATGAAGATCTTTACAAGCATACGACAAAAAAATATATGTACCCTACGAAAAACGAGTATTTTCATTTTACAATAATTCCAAGAAGGGAATTACACAATGGAGATTTTTTTTTTTGAAAAAACAAAAATTCTACGAAAAAGATTTTTCAGAAGTTTCAGTGAGAGAAAAAATTCCGACACCCATTTTCATCGAATTTAAATTATTTCCAACCTTTGGATAACTCATCTCCTTAAAAACGTAGTGCCCGGCTCTGGAATTGGCCTCAAAGATTTCGCCTTTCGTAATGTCTTAATATTGAAATTAAAAAATCGCCTTTTGGAGAAGTTTTTAGGGATGTGGAATATCTTTTTCTAAAAGCAGTTTAAAAACTGAAAATAAATAGTACACATATTTTGCTTTGTGTGGTATCAGTTATTTTTGAGTTATTGCGGTTTGAAAACACAGAGATTGAGGGAAAATGAAAAAATTTCACCCACCGTTGAAATCTCAGTAATGAAGATAATCGAAAAATGCAAAAATAGGTGTAGATTATTTATCTGTAAATAATATTGAATATTGAAAATTCATATTCATAAAAAATTGTCTCGGTTTCGGAATGAAACTTTTACGTGAAGTTATATATACGTATATATAGCGCAAAAAAAGTAAATATTCCATTAAATGATTGTTTTCTTCCCAAAAACCCAAATAAACCAGAACAAATATATATATATATATATATACCACATTGATACAAATCAGAATTCAAATTTTTCATACAAATTCCACGAGAGTTGTCCAAAAAAGATATACCTGTGTCGACCTAACATCCATTTTAAATGTTTATAATTATTCAAAATTATATCAAAAATGCAATGCATCCATGTGAATATATGAAATCGAAATAATCCTCATATTTGTCATATAATTGTAAATAATCATAAACATTTGAAGTGGATGTCAAATGGACATATAGTGTATTAAAAATCCATTTCGAATGTTTATAATAATAAAACATTGGAACCATTTAAAATAGATTTCGAATCAGATATATTTCAATCAGACAATACAGACCATTTAACATTGAAAATGAATTTCGAATGAGACATACGTCCATTTAACATTTTTAATGGATTTTAAATAAGATATATGTCCATTCAACATTGAAGATGAAGTGTAAATAACAATAAACATTTTCAATGGATATTAAATACGTTGCATGTCTATTTAACATCCATGTCAAATGTTTATGACAATTTGAAATGATATGAAAAATATCTGGATCATATCATTGTTATATATTCAAGTGAATATATTTCTTTTTTCGTATAATTTACGATCATTCAAAATAATTATAGAAATCTCAACTGGATGTTTACGCAAAAGAAAAAGAAGAAACTTTTTGTTCTTCTTGTATGGTGCTGAAGTTTGCATCCTTGAAGTGCAATAAAAGTTCTTCACTACGATTCAATTTCATTATTTTTATTATAATAAAAAATTGTCTTTCACACATTTACGTAGATTTTCGAATAATGGTCTTAAAAAATAATCAAGAGACTTCGGTAGGCCGATTTGGCCAGAATAAATAAATCCATAACTATATGCATTTTCGTTGCGTTCCAACGATGCAAGCTTCAAACTGATGTTCTTGTTCGAAGTGTTGCACTTGGAAAAGTGTATCAAAATGTATTATGAATTCGCGCTTGCAAAAGCGTGAAATTTCGGCATGCCTCGCATCGTGCCACCTGCGGTTTCTCGTTGGCCGGGCTCAAGAAAGCGAGTGGATGATATCGAGTGAAGGGAGAATTTCAATAAGTAATAATCCACGCTAGAACGCGAGAGTTCGATAATTCTGACGTAACGAATTTATTCAGTCGCGAAGAGCATTCGGCGAGCAGGGAACTCGCAACTTCGGTTCCCGTTGTCTTCATCGGGACTCGCTGAATTTTCGCCACGAGAAAGTTACGTGTGACCCGTCGAGTGGGCCGTTTTGTTGCGAACTTTGTCGTTCCTCGCTTCGTCAAAGCGCAAGCGAAGTTACCAGGAGGGCCTCATATTTTTTTCCCAGCTTATGGGGTTACCCCCACTTGCGATTTTGAAAAAATCGATTTTTTTTAATTCCATCTTTTGACGTACAAGTATCTGAGAATATGTCCTGGAAATTTCAAGTCGATCTGAACAAAATTGACTGAGATATAAGCGTTGAAAGAGAAGAATCCGTGAATTGAACAACTGAAATTGAAACTTTAAACGCGTTTTACTCAAAATGGCATTTCTGAAGTCGGTGACCAAGATTACTCGAACACTAATGAACCGATCTTCTTGAAATTTTGCAGGCTTATTTAATACATAAAAATGTAGTCTTTAATCGTTCGATTTTTTTTTTCGAAAAAAAATGGCCGTTTTATAGCCCCAAAACGGCCGTTTTTTTCGTTAAAATCGAACCATTAACTTTGACTGTCCGCCATTTTGTGAAAAATGAATATTTTTTAAAATCCTTCGATTAAAGACTAGTTTATACTTATATTTGACTAAATCCATCCGCATTTTTTTTTCAAATGATCCACTTCGCCGCAATGTTGGTCACCGCAAACCGTGTATATAAAAACATTATTTCATTGACGGCCATTTGCCACTAAACAAAGTAATATTTTTCAATAAAAAAATTACTGAAAGTTCTTCAAGATGTGTTCTTTAAGATGGTATATTGATCGATTAAAAAAGTTTTGTAGTTTTCTTTAAAAAAATTCATGAAAAAGGCCTTTTTTTTGCGCTACAAGTGGGGGTAACGCCTTATATCCTCGATGCAAATTCGTCATATTCTTTACAGGACGATTCATAACCGGCGAGCACATAGGGTGCGTCATCGTGAGCAAAAATCCTTTTGTTTTTATTTTGCGAGTCTACCGAGACCGCTCACGCAACATTTTTTTCTCGTCAATTGAGGGGGGTTGCTCATTTTCATGATTTTTTTGTCTGAAGATTGCTCATTTCCATAATTTTTTTTTACGGAAATATTTCTTCACCTTTCTTGAGACTTGGGGTATATTTGATTACTGCTTTTGGCTTCCACATGGTATTGTTATTTATTCATTAATCTTTGAAAATGGCAGTGGGATGGCACTGTCTCCTAAACGGGGTGCGGCGGATCTTGCCGGACGGTGTGACACGTAGCGTCGGCGGGATTGATCTTAAAATAAACCAACGAAGATTTTTCTTTCAGTAACAATCTTACGCAGAATATGAACCAAGAAGAAGTGAGAAATGTTGGAAATTGATGAAATAGTACGCGTTGAAACAAAAAAATTCAATTTTCCAAAAAACGAATAACCTCATTATGCAATAAAAAAATACGTTTTTTATCTTCGGAATCACTTAGAGACATGTTTTAGACAATAAGGTTAGGAAGATTTATACCAAATTTCATTGGAACCGGTCGATTAGTTTTTGCGCTATACGTCACGGCAGTTCTGAAAATGCAGTTTAGAAGACGTGCCATACCTCCGCCATTTTTAAAGATTACTCATTTAAAAAATACCATGTAACAGTCAAAAGTAGTTACAAGACATACCCAACGTCTCAAAAACGGCGAAGAAATCTTTCCAAAAAAAAAAAAACATGAAACGCCGCAAAATTTTCGCTCGCCCAAAGGTATTCATTTCTCCCCTTAAGGGGTTATGCGTAGTTGTAACAGTAAAAAACAGCCCGTTATTGGGATTTAGAAGTCGAAAGTCGTGATGATAAATTTCTACAAAATTTAGGTATTTGAAAAAGTATCATCTGAAGAACACTCTGTAATTTCTTTTGTGTAAAAATATTTAATTGTAATCGATTTACAAGTAAAGTCCGGAGAGCACCTCTCGAAAACGTCTTTTGCGGTGATCAATGGGCTTTCACGCCACGTCGTCTAATATTAAAAAAATTAAATAGATTTCGCACATTTAACACAATAGTAGCGCATTTAGCACATTAGTTGAGCCTATGATTAATCGACGGAGTTTCCGAAATACTAAATAAATAAAAATACCGCGTGTTCAAAGTGACAGTCTTGATTTTTGCGAAAAAATGGCTATTTTTTCGCAAATTTATATTTTATATAAATCATATCTTATATAAATATTTATTTATCTCATTTATTTTAATAAATAAATATGTATATATAAGATAAATAAATATATTTATTATCTTAAAATAAATAAATAAATAAATATATATATATATATATATTTATATTATCGAATCGAAAGTATACATCGGAAAACGAATCCTTCGATCCAATACTAGATTTTCCATCTCGAAAAATCCTAAAAACTATGAAGTTGAAGTTTGCATCTTTGGAATGCAACGATTTTCGCTTTTTGAGTCATTAAACATTTCAGAAATATGGATACAATAGTTTTTGAGAGATTTTTCGACTCTTACGACTAGGCCCTTGAATAATAAAAGTAAATGATCGAATTGCATTGTCGATTCACAAAGCGAGTTTCCGTGTCCATTTTTTTATACCGCCAAATGAAGTTATGAAAAAAAAATTCGCTTCTCCGAAAGTGGATTGGAGTCCGCGCCATTTTTCGATAACGAATAATCGTTTCAACGAGTCTCCAATCTATAAAGAACACCTTGCCATGCGAGCCACTATCTAGATAATTTACGATTCGTTTTATCGAACGTTTTTCCTGGAAACGGCGGTGCAATTTGATTACGGGTAACGTATTTTTCGATTTGGTACTCCGATCATTGGGGCTGATATATTATTAATCGGGCCCCATCATCTCCCGGGTCTTCGTTGAAAATGAGCGCGAGAGCCGAGCGATTGCGAACCGCCGCGCCGGGAGGGCAGAGCGAGGGCAAAGAACGATAATGCGCTTACAACCGCGTGTGTAAGCCAGACCTCGACACTGTTTTCTGCCAGTTTTCTCAATTGCAATTGCCTCCGTCTACCGCATCATCGCGGTAACGCACATACATACATACATACATATATATAAATAAATAAATAAATATATATATATATATATATATATATATATATATATATATATATATATATATATATGCATGTGTTATGTTGAATAATGGAAAAAATTGCGATTATGTCGATCGTAATTTGGCACCAGTCTCATGAATATAATATATATATGAGGTATTCCACGTGAATCCGGTGGACCTTTTCCCTGACCCCCACCAATTCGATTAATTTTTTTTATCTGATTCCACTGACTAAAAGACACCCTGATTTTTTTTACATTTTTCAAAACAACCCTTAGTAAAAAAATTTGTTTTTTCCAAAAAAAAACGCCCTGATTTAAAAATCTGAAAAAATCTAAGGTATTAATTTCAATTGAAGTCGTCTTCAACACAGAAAAAATCATACTTCTACTGCGGGTGATAGCTTAAAAATTTTTACATATAATCACGCATTTTTGGGATTTTTTTCAGATTTTTAAATCGGGGCGTTTTTTTCGGAAGCAAAATTTTCTTTGCCTAAGGTTGTTTCGAAAAATGTAAAAACAAATTCAGGGTGTCTTTTAGAGTCAATGGAATCAGATTTAGAAAAATAAATCGAATTAGCGGGGGCCAGGGAAAAAGTCCACCGGATTCACGTGGTGAGGACATACCTCATTTATATGCCACGCCATTCACCTAACCCCTGACCCCGACCATTTCTCATTTTTCTAATTTTTTTTTGTACAATTGTACCCCATGAAACGAGTTTCGACACCAATTTTTGGATTTTTATATCTTCTCTTTCAAGACTCACAATTTTCTAAAAAATGGCGATTTCAGAACGTTTGGGAACGTTTAAACGCTGATAACTCCTGAACTGAATGAAATAGGTATCGACAAATGTCGATTTATAACTTTTTTTCACATCCAAGCGCACTTTCGTGAAAAGAATATGAAAAAATTATCACTTATCGATGTCAACGTTTTTTTTTGGTTCGAAAGTGGAAACTATTTTTTTCAAAGATGCACTTTTTTATTTTTCCCAAAAAAATGTCTAAAATAGGATGACCCATTTTATGATTTTTGAGACTAGTCTCATCGTGGGCCCATTTTTCCTTCTATTTTTTTTTCGAATCAATCATATATTTTGAGAAGATTTTTATCATTTCAATCTCCAATAATGCTGTTAATGATTTTATGATTTCCAATTCGGCTTAGACAGGCCTGAAAAGGTTAATTTTTTATTTGTGCTGAATTTAGCAAAAACAAATTATTTTGAAAATCGAATTATTTTTTTCTTATTCCATTTTTCCCATAAAAACAAATTTTTCCCTCATAGAACATTGCGTACACTTAACAGGTTCAAAATATCCTCTCCCAACATTCATATACATATATACACATAAATGTATATAAATACATGTGTACGCGTGTATGTATGCTAATAAATGTCCGTTCCCTTTCGGAGCAGCGGTCGTTATCGAAGCACACGTGTATCGGCACTCACCTGCCCAAATGAAATAATACAACTCGGCGAATGTTGCCAATGCGCACGTGCGGATCGTCCCGTACTCACTTCTCGATCTAGCATGAATATTTCCACGTGACGATTCGGTCCGAAAATCACGCCCGCTCAGAATCTCAATTTACTTCCTCGATTGACTTTGCACTTTGCAATTGAAAAATAAACATTTGTTTTCTTAATTCTAATTACGTTTTTCACGTACAAGATAAACTGATTGAGATTGAATATATATTCCCTGAGTTCCAACGTAAACCCATGCGGATTTTTACATGTTAATTGGGCCCTTTCCTGACGCTCCCTAGCCGCACTCTGCTAATCTAACCTAACGTTCGTTGCATGAACAGCCGTCTCAAGCTACACAACGCGTTTGCTAGTGTCGATCTTTTTGCTATTTATTATGAAATAGCTATTGTTAATGGTATTATTTGATGTGAATCCATAAAAAAAATGTATTATATTATTATTTATTTATTATTATTTATTATTATTTGTTATTATTTATTATTATTTATTATTTATTATTATTTATTATTATTTATTATTATTTATTATTATTTATTATTTTTTATAATTATTTATCGGTATTTATCATTGTTTCTCGTTATATATCACTATTTATCGTTGTTTATCATTGTTTATCATTGTTTCTCATTATTTATCACTATTTATCGTTGATCATTGTTTATAATTATTTATCATTACTTAACACTATTTATCATTATTCATCACTGTTTATCATTGTTTATCATCATTTAACACTATTTATCATTATTCATCATTGTTTATAATTGTTTATCATGGTTTATCATTACTTATTATTATTCATTATTATTTGTTACCATGTATTAGCATTACTTTTTTTTTTTTAAATTAAATAGCTTATTATTATTACCAATTATTATCAAATAGCTTTTGTGCACATTGATCGTGTCGCGCATAGAAACAAAGTAACTTATGTGAATATGGAGTTCGTGATACGATATACGCTGAAATAACCCGTGGTCTCTTTCTCTTTCTCTCGCTTTCTCTCTCTCTCTCTCGCTCTCTGTCTCTGGGAAAAGACGGATAATCAATAAAGAGAAACAGGTGTAGGAAATTGTAGACTGAATAAGGAACGGAAACGAAAGCGGCAGCGGAGTTTGCTCTTGATAAGGCCGGGGATAAAGGGCCGCGAGTACGAATTCCTTGCCACTGGGGCTCTGGCTGCGCTCGCGCTCAGGTGGGTGCTCCAAAGTTTTCCCGGGACGATTGCGGCGCCCTTAGAAGAGCGAGACGTCCAGGGCCGTTTTCCGAAGGGGGTCAAGGGGACCTTTTGCCTCGCCTCGGGTTGCCTCTCTCCTTTCTATTAATAAAGTACATTCTAACGGCACTTTCTGAGAGGAAGGTATATACACGAAAGCGGACAAAATAAACCCGATGTTACAGGAGAACTTGAAGAAAAATTGAAAAATGCTTTTTTCCCGGAAAGGGAAAAAAGTTCGCGGGACATATGATTTTCCTATTGGAGCGCACTTTTCGATGGCGTTGAAGTTTGCATCGTTGTCATGCAACGTAATTTTGATTTATTTTTTATTTCTTCTTTTTTATTATTATCCGAAGACTTTTCGTTCCAAATTGAGGTTGTAATTTTCTCATGAAAATACGTAGAAACGTTTGAACGATTTTCACAGCCCAACGGCGAAAAAAATTTGAGTATTTAAAAAGAATTAATATTCGTTGCGTTCCAATGAGGTTGAAGTATGCATCGTTGGAGTGCAACGAAAATTAACATTTCTGAATTCCTTCAATCTCTTCCAGTAGATTTTGCCTGCAAAAATCCTTCAACCATTTGTTCGGCTATTTATTCAGCGACCTACAATATGAATCTATAAAAAATAAATCTTCTATAATTATTAAAAATTAAAAATTTATGGGAAAAAACGAACTTTTGTGGCGTTGCAACGATGCAAACTTCATCGTAATACTTTTTGGGTCATACGTTGTGGATAGATATACTGGGTGTCCTATTATGAATGGATAATCCTACAACTGTCTATAGGTGAGGTCATGTCCTACTATATGCTGCAATTTCGGTTCAGCAAAAGTCTGACGGTTTTCGAAATAAAAATCATCTGCTTTTGGTTTTTCGTATGCCATTCCTACAAATGATAACTTTTTTGACCCGGTTTAAAAAAAACACTCTTGGTTATTTGTTTTATCTAGCAAAAGTCTCCATTTAACCTCAAACGTTAAGGAAACTTTATGGAAAAAGATCTTATGCAGAATTTTCATACAAACCAATTCGAGCATCTGACTTTGATAGCCGGCGATGTGAAAAAAAAAATGTACTCCGCATATCGTGCCAATTACTTAAAAAAGTTGCTTCGTTATTGTCGATTCATATCATTCGTAGAAATGGCATGCGAAAAACCAAAAGCAGGTGATTTTTTTTAAAAATAACATAAAGCCCAGAATCTCGAGATCAGTAGGATTTTTAGTAAACTGAAATTCCAGCATATAGTAGGACATGATCTGACCTATCGACAGTTGCAGGATTATCCATTCATGACAGGACACCCTGTATAGGTTAGGACCCATATTCTCAGAGTTCTCGCGTTACCAGGTCGATTTCCCTGCGCTTTGTTGTACGCCTGCCGACAACAGTTAACCCTTGCAGTGAAGACCCGAGACAAGAAAGTCGACCGTTGACAAAGGGCCTCCATTTCAACGAGTATTCGAACCGGAATGGACAAATTTGAGGTTACGTACCTGTGGATTCGCGAGGCAACACCAATGTCTTTGGGATAGGACGAGACGATTAAAAACACCGTACGTATAGCGTAGGTCCGTTGATACGAATTGGTGGGTCAACACCTTTTTCTTTTCGGTGTCCCTGCCACGGTTTCCGCGGCATAACCAACCGGTTTAGGCTTCGAAAAGTTCGGTGATAATTGCTCGTAACATAGAAAGTGTCGACACCGTTTCGCAGGAGGGGGCGGTCGTCCCATCCCGAAAGACACGAATAAAGAAATTGTCGAGGCATCGAAAGTGCAAATTGGACGAGAGCTTTGAAAATAATCGATGCTAATTGTCCCGCGATTCTCTATTTCGATGGAGGGCTGCGAAAACGTGATATTTTTTGTGACCATTTGACGTGTAATGTGCATTCCCAAGGATCGATAGCGAGTTCGACTCGTCGAGATTAATAAATAGTTCAAGGCGAAGCAGAGACGAATTTGGTTGTGGTACACGATGGGTATGTGAAAATCTGCCTGGGTTCGTTTAAGAGCTTCGAGCACTAGCTTAAAATTTCGAAAACACTATTTTTTATTGTGTAGTTTTATAGTCGAGGGTCTTAAGGATGTTGAGTCCCAAATCGCAAATGATGATAAAATTCTGAAAATTTGGTATGTTTTTGTATGAAGTATTTCAGAGGTCGTGTAAAAATTTCACGACAATTAGGAAGCTCGTTATTGAACAATTAACATTCACAAATTAAATGTTGTTTTATGGAAACTGATGTAACTTTGCAATAAGTTTTTTTTTTGACCTCTCAATTTTATAATATCTACAATATACTGAAAGCAACGGAAACAAAACGAAGTTTATTGATAAATTTTTTTTTTATTTCTTTTAAAAATTGTTCTTAACAAAATGTTAATTTTTTAATAACGAGCTTCCTAATCGTCGTGAAATTTTAACACGACCTCTTAAATACTTCATACAAAAACATACCAAATTTTCCGAATTTTCTTATCATTTTTTATTTCAACCCTTAAGGAGGTTGAAGTAATGATGATAGAATTCTGAAAATTTGGTATGTTTTTACATGAAGTATTCAGGAGGTCGTGTAAAAATTTCATGACGATTAAGAAGCTATTTATTGAACAATTAACATTAACATGTTTCATAGGGACTCAACATCCTTAAGGCCTTATTTACGCGATTTCGCCGATTTTCAAAGGTACTTTTCTAGATGCGGTTAAAAAAAATTACGCATATATTGACAACATTTTTTTCACAGATCATCTATGCACATGTAATGTAAAAATGTATATGTAAATACATACACATTTATACTTTACACAATGTATATGTAAATTTTTACATAATGTATACGTAAAAAAAAATCAGAAATATCAACAAATGGCGGAGATATAACATAATAAAGCAATGTATTTTTTTTTTGCGCGCGTGGTGATGGTGAAATTTTTCGGCATCGATGTAGGTGTCTGAAAAAAAATGAACATACTTATAATTGCATAATGAATGTATCTTTAGTCTGAACGAACAATATAATTTTTTTTTCAAATATTATAATAAAAATTCGAACCTTAACGTTTTTCACTCAATTTTCTGTCGGTATTTAATTTTTTATATTTTTTTATGTCCTTGGATTTTTGTTTCTGTGGTTCACACGATAGGCGATGATACTAAGAATATGTTGTAAAAATCTCAAAGCGATCTGAACCTTCCTTCAAGAGTTAGAACGTTCAGAAGGTTCAAAAAAGTGAATCGCGGAAAAACGGCTTCGAAGTTCGGGCGGGCCGCGCGGTATCTATGTTACGCTCTAAATGCTGTAACTTCAACAATTGTCGGAACTTTTCAATTCTGTAAAGCTTAAAATATTCCTCACCGTTCAGGCTACTGGAATTAAAAATTAAAAAAATTAAAAATTAAAAAATTTTTAGCGAATATAAGGCCTTAACTTTAATTTGCAGGGCAGATTTTGTAAAAATTCCATAAATTGTGCGAGTTGCGAAGATTTTTGTAATGGGTCAGATTGGCAATTGCGATTTACCCTTTTTTCTGTTTCGCTTTTTTCCGAACACTAGGCGTTATGAAACGGTGTCAGTCGTATCTCAAAATCGTCCGATTCACGTCAAATTCGGACGGAGTTTATAGGATTCAAGATCGTGTGGGCGTACGATTTTTTTATATGCTTTTTCATTTGTTGATATCAAATTATCGAGGTGGTTTCATTTTGTCTCAGATCGAACTCTTTCTACAGCTTACCATTGTCTTAACTTTCATGGTATTGAAGTTTGCGTCGTTGGAACGCAAAAAAGCTTTTTTTTACATTTTATTGTCCTTATTTTTATTATTATAGAATTTTTTCTTATTGATTTAGGACGTAGATCGTTAAATAAGTATCTTGAAAATATGGTTGAGGTAAAAAGGTCGGGTTTTTCGGGGGCTTAAAAAGTACTAAATTAAAAAAACGGCTACGTGCAATTATAGCTACTCTACCTACGGATTTTTTTTCTTTTCAATAGGGCAATTATAGCTGGAGTCGTCGAAAAGTCGTTTCAAGAAAAACGCGATGATTGAGAGATCTAGTATACTAAAATCGATGTGCTACCTGCTTTCACTAAATCGTCTTTAACTCGGTCAATTTTCAATATTCTCACGTGAAAGTTTTTTCACATGTTCATTGATATATTGAGAGAATTAAAAAATAATCGATTTTTTGACCCCTCACAAAGGTGGACTTAATTTTCATTGCATTAGCCCTCATAAGCAGAATATGAACCAAGAAAAAGTGAGAAGTGTTAAAAATCGATGGAACGATACGCTTTGAAAGAAAAAGATGTGAATTTTTCGCAAAAAAATGGCATTTTGCAACTAAAAGAAAACTTCTTTTGTTATTTTCGAAAACATTTAAATCATGTTCTAGACGATAATGTTAAAAATATTCATACCAAATTTCATCAGAATCGGTCGACTAGTTTTTTGGCTATACGTCACGCCAGCTTTGAAAATGCAGTTTCGAAGACCGCGCCATACCTCCGCGTCTTATAAAGATAAATAAAATGTTCAAATACCACGTAGCAGCCCCAAAGAAATAACAAAATATACCCTAAGTTTCAAAAATAGCGAAGAAATCTTTCCTCTTAATCCTACATCTACACACCGAGTGATTTTAACCCGGATGAATATTAACCCTTCGACTGTACACTTCCGCTACGAACCTCTGACTGCGTACGGGGTCGGTCGGACCCCAAACGGTTATCGGATCGTTGTATTTCGACACATATGCATTTGTTTTTGTAGAGACGTTTTTTGTACTCAATGATCCTTATTTTATGTCCCAACATTTATGTTTTAAGAAAAACGAATATTAAACCCTTAGAAAGGTTAAGTAAAATGCTCACTGTACCGGACTCGAAAATTTTCAACAATTTGGTACAATTTAATTTTGTATTTTTCGCATTTCAACGACGCAGCCATGTTGAGAAATGTTTAAAGTGTTTCCCTGATTTTTTTTCTCACTAAAAACCGACCGAAGGGTTGATGGCAGCTGGATGAAGTAATATCCGGATCAAATTGACCCAGTGTGTCAACGAAGGGTGAAAAAAAATCATGAAAATCGGCAAGTTTTTTCCTCTCCTAAAAGTCTCCTCCGTCAATTAAGGCGTTACCCCCACTTGTAACGCAAAAAAGGCCTTTTTCGTGAATTTTTTTAAAGAAAACTACAGAACTTTTTTTATCGATCAATATACCATCTTAAAGAACACATCTTGAAGAACTTTCAGTAATTTTTTTATTGAAAAATATTACATCGTTTAGTGGCAAATGGCCGTCAATGAAATAATGTTTTTATATACACAGTTTGCGGTGACCAACATTGCGGCGAAGTGGATCATCTGAAAAAAAAATGCGGATGGATTTAGTCAAATATAAGTATAAACTAGTCTTTAATCGAAGGATTTTAAAAAATATTCATTTTTCACGAAATGGCGGACAGTCGAAGTTAATGGTTCGATTTTAACGAAAAAAACGGCCGTTTTTTGGCTATAAAACGGCCATTTTTTTCGAAAAAAAAAAATCGAACGATTAAAGACTACATTTTTATGTATTAAATAAGCCTGCAAAATTTCAAGAAGATCGGTTCGTTAGTGTTCGAGTAATCTTGGTTACCGACTTCAGAAATGCCATTTTGAGAAAAACGCGTTTAAAGTTTCAATTTCAGTTCTTCAATTCACGGATTCTTCTCTTTCAACGCTCATATCTCAGTCAATTTTGTTCGGATCGACTTGAAATTTTCAGGACATATTCTCAGATACTTATACTTCAAAAAAATGCAATAAAAAAAATCGATTTTTTCAAAATCGCAAGTGGGGGTTTTTCAAAACGTTCTATTGTACGGGGATAGTACGTGTGGATTTACGAAGCCGCGATTTGTCGAAGTAGATCAAAAGTAGGGCTTTCTCGATTTTCTTTCTTCACCGTTACACAAGGCGCGTGTGGAAGCGGGATGCGTGATTCCGGCACGATTCTCCTCATCGACCTTCTCTTTACTCTTCGTCACGACGCACTGTCTCGTCGTCGTCATCGTACGTCGTCTTTTTCTCATCGTCGTCACGGTTCCATTAATATCGCTCCCCCGAAAAGAGTACTCACGAATCCGGTCCTACGTTTTGTGCGGAGCCCCATCTCGGCTCGTCGCCGCTGCCTCGGCACATATTTCACAGGCGCTTACCGCGATCTCAGTACAATTGTCGTGAAAACGGTACTGCCGTATCGAGTGACGTACAATTCGTTTTTTTTAAAGATTAAAAAAACGAAACACCGGCCTTCGACTAAAATTCTCCAAATAATTGGGAAAATATTATTTTTCGAAGACTTCATTTTGAGCATTATTCATTTTTTAATTTTAAATTCTTTTTTTTTTTTTTTTTTAAGTGTCTATCTCGAGGATGATTTATTTCGCGGACTATTTACTTTTGTCTATACTTCCTTTTGCTGTATGTTTATTGCGAGAAAAATTGTTTCAAAAAATACTATTTCGAGAAAATTAATTTTGAAAAATGCTCAATTACTTCAAAATTCTTTTTCTTTTCGAATAATTTATTTCTCGAAATGTTTTTTTTATATCGATTCCTTGTAAATGTATTTTTTTTAAAATATTAATAATTCTTCATTTCGAGGCAGTTTGCTTTGAATTTTTTTTGCGATTCTTTATTTCGAGGTAATTTGTTTTTGATATTTAATTATTTTGAAGATTCTCCATTTCGAGGGAATTTGTTTTTGACATTTATATCCTCCGAAAAAAATTGCTATAAAAACATTATTTGTTCCGTTATTTCTCTGCTCCAAGGTTTATTTATTCAACCGATTCGAACAATTTTTATTCGAATACCCGTCCGACAAATTTTCGTCGATTAATTAATTAAAATAAGACGGTAATTGTTATTTCCGATGATTTTATACTGGAACGAGAAAAAACGTCCACGAGAACTTGGTCCTTCATAATTCGAGACTCCCTTTAAAAGGTGCAGATTTTTAATCAACCGAGTGTCGGTTGACTACGCCATCGTATGCGACACACGTCTGTGTTTCTTAGACAATTTCGCGGCTCCCCGTAGACGAGAAAGTAAAATATTGAAATGAAATGTGTCCTTGCCCCCTTTTCGCCACTTTCTAACGACCTAAAAAAAATACGCGGCTCCGTTCGAAACAAGAGATGACTGGAAATTCTCGAAAAAAAAATCAACCAAGTCTCGGGACTGCGACGAATTCGTGTTTCTACGTGCCAGGGACGGGGAGGCAGGGGAGTTCAAGGATGCATGGGACGAGACGTCATCTGCCGTACGCGTACTTGCGTAGTAATAAAAAAATTATGCATTGACAAATAATTGTAAAGAAGAATCGTTATTTTAGTTGGCTTAGCGTAACGCTAATCATTTGTTCGCAAGTAACCCAACGGTAGGACCTTGAATTTAATTAATCGGAGCTGCCGTTTCTTTTGAATACTTATACTTTTATGTGCGTTCGTTATTTTTTTGCAATTTTTTGATGTCTCGAATTTGGGTTTGTTCGCAACAAATTCTTGAAATTTTATTAATTTGTTTGGGCTTATTCCTTAGCCATTTGTCCAAATCTCATAATTTTGCTTAGGTTTGTGTCTCAAACATTTTTTGAAATTTTATCAATTCGTTTGGGTTTATTTCTTAGTTCAAATCTCATAAATTGGATTGGGTTTAATTCTTAGCCATTTATCTCATAAAATCTGATGATATGCCATTTGTTTAAATTTCATGAAATAATTTGGGTTCATTTCTTAGCCATTTGTTTAAATATCACAATTTTCTTAACATTTGTGTCTCGGCCTGTCTTGAAATTTTATAAATTTGTTTGGGTTCATTTCTAAACCATTTGTTCAAATTTCATAATTTTGTTTGAATTTGTTTCTCCGCCATTTGTTGGAATTTCATCAATTTGTTTGGGTTTGGGTCTCAGTCATTTCTCGAAATTATTCATAAATTTGTTTGGGTTTATTTCTCACTTTATATCTTATGAAACAATTTGCGTTTGTCGCTTAGGCAATCGTTTAGGTCTCGTAAATTTGTCGAGTTCATTAGTCAGTTATTTGTTTAAATCTCATAAATTAATTTGGGTTTGTGTCTCAGAAATTTCTCGAAGTTTCATAAAATGATTCGGGGTTGTTTCTTAGCCGATCGTCTAAATCACATAAATGTATTTGAGTTTTTTTTCCCAGCCATATCAGTTTTGTTTATTCGAACGTAGTCGAAAATGGGAGATAGAAAATTCCATACATGAGCGAGTGTCGGTTCGCAGCATGATAGAAATCATCGTTTTTCATAAAGTCCGGATATATATATTTACCTACCTAAATATACACCCCCACACAGTTACACAAATAACTTTTGGGGCTACATTTATCTAGAGGCCCGAAAAAAGTGACCAAATTCCATTTTTTTCTTCTGGGAAACGGCTGGTAAAAAACCCATTTATTTTTTAACACAAAAATACATGTACTGAGAGCCTTGGAAAAAAAATCATCAAAAAATACATAAAAACAACAAAAACATGACCGACGGCATATGATGAAATATTTTGCCGCGACGTTTGGCGGTGGACACTCTCCAGCTTAAACGGTCCGTTTGAAATCTAAAAACCAAACGGGTTATTCAAGGTAACAATAAATACGAGTCGTTGACGATCGTCGATTTTCAAATTTTTTTTTTTTTTACACCGTCTCGACGAATCGAAACTCGAGCATCCAAATTCTATTTTTTTAAATCGTCGTTTTTACGTAACTGTCGAAAAATGAAGATCGATTTGAAAAAAGTGAGATCGTCAACGACCCTTGAATATTTCTCATAGTATCTCCTGTAAATTTGGAGACAATCCATCGAGTGGTTCTCGCGATATCATGTCCACCACCATTGAAAAGTTTTTCGAGCCCTCCACAGTCACCCGGGGTCAAAATGACCCCAAGTGCAACTTTAGGCAAAAATGACTATTATAAGCCATTGGGGGCCAAGGCAACTGGCCTGCCTTCTAACGGGGTTTTGGTGTACCCTTTATAAGTACGGACTAGGGTCGAACGTGAAGCTAATTTTTCCTTAAACTATTTCCCACTATGGAACTATTTTTTTGCTTAAACTATCATGTCTCAACAGTATCACCCGAACATTTTATGGAAAGAAATTGAATGTATCGAGTTATGGTTTTTATTAGTAAAAAAAGGCGTTTTTTACGCTTTGACCCCTTGTTGATTTTCCCACCATTTAAAAATTCCATTAAAATATAATACCGAGAGTGCTACATTCTAGAATGTAAAAACTAATATCCTCAATTTTTATGAGTCATGCGGAACGATACGGTTAAGGATGTTGAGTCCCAAATCGCAAATGATGATAAAATTCTGAAAATTTGGTATGTTTTTACATGAAGTATTCAGGAGGTCGTGTAAAAATTTCATGACAATTAGGAAGCTCATTATTGAACAATTAACATTCACAAATTAAATGTTGTTTTATGGAAACTGATGTAACTTTGCAATAAGTTTTTTTTTTGACCTCTCAATTTTATAATACCTACAATATACTGAAAGCAACGGAAACCAAACGAAGTTTATTGATAAATTTTTCTTTTATTTCTTTTAAAAATTGTTCTTAACAAAATGTTAATTTTTCAATAACGAGCTTCCTAATCGTCGTGAAATTTTAACACGACCTCTTAAATACTTCATACAAAAACATACCAAATTTTCAGAATTTTCTTATCATTTTTTATTTCAACCCTTAAGGAGGTTGAAGTAATGATGATAGAATTCTGAAAATTTGGTATGTTTTTACATGAAGTATTCAGGAGGTCGTGTAAAAATTTCATGACGATTAAGAAGCTATTTATTGAACGATTAACATTAACATGTTTCATAGGGACTCAACATCCTTAACGTAGCAATGCTTCGAAACATGGCTGGGGTCATTGCGACCCCCCGTGACCAGCGTGTTATAGCCAGAACGTGTGACCGCGAAGGGTTGGAGTTGGTAGTATGGTGCTGCTACCGCTCGCCCAGGTGACCGTTAGAAGCCCTAGCTCATTCAATTTGAAGAATATTTGAAAGAAATTTTCAGGGAATATAGCTAAAAGGTGGCACTATCGAATAAAATTATTTTTGGCAATGGAATTTCTTGACCCACAGGTAGACGTAGCCTGTTTAAGGGGTTTGCTCACTTGACGCTAAAAAAGGCTATTTTCATGAATTTTTTAGATTGGTTTATATTATAGAAAATTATATAAAAGTTGTTACGCTTAATAAATACACCTTTGAAATACATTTAAATTTATTTACTTATTTAACTCATTATTTATAGACGAAAATGGTAGTTAAAAAAAATTCGTAAAAAATTGTAGGTCTGCGGTGTTGATGAAAGCTCGGAGATGGATCATCCGAAACAAAAAACTAAACGGTTTTAGATTCAGTATGTCAATGGCTATAGCCCATATACGATTTTTGAAATATGCAAAAGTAACGAAATGTCCGAAAAAAAACTTGTTTTTTCACCGTTTTTTGCAAAAAAAAGTGAATATCAATTTTTTTAAATCCTTGATATGCGCTATAGCTATAGCTGTAAAGAATATGTGGTTAAAATTTCATAAGGATCGGTTCAGTAGTTTCGAAGATTTTATCAACAAGCCGTCGTGAAACGTTATTTCGAGAAAAACGCGTCTACAGTTTGTTTGGGTTACATAAATACATACAATTTTGTTAAATGTATTTCAAAAGTCAGACCCACACGGGCGTGCGGACTTTTGTTTTACAAGTACCAAACTTTCCCCCCTTATTCCAGATGGTTCATAGCATCTCTAAAGCGAATTTAAAAAAATCAATTTTTTGAAGTTTCTATGGTACTGTTTTACCCCTTGAACGAGTTACACATCCCTCGTCCAAATGTTTACTATCTCGAGTTCTCATTCCTCCACACATGCTCGCTTGCTCGCGACGAGTTTGAGGTCGCTCGACCTCGCGACCAGCACGACAGTCGAGGAGGGGTGGGGGCAGGTGACACGTAACATACGATCTCTCGTCGTTCGCGTACACGTTGACAGAGTGCCGAGTCTTTCATTTCCCGCGACGCACGTGTACGTCGTTTTTTTCCGTGCCTCCCGACGATAATTCTCTTCCCGTCGCCGAATTCACGTCCTCCAAAAAATTCAGATCCTCCGTAGCGGCCGCGTCTCACGCGAGAACAGGCCTCGAACGTAGCACGAGGTCGAGTGTGCGCGCGCTGATCTCGCGATGGCGGTTGATCGACGAGTGTTCGGGCAGCGCCGCGAGCGGCGAGCTGGGGCGGCGCTCGGGCTCGTTGGAGGTGGAGGGGTCAGAGTCGCGGCGAGTGGGGGTAGAGCCGAGCGCGCCCCGCCACTTCGGCCGCGTTCGTTCGTGTTCGGATCGAAGATGCGCGACGGGAACCGAGCTCCGAGTGCTCGGGTTTCGTGGTGGGGGGTAGGATTCGGATCCTCCGCCGCCGTTAGCTCAGTCGTGCCACCGACGAGGTTGGAGTCGGAGTCGAGACTCGACGATCGGATAAAGTAAACCCGGCCACACAGTCGCGCCCGAGCCACTCGGTAGCTTCGTCGCGACCACAAATTACCACCAACCGAACCGCGTGAACATCGGATTATAAAAGAAAAAGCAATTCGAGTGTTGCTCCGATCGTTTGTAGGTTATCGCTCAGCCTCGACCGCGACAGTGGCACAAAAACGGGCTTACAGAGACAGAGTGAGTGAGAGAGAGAGAGAGAGAGAGAGAGAGAGAGAGAGAGAGAGAGAGAGAGCGAGAGAGAGAGAGAAAAACAAAAGAGTGTTCGCGACCGGAAGTGAGGGGAGCCGAGAAACGAGAAAATCAACGTACGATTTCTGTTCTCTTTGTTCTCCAGTCTTTTGATACGCGCTCTTCGTGGACCAAAAAACAGTTCGAACGGCAGATGCCTGTCTGGCTCCTTCCGTGCCTCGTCCAAAAGCTGCTCGAGCCACTGTTCCCCCCTCCACCCGTCCCACGTACAAACGCGATAATCGTTCGAACCTCGCGCGTGTGACCTCGCCGCGGGGGACAAGTCCAAGTTTCTTCGAGTATTAACTCGCACCGCGTACTAACACACACGCACACAAATCTATACATCCGGATTCGTCGTAATCGTCGTGTCGAGAGCACGGCTATACAAAACAAGACAGGAATTGAGATCAATATTGCTCCAAACGATAAGAATCCCCGAGTGAAATTCTCCCCGAAAGAGGGACAGAGAGAGAGAGAGAGAGAGAGAGAGAGAGAGAGAGAGAGAGAGAGAGAGAGAGAGAGAGAGAGAGAGAGAGAGAATAAAAGTTGTACACGGAGCAAGAGGCAGTGCATACACTCGTCCGTAAAGTGTGATATCTTCGTACATGTGCACACATGTTAAATTCCACCCTAACGATAAAACTTCGTAAATATGTCAAGGAACAACGCTCTTTCGTGATCCCCACCTTAGGAATATCCGTCGTGACGATCATTCTTCCACGGAGTACGACAAAGTTTTAGTTTTTTTTTTTCATCGCTGTCAGCGATACCGCTTCGTGCTTTATTTTCATCTCGAAAATCAAAGTGCGACGAGAGCGCTCCGGGCTGGCGGAAGAAAATTCGATTCCGACAGGGCACACCGGAAACGCGCAGTGACGGAAAGTGAGAAACAAAAAATAGGGAAAAATAAATGAATACATAAGGGGAAGCGAGAGTGGGAGGTGACGTTGAATAGGATCGGGTGATTTAGATATGACAGGCTCGCTTCGTAACGGCCAAGGATCGACGATTATAATACGTGCGCATGTGTCCGGTGGGATTTAACAACAAGACGCTCGTCGCGTATCTGGATACCTTGACGACGCCTGCAGCGGGTCTGCCCCATGGTAGGATGGCGCTGGCGCGGTATGTACTCGCGCACACAAGCATACGCAGGCAATACGTGTCTATCTATATATTAAGGGGTACGTCCACCCAGAGGCCCAAAAAAATGGCCAAATTCCGATTTTTTTTTCTGGCGAACGGTGAAGGAACGCATTTTATTTAAGACCAAAGTACATATGTTGAGAGGTTTTGAAAAATCACCGAAAGATACAGAAAAACAACAAAAACATGGCCGTCGGGAGATGAAGCCTTTTTTGCGACGTTTGGCGGTGGACACTGTATATACATATATATATATATATATAATTGTCATTGAGGATTCAGGGATGCGGAAAAACGAAGTGAAATTTGAATTTTGTTTTCCCACGTTATACTTGTACAGGTGTATTTGTATTTAGATAATTGGAAGGTCATTGACTGGCCGCACTTCACTACTGCAAAACCGTTCGACATGTCGACTCTTCGTTTGTTTTTTTTTTTTCGTTTTCTCGTATCTTCGTTCCATCGCGTCGCTTTTTGGCAACGAAAATTGCACGAATTTTGAAAAATTCAACCTGATCTCGAAATGAATATACGGGAAATTGTTCCAATCCGCGCATTGCCGTAAACGGGTGTAAACGATCGAAAAAGATTTTGCATATCGAGACATTTTTTCGGCGTCTCGTCGGGAGACGGAAAAAAAAATTTCTATATTTAGTCGACGACATTGACGAAAAAGGAGGAATTTTCGGTTGTTGTTCTCGTTGCAACTCGATCGCCTTGGTCCTTGAGCAAATAAAAGAGCCGAGACCCTCGGTTTTTTCATCGTATCCGCAAGTATAAATCGCGAGGTATTTATATTTTCCCTTATGATGATAATTATATAAAAATAAGTTTTATCATTTTTATTATACCAGTTTTTTGGTTATATGATTATGTTATTATCAATTATATTATATTATGAAAATGGGAATAATTATATATATATATATATATATATATATATATATATATATATATATATATATATATATATATGTAATATTATATTATAAATTAATTAATAATAATACATATTAATATAAATTGTAAATTATAAATTAATCTTTTTGAATTCCTTTAATTTCTTTAGGCAGATTTTTCCTACGAAAACCTCTCAGCCATTACTTAAGATACTTACTCAGCAATCTTCGATGTTTATCCACACAAAAGATCTTCTGTAATGATATAAATGAGGAAAATGAAATGTAAAAAATGCTTTCCATCTTTCCAACGATGCGAACTTCAGCGCCATAGTTAATTACATCGTTGAGAAATGGTTTCTCATTTTCTCGAGAGAACTTTATCACATGTTCAGAAGAATGGAGAATAAAAAAAGATTTATTTATCATTCGTTGTAGAAATTCTGCGAAATTTGCGATAATTCTTTAGATGAGTGGCTCCCGAAAAATGAGGCAAAAAAATAATAATTGACTTTTATTTGCATAACTTGCTATACAAGTGTTTTTTTACCAAAGAACGAGCCTAAAATTATTTGTGTCCTATTTTCTCATTTATTGGGTTATAAATGATAATATTCAGCTGGGGAAAATGAAATCCCCCCCCCCAATAAAAAGTTACGGGGGTTTGAAGCTCGCGGAAACACGTGATGAAACAGGGCATTTTTGAACATTTCGACGTCTATATTGGGTTTGTTTGGGTTTTTCTTAACATTTCGACATTTCAACCCAAACAAACCGAATAAATGATATTTTATCGAAGAAATCGGATGATATTTTTCGGCAAAGTCACTTATCTAAAGAATTACCAAATTGAATTTGTCAAGCATTTTTTAAATAAATATTCGGAAGTGGAGCTCCTGCTAGAATCAGGCTAATTTTCTTCAAGGATTCAAACGAATGCAAACAACTCCAAACAAACCCAAACAAAAATTTGCCTGATTCTAGCAGAAACCCCACTTCCGAATATTTACCGTTTTTTTTTTCAGGAAGAATACATCAACTTTGAATATAGTGAGTTCAACGTTTCGTTAGAGAACACTGAAGTTCTTTAGTCCGTCTGTTCCAGTAGAATTGACGGAAAAAATAAATAAAAAAAAGAATTAAGAAAGTAAATTTTTCTTAGTCCGACGATTGTAGCCGGAGCTTAGTGGTTGATGGCTCGCCTAATTCGTGAGCCACGACCGTGTAAATGCCCACGTCTCGGAGGTCTCGCGACACCAAACGGCCAACGATATATCACAGGGAGCTTCTAATGATTGAGCGAACGAGAGAGAGAGAGAGAGAGAGAGAGAGAGAGAGAGAGAGAGAGAGAGAGAGAGAGAGAGAGAGAGAGAGAGAGAGAGAGAGAGAGAGAGAGAGAGAGAGAAGGAGCGGTGCTTGGCGATCGGCAATTAAGGTCGAGTGTGCGGGCGAGCAGCTTCATTGCCTCGAGTCCATTGCGCCCATGTGACTTTTTGTTTCCTTGCTCGTGCTTATATCCCAAAGGCTTAAGGGGTTGCCTCGTTTAGAAAAAGAAAACTTCATGATTTTATGGAATTTTTTTCACTTATTCAATAAACTACGGATCAATGCGATTCTTTTTCTCCTTTTTCATTCTTTTTTCCCATGAACTCTGATTATTATGTGTAGTTCGATCTAAAAGAAATTTGAAAAAAACAACCCTGAAATTTTGGACGCAGTGTGTTGCTCGTCAATGAGTAATGGTGCTGAAGTTTGCATCGTTGGAACACAACGCTTTTTTACATTTTATTTTTCCATATTTTTATTATTATAGATATTTTTGGATAGATTTATATCGTGGCGTTTAAAAAAAAGTAAACGAGTATCTTAAAAAATGGCTGAACGATTTTCGTAAGCGAAATTTGCTAGAAGAAATCAAAGGAATTCGGAAATATTCATTTCCGTTGCATTCCAACGATGCAAACTTCAACGTCATCAATGAGTACGAAGGGAATGTCGTTTATTTGGTATTGATAATTTTTGCCAACTTCAGTTGCGAATATCCACACACACACACACATGCGCGCGCGCAAATATATATATATATATATATATATATGCCCACTTTTCTTTCACTTTATTTTATAAATTCTGATCCCATGCTCCCTGCAAAATCGGTCGGAACATTCATCCACAATACCTATTGCTCAAAAATTATAATACATGCGATACCACAGAGCGGGAGTCCAAAAAATCGAAATAAACTATGGCTACTACTGTACAATAAAATGACAATGAAGTACGCACCGTAATCTCGTTTTTACATTTTATTTTCTATACTTTTGTTATCGCACAAGATCTTCGTTTTTATAGATTTATATTGTAGATTGCTAAATAAGTATCTTAAAACTGGTTAAGGAATTTTAGTTAGCAAAGTCTGACGAAAGAAATTGGAGGAATTCAGAAAGATTGATATTCATTGCAAAACGAGGCAAACTTCAACCTCGTGTCGCTTTGCCAAGCATGGTCTCTTCCAGTCTGGGTGCGCGGAAAGATGGAGCTTCGTCAGCCTCGTCACCGCACTGCTCCCCCTCGCAAACACCCATCCCTGGGCCTTTACGCCCCCTCCCGACCCCCCACACACGAGCACACCCAACACACGCGGGGTGACGGATCACGAGTGCGCGGAGCTGTGGGGTACTTCGGTCTGCGCAGATGGAAATAAATCTAAAGCAGGCCCTTTCCATCATCACGTGGGCGTGTTCAATCGCGCGTGTGTGTGTGTGTGCGTGAGAGAGAGAGAGAGAGAGGGAAAGAGCTAGAGAGCCTATGTATCCAGGCACTATATATATATATATATATGTATGTATGTATGTATGTATGTGTGTATGTATGTATGTATGTATGTATGTATGCATATATGCGCGCGCACACACACACACATATGCATTAAAATGGAGTGCTTGAAAGCGCACGTCTCCACGGAAGTTCGACAGCTGAGGTCGAGTAGAAAAATGTTCCGCTTTGCCTCTTTCCACCAGTCAATGTCATTGGCTTGCCACTGGTGACGGCATTGACTGAATTTTCTTTCACATTCGCGAAAATCCTTGCTTTCGACACACGAATCGAGATAGCGATGATGATAATAATCATAAGAACAATAACAATGATAATTGTCGACCCCTTACAAAATGCATCGCCGGAATGCAACGAAGGTTCTTTTTTTTCTCACTTCGGTTTCTTCATCATTCAAAATCTTATCATGAAAACTTGGTCTGTGGATTTCCGATGAGGATTGATGAATGCGTGCGTGTGTGCTGGACAATATAAAGCACTTAAAGAGCAATGGCAAGGTCCATTCTTTATCTTACTCAATCCAGTATATATATATATATATATATATTGTATATTTCTAAATATTTATACAGATGATTGAATATTTCGAGAAAAAAAAGAATTGTCCGAATTTGACTTTGTCCCAAAATTGTTTTTCCCTCGCTTTCGCCGCCAGCCTCGTGGACAACGAGAGGAGCGAGCGGGAGAAAGATAGAGAGAGAGAGAGAGAGATGCCACGGGTGAACGATGGGTGTAAGACAGAGCCGTTTCGACCTACTTGTGTACTCGTGTTTCTTTAACACACATGCACACTTGTAAATCGTTGAGTCATATTGGTACGTACTCGAATACACGTACAGATGCATTAATCGTGTGTGTGTGTGTGTGTGTGTGTGTGTGTGTGTGTGTGTGTGTGTGTGTGTGTGTGTGTGTGTGTGTGTGTGTGTGTGTGTGTGTGTGTGTGTGTGTGTGTGTGACCACAGTTTGTCTCTTTACATACTGGTCGAGCCTCCTTTATGTTACGATCTATTATAACGACTCGAGGAACCTGTGTGTCACAATGACCAACGTATACACGCACACGCGTGACTTACTTTTGGTCATAAACGGCCGTTACGTTCCGAACGAGTGTACCGGTGTACAAAGAGCGTATACTTCGCGAACGGGCTATCAATATGGCTCGAGGGCATTTTCCTCTTGGTCCCGCGCGAAACGTTTCTGTTAATGTCTCATCTCCGGCGTTTTTTTTTTGTTCTCTCGAAGGAATTTTTCTACATGTGTTTTCACGTGTGTAGCGCATCGGAGAGGAATGTGCGTCGAGCATGAGACTGGACTTTGCGAAACGGCTAATTGTTCGCAATCCTGTAGAGGCGAATGGAGTCGTTGATTTCGATCACTATGAAGTTTGGATCGTTGAAACGCAACGGAAATTCTTCGCAATTTTCATTGTTATCCAAAATCATAATTTTGGCATTGGCAAATTGTGATTTTCATTTTTTATTATTCGGATTGTGATTTCATAAATTGTGATTTTCATTATTATCCAAAATCGTAATTTGCAAATTTTTTGTACATCGCTAAAGGAGAATGCTGAAAAATGGTTGCCTGAATTTCGAAGCTCGACATCGGCAAAAGGATTTTGAAAAAAAAAAAATAAACCATTTATCGTTGCATTCCAACGATGATGAGTTGATCGTTATCGATTATTTGTGATTGGAGACGATTTAGGTTGATAAAATGAAATAGTTAATGACAAAATGAGTGTAGGGAATGGCGGATGTATAATATTGGAAATAAGTAAAATTGAGGGAAATAAATCGCGACGGTCGCGATGGTTAAGAAGTCTGCGTAAGTTTGGCGCCCAAAAAAACCGTCGATTTCCAATATTTTTTAATGATAAGATTATTGGCATGACGAGGTCGAAATTTTGGAGACAATGAATACACAGGTTTGCCGAGTTTGGGTTTTTTCTATGTTGGGATATATTAATAAACGATGATGCTATTATTGTTTAAACAAAGTGCCGCCGGTGCTGCATGGCCAATCGGTGCAGATGGTTCTGGCCACCGGGGTGGTCTGAAACGAAAAATAAAAGAATGTACTTTTAGTACAATAATGAAAGTTTCACATGACCGGATACGTTTTCGATATTTTTAAAGTTACGAAAATTGCAACGATGTTGAAGCTTGCATCGTTGGAACGCAACGAAAATTCATTTTCATTTTTGTATGGCCTCATTTTTATTAGCATTCGAAAAAATGTCTTACATATTTAGAGTGATGGTCAATGATTTTTTTTTATCGCGTTGAAGCTTGCAACGTTGGCACGGAAGTTTTTTTTTATAATTTAGTTTCCATATTCCTATCATCGTGGTAGATCTTTTTTTTATAGATTTATATCGTAGATTGCTAAACAAATATTTTGAAAAATGGCTGAAGGATTTTCGTAGGTCAAATTCACCGAAAGACAGAAAAGAAATTCAGAAATATTAACTTTCGTTGCGTTCCAACGATACAAAGTTCAATCTCACTTTTTTATTGTCTATTTTTATTTTATTTTTAGCATTATCGGAAACTTTTTTTTACAAATTGTGGTCATAAAGCTCTAGCGAGAATACGTGAAAATATTCGAGTGATTATCATAGCCCAAATCGGCAAAAAAAACTTAATCGCTAGAAACGAATTAATTTTCGTTGCGTTCCAACGACGCAAACTTCAGGATCGTTTTCCAATAAGAATATTGAAGAAAGTTTGAGCGATTCCGAAGGCCTGCTTATAAAAATAATCTGGTTATAAAAGTAGTGAAATATTCCATGTGAGTAATACTGTCATTTTAGTTCATGTTTTTTTATGTCAGACATATGTTAATTAGCACTTAGGACTCACAATAAAAATATTTGCCGCCCGTTTTATTTTTCGGTTTTCATCTTTTTGTAAAATAACCAAACACCCTACAACTACAAACGAAAATAATTTTACTACAATCGACTACAAACGATATCTAATGAAGAAAATTCGAAAAGTTCGTTATTTTCGTTCCGGGGAATGCAGTTTTTTTTATCGTCAGAATTTTTTTCTCAGCTACTGCGAACGAAATTAAGTTTACTCCAATCAACTACGAACCAAAACCTTCGGAAATCAATTAAATAAATTGAAATGGAAGATACTCGGTGCGATTTTCAGAGGTCTGAATTTGCAAAAAAAAAATTGGTCTGAGACACTTTCGTTGTGTTTCAACGATGCCAACTTCGATATCATAAATGGCGAGTTGTAGAAAAAAAAAACTTCATTTTTTGACTTAAAAAAACTTGAATAATTTGTTATTAACAATTGAATGAATATATGAAAAAACGATAGCAACGTTGTAAACTATGCTCTGTCTTAATTTCAAGTGAATCAGACGAATCGATTTTGAGATACGACTTACACCGTTTTCGAGAAATATGCAGAGGATAACGGGCAAATCGCAGCGAGGCTGACCCTTCACAAAAAAAAACATCACAATCCGGTCAAAGCTCGAAGTTTTTCCCAAATCATCGTTCTAAATTAAAGTTAAGACTACATTAAGACGATCTAAGTTAAGACGTATAGAAGTACGGAATAAAAAAAACTTATTTTTTTTAACGTTCAAGCCTATGCAGAGTCCTCAAAAACCTTGCGTCTCGGCACTCACCAAAATTCATCGAACCCCACGACAGCTCGTGCTGTACATTCGAAAAATAAACAAATACCGCAACTCACGCCGTATTCGGGATCATCGGCCTCCACCGCAAATACCCTTTGTCCCCTAACGTCTGTTGAGTTTAGAAAAGTTTTAACTCTTTTCTGCGACTTTTTTTTTCATCGTCTAAAACTGTTTCGTTTTCTTCTCATCGTCTCAGACCACGTTCGACTTTCCGTTTCTTTCGAAACGTGACTAAAGTTTCGGTCCGTCCTTTGAGCACCGGACAAAGATTCATCCCTGTTTCAGGTAGACAGCTGTTTTGCTTCCATAATGTCGTATACTTATGCACACACGCACACGCACACAATCATATATTATATTAGCACTAATTATCAAATGTTATATATCAATGAATAAAAATGATAATAATAAGTGTGTGTTGCTCGGATGAATAAAGACTGATAGGAAATTAGCATCAATGTACTTAGAACATAAATATTGATGTCAAATTAATTATTATCATAATTGAAGTAAAATACAAAAAAAAAGATTATCTCAATTGCATTTGTACCAATATTTGTACTCCAATCTGCATGTGTCATTAATCGACAACTCAATATTTTTAGATCAATAATTGAGGCCTCAAAAATAGAATTTTTAAATGCCAATATTAATTTCCATAAACGGGTGTCCCGTTGTGAATGAATAATCCTGCTTTTGGTTTTTCGCATGCCATTTCTACAGATGATAACTTTGTTGACCCGATGTAAAAAAAAAAAATACTCTTGGTTATTTGTTTTATCTAGAAAAGTCTTCTTTTTAACCTTAAGTGTTAAGGAAACTTTATGAAAAAAAAGATCTTATGCAGGAATGGTACTATTTCCTTCCAACTTCATTACGAACGTTATCACCATTAACACAAATTACTATTTCTCACAAATAACGTCGTGTTGAATCTTCCGTCATTTCCTTCTTTTTGTTATCATGCAAAATATTTTTTGCACATTCACACTGTAGATCACTAAAGGATCAAAAAAAAAATTCGGGTCATTTTAGTCGGACAAATCTGCCAAAGAAGTTGATGCAATCGATAAAAATGAATTCTCATTGTCGTCCAACGATGCAAACTTCAAATCTTCTTAAATAAGATATGAATAACGTTGCGAGCAACTAATTTTCAACCGCAGTAATTAATAAACAATCAGTAAATAATTGACAACGCATCAATATCAACGGCGAATAATTAAGGTTCTAAAGTACGATAAGATACGAAATAGAAATCCAATAATTATCTATTAACATCGATATCAATGTGTACTATTTATTAATCAGCGAAATTATTCATATTCTCTTACAATTTTATTACCAATATTATCACTACAATCATCACCGTCTCCGAGCATTCAGCGTCGTTTGTCTCAGGAGCAAAAAATATATACACTCCGTCACGATCGCGAGGATTTTTTCTTTCTCCCTCGTTCGTTTCACTCGAATCGCTCGTGTACAGCTGAGGAGCCGTGAAACGATTATGCGAAGATAACGAAGGCTCGCGAATCTTTTAGCTCCGATAGAAATCTACGATGAATTATATTCGCAGGCTATTTTCATTTGGCTCTTCAATTTTCAAGACGTATAATTACATTTGACGGCGGCCGCAAGGCTCGGGTAGGCGCCGGAGGGTGGCGGGGGGGGGGGGGATAATCGGAACGACTCGCGTTTAGCAGCGTCGTTATCTTTATCGTTAATTCATTTCGCGACCTTCGTTCATGAATCGGAATAAGCTGGTTCGCTGGTTAACAAACCATCAACCCCCCCCCCCCCCCCCCTCCATCCACTCGTTCTGGCGGACGCGCAGCTGTCCATTTGTCGTTCCGCGATAGACGCTGTAGCTTTTTTTCTTCTTTTTTCTATTTTAATGGAGGGGGGGGGGGAGGGAGGAGATTGTTATCGATATCGAACGATAGTGCAAATTGAATTCGCTGAAAACTTAAATTCGAACATTGAATTTCCGATTCAATCATTTGAAGATCGATTACATCGTCATTCAGCTATCGATTTTCCCTTTTCCCCCTCCGCTCTCCCTCCTAACGATAATACCGCTTCCATTATTATCGTTGCACGAGCTCGAACAATAGTAATGAAGTTTTCAACGTTCGAATGCAATAAAAATTCTTCTATATTTTTTTATTTCATCATATTTTTTACCATTCGAACTCTTTTTTTTCTCCTGATTTAGGTTGTGGATCCCTGAAAATGACGTTTAAAAGTGCTTCAATGATTTTTATAGCTTCAACGTCGTGAGCATCACGAAAAACGTCATTTCGTTGCATCCCAACGACGCAAACTTCGACCCTACTTTCGAATAAACGTGTTTTCGGAAAAAGCCTTCTTTTGACTCCCATGTAACTCTTTAAAATTGAAGAAACGAAAAAAATGGCTTCGTTCCAACGATGCAAGCGTCAGCGTTGTAATTTTTGGCAGTTTTAGGCGACAATGACTCAACCGGATTTGCTTATTTTTGTTCGATCTCTACAAGGACAAATAAAAAAATACTCTGGGTGATGGAAATAAAAAGAATTCCGTGACCGTCCGGGAAGGAAGGATCGAAGCGTATAGTAGCAACGTACGGTGATGGCGTTGTAGCCGTGGTGTTTTTCAACATTCGTACGTATCGGTGGAACGTGCATGCAGCAGATTGTTTCGTAGTGTGTATGTCCCCTAGTACAGAACCAAGGCGTTCGTTCTCGTGCGCGCTCGGCAACCTTCGCCTCAAGGGTACAGGGCCGTCCGTCCGGTCTTCACGATATATAACCGTTGTGTAGGACAACCCTCTTCGCCCTTCGCTTTCTTTCGGTCTCGCAACCTCCCTCTCTTTTTATCGCTCTTACACCTTGGCTTTCGTTCTCTCTCTCTCTCTCTCTCTCTCTCTCTCTCTCTCTCTCTCTCTCTCTCTCTCTCTCTCTCTCTCTCACCCTCTCTCTCGCTTGTTTTGCACTCCTTTTTTTCCCCGCCACGGCTGGTGCAAAAAAATCAATATTAATGAAATCCCATCAATCGATTAAATTTCAATTGGCAACTAATCATTAAATCGACCGTAACGATTGCGCGAATATGAATAAAATCGATATTTCAATAATATCGAGCGAGTGACCCGATTGGCCGATGGAAATTCGGAAGCCTGGGCAAATCGGCCGCGCAGGCATCGTGGGACAATGGAAATATCCGTAACCATTCGACGCTAGCCCGAAGTTGAGACCGCGCGAGTATTTCGGTCCATTGGGTATCGACGTACCTTTATTTTTTCTTTTTTTTTCCATCATTTTTCTTTCACCTTCGAACGCCCTTCGCTCTTTCTTCGACTCCGTCTCCACGGTTTATTCCTGTTGGAACGTCTGCACCCCCGCAGGCAATTTAGAGCCTTCGCTCTTTTTCGCTCGCTCTCTCTCTCTCTCTCTTTCTTTCTTTCTTTCTTTCTTCCGTCTTCTCTCCCTCGATGCGTTTGCGCATTTCTGCTATGTACGTATAGCTGTTTGTGTGTATGTGTGCGAGCGCGCGCGCGCGTGTGTGTGTGCACGTCGTTGAAGGGCCAGTGCCCCTGGGACGTGTGGGATACACGACGACCTTGGGCCTCACGGCCAATTTGGCGAGGTCCTCGTCGTTGGAGAAGGTCTGCATCGTTTCTTCTCTCCCCAACGGATTCTTTCAATGCGTAGCCCTTATTCTCATTTTTTCGTGTCTCGTTAGTATTATTATTATTATTAATCAATTTTATTTAATCATTTATTCAATTATTAATAACTCTGAGGAACTTGGAATAGACATAAGAAAACTGATGTAAGAATACTATTGTAAAGGGGAAGGGAAGGGCACTCGTGTAAACACCATCAAAAGGGCATACTCGGAATAAACTCTACTACTATTAATAACCCGATTAATAATATTATTAATTAATTATTAATATTTAATAATTCATTATGATTATCATTATTAGTGTATGTAAAGACGGGAGAGATTGTAAAAACCCGCAAGGGTACACGCGGAATAAAGTACTACTACCTCTACTGCTACTACTACTACTATTGCGATTATTATTATTTATCATAATAATACCAAGTCATTATTATTCATAAGAATCATGATTATTATTCTTATCACCTTGTTGTTGCTTTTATTGTTGATATTATGTCTATCAAAAATGTTATTACGATTTCCATGGCTTGTTGCATTATCGTTATTATTATTGCTATCGTTATCGTTATCTTGATCGTTACCGTTATCATAAGTTCCTCTTGATCAGTCGCTCTAGCAACGACATTGTATTTTATTCTCAAGTACGCAATTATTCAACCGCTCGAAACCCTCTCTCTCTCTCTCTCTCTCTCTCTGGAACGAAAATACATTTATTACCAACAAATCTGCTTCATGTTAAAAAGAAATAATCGAGTTTGTTTTCAATGCCGAAATTCATTTCCGTATTTAAGGACTCCTTTCGTTCGTGTACTTGTCCATTCAGAGTTGAAAATTCATTTAGGCATTACCCCCACTTGTAGCGCAAAAAAAGGCCTTTTTCATGAATTTTTTTAAAGAAAACTACAAAACTTTTTTGATCGATCAATATACCATCTTAAAGAACACATCTTGAAGAACTTTTAGTAATTTTTTTATTGAAAAATATTACATTGTTTAGTGGCAAATGGCCGTCAACGAAATAATGTTTTTATATACACGGTTTGCGGTGACCAACATTGCGGCGAAGTGGATCATCTGAAATAAAAATGCGGATGGATTTAGTCAAATATAAGTATAAACTAGTCTTTAATCGAAGGATTTTAAAAAACATTCATTTCTCACAAAATGGCGGACAGTCAAAGTTAATGGTTCGATTTTAACGAAAAAAAACGGCCGTTTTTTGGCTATAAAACGGCCATTTTTTTTTCGAAAAAAAAATCGAACGATTAAAGACTACATTTTTATGTATTAAATAAGCCTGCAAAATTTCAAGAAGATCGGTTCGTTAGTGTTCGAGTAATCTTGGTCACCGACTTCAGAAATGCCATTTTGAGAAAAACGCGTTTAAAGTTTCAATTTCAGTTCTTCAATTCACGGATTCTTCTCTTTCAACGCTCATATCTCAGTCAATTTGGTTCGGTTCGACTTGAAATTTTCAGGACATATTCTCAGATACTTATACTTCAAAAAAATCCAATAAAACAATCGATTCTTTCAAAATCGCAAGTGGGGGTAACTCCTTAAGTTTAGCGAACGATAGGTGGTGTGCGATTCGTCGGGCGGACAAACTCCAGCGCTTACGCAAACCGATCGACTTGAGAATTCAAAGCCACAACAGATCCATAATGAAGTCAACCGCGCACGTGCATATACTTTTCTATATATATATATATATACATATACATTTATATACATTTATATATATGTGCATATATATATATATACACATTTATATATATATATGTATATATATATATATATATATGCGTGTGTTCTCTGCACGTGCATATTAGTCGTCGAACTGGAATTGAACTTTATGTGGCCGTGGTGTGTGCGCGTATATACATATGGGGGCGCGCGTGTGTGTGCGCGACTAATAGCCCAGGATATTTATGCGCGATTATCCGGCCGCAGTCGGGGCCCTCGTGACGATTTATCGATATAACACGTTAGATCGCGAAGCTGGGTAGAATTATTCTGTGAGCGCTTATCGTCGATACCATATTTGTACTCATTTCAGTATAGAGACTTTAAGAGCACTAAACATTCTAATTTGTTTACACACACACACGAAGGGGTTTGGGGACATTTGCCTTCGTCCCGTAAACCGTAGAGCTTTTTCTAAGTCTCCTTCGCATAAATTGAGTCATTGAATAAAAAAAGCCAGTTCTGCTGACGGGCCAATGGTGTTGAGGATTTGCATCGTTGGACCGCAACGAAATTTTTCTTCCACCCCGGTGACCATCTTTTTGGCACATTTAAGAATTCCTCAAACGTTTTTGAGGATTTTTACCAGACGTCTGTAATCTGTATCTGGAAAAATAAAGTGTCGAATAACAGTACGAGTAAAGGGTCGAAAAATGAAGAATTTTCGTTGCGTTGGAATAATGCAAACTTCAAGACTATAATATGCCAAGGATATAAAACTTCAAGTTTCAAGATTGTAATAGTAAAAATGAATATATAGCCAACATTATATAAATATAGTGGACTTAACCAACAACGACGACGTTCAAGTACGACATCGTTGGAATACGACGATTATTTTTTCTTTTTTTTTAATTTCTTTAATTTTATCATCATCCGAAGCCTTTTTTGCCTATTGGGGTCGTGAATCCACAATGAGAAGACGTAAAAACGTTTGAGTGATTTTTGAAGGGTAAATCGGCCTAATGAAAATTGTGCAATTGCAAACAAAATTAATTTTCGTTGCGTGCCAACCATGCAACATTCGATATTACGATAGCCCATATTATATATATATGATTAGATGGATTTAATGATGTTAAAATATAACAATCTACAACTTTTTTTTAAGATAAAGATCGTGGATCTCTTATGAGAATGAGACAACCCGTTGGGTTGATTTTTCGTGCCCTAAATCAACGAAATACACGTGAGCGATGGAAGGAAAAATTAACGCGAAATACGAAATATTTCCGAATTGCTAAAATTTCTTTTGGTTAATATTCGTTGAGAAAATTCCTCCATAATTTTTTTAACAGCTCATTCAAAGATCTAGAACTCAAATGTGATTTTTTTTTTTATATTAAAAATGAGAAAATAAAGATACACAGGAGAAATTTCGTTGCATCGCAACGATGCAAACTTCGAGACCATGAATTAACTTTCGTTACAATGCAACGATCCAAACGTCAACATTATGTTGAATCGACGTTGAAGTTTCCACCTTACAATGCAACGAAAACTTTTACTTTTTTTCTTCATTTCCCAAGTTCCCTTCGGCAGGTTGAGCTACACAAAGCAGACAAACATTTTTTTAGGATCCTCGTTTGACGTTCTACAAACTAAATCTTCAATACGTGCCTTTGGCTGACGATAAAGATAAGAAAAAGAAAAAAAAATTGTTTCGTTCCAACGATGCAAACTTCAACGATATTAAAAAATTAAGTATACGTTGGAACTCAGGAAATACAAAAAATAGATATACTGAATAAAGAATACACTTCTCCTATGCAAACACGTTTGTGTGTATAGATGTATCCGACCATTGGAAATTAAAAGCGAGAATAAGAAACCAAAAAAAGTTACCGTAGCACTATCGCTTGAGCACACGTGGAATTGGAATTATTCCCCACTGTACTGACACTTCGTGATTCACGATGAGTGCGCTCGTATTTGCTTGTGATACTGTTGCCTCGTTGCATTCACGTTGGAAGCGAGTAATTCAAGAATAATGACGAGGCTACGTGTATACAGGGTGTCCCAATAACCAACGACAATATTGCAGGCGCTGACAGGCCAGCTCATGATGATCCAGAATAACCAAATAAGACCTCAGTCACTATGAGTGTCATCGTTTTCGAGATATTAACATTATTTTGAAACCCGCGAAAAGCTCTAGCCTAAGGCAATATTTCACATATCACAGCTACAAATACGGATAATTTTCGGTGTGGTTTTGTTGTCTGAATGTTACCAAAACATCGTGCTGTCAATAACAACCAACAGTATTGCGTCCTTTTAAGGGGCTATACCAGCGTGAAAGTTGAAAGTTTGGGTGATTTTCGGGAATTTTTTCGAAGAAAATTACTCAATTAAATGTTTCGGAAAATTAAGAATATATTTGGCTATATTTGACCTATATTACATGATTTTTTCATAGAAAAATATTGAGGTCCAAGCGACTTGTGCGCCGCCTTCGGAGGCCCCAGAAAAAAGTTCCTCCACTGCTGACACGATTCCGGCCGATTGAGTGGCTGAAACCGAAAAAGGAAAAAAAGGAAAAAACTGGAAGATATTTCCTGTACAATGACGTAGGATTTTCGAAAAATATCGAAATCTAACAAAATGGCGTAATTATGAAAAAAAAGTCTGTTTTCTTATGTATAAAATGGTCGTTTTTTTCAATGCCAAGTCGTCAATTTTCATCCAATCAAAAATATCCTACGTCATTGTCGAGTAAATATATTCAAGAGTACTCAGTTCAAATTTCAACGCAATCGGATAATTGCTCTTTGAGTTACAATGTCAGCAAATTTGAAAAATCTCATTTCGAGAAACTACGAGGGGTCGCTCTTTAAAAGGCTGCCATTCGGGGAATATTAGAGAAGTATTTTTGAAAGTATAAACTGTCGAAAAAGGCAAAAAAATCGATTTTTTGAAAGTGTCACACTGGTATAGCCCCTTAAATCTGGAACTAATGACTCCATCTTTAAGATATGTTGCGAGTTCGCCGCCGTGCGTTTATTATGCCACTATCAATCAAACTGGGTAATGTAAACTCAAAAGAGCTGACAATGTAAATATTTATGGTTATTATTGATAGCACGGAAAAAACCGAACCGAAAAATATCCGTATCGGCAGCTGTGATATGTCAAATATTGCCTTAAGGGGTCTTCTCACTGCAGGCGCTAAAAAGGCTATTTTCTTTAATTTTTTAGATGGGTTTATATCATAGATATTGATATAAAAGTTGTTACACTTCATAAATACACTTTCGAAATACATTTAAAAAATGTAATGCATTTATGTAACCCAAACAAACTTTTAACGCGTTTTCTTTACAACTAAAGCTATAGCGCATATCAAGGATTAAAAAAAATTGTATATTCAGTCTTTTTTTTGCCAAAAACGGCGAAAAAAAACTTTTTTTGTTTTTTTGAAAAATGTCCGCCATTTTGTTATTTATCGCATATATAAAAATCGTATGATATTTTTAGGACATTTTTTTAACTACCATTTTCGTCTATAAATAGTGACTTAAATGCATAATAAAAATTTTAATGTATTTCGAAAATGTATTTATTCAGTGTAACAATCTCATATCAATATCTATAATATAAACCTATCAAAAGAATTCACAAAAATAGCCATTTTTTAACGTCCGAGATGAGAAGACCCCTTAAGTTGGAGATTTTCACGAGTTTCAAAAAAGTCCGAATATCTCGACAACTATTACGCATTTACTGAGGTAATATTTGGTTATTCTGGATCATCATGAGCAGGCTTGACAATGAGATTGAAGTTTGCATCGTTGAAACCCAACGAAAATGAATACTTATGAATTTCTATTTATTTCTACCGGCCAAACATGCCTACGAAAATCCTTAATTATTTTTCAAGAAAATTATTCAAAGATGTACAGAATAAATGATGAAAAAAGTATTTTTCACATTAACAAATATAAAGAAGTTGAAAAGTAACGAGGAACTTTCGTTGCATTCCAACGATGCAAACTTCAATACACCATGCCTGTCAGCACCTGCAGTATTATCGTTGGTTTTTGGGACACCCTGTATTTGCTATACATCCCATGGAGCTCCCCCCTCTCTCTATCTATCTATCTATCTATCTATCTATCTATCTATCTATCTACATATACATACGCTGATCGACTCTGTTATGTAGTCGCAATCTGTTGTATTGCGGATCCGCGACGGCGAGAATACATGCGAATGCACTCGCAATATTCGACCGCATGCACTCTCCTCGTTCGTGCGTTGAATTTATGCTCTCGGCGCTCTCTTCTCGGGCAATCGATACCTATGGTGATTTATCGGTAACGTCGTGATCCCAAGTTAACCGTATCGTTAGTCCCAACACTCGGGGTGTGCAATGAATTATCCCGAAACACAGAAGATGCAAATTCGTGCAGTTTAATTCTTGAGAGAGAGAGAGAGGGGGGGGATTCGAATGTCGTTTATGAAAATTAAATTTTCGCCGCAAGCTGCGAGCTTGATTATGACGCCTTGTTCATTTATTCGCTTATTTATTTCATTATTGTGATGTTTTATCATTATTATTATTATTATTATTATTTGACGGGATGTGAAGACTTTTAGAAGCAGAAGCTGAAACTAAATCTCGATAATCTTAAGGGGGAGATGCCTTTAGGCGAGGATTAAAAAATGGCTGATTTTCATTACTTTGTTTTAAAGGGAAGATTTCTTCACCATTTTTGAGACTTAGGGGTCATGTTACTACTTTTGCCTGTTACATGGTATGTGAAAAAAAATAATCTTTCAAAGTGGCGAAGGTGTGACACGTAGCGTCGGTGGGATTCATCGGAAAATAAACAACAGAGACTTCAATTTCATTGACACTCACACGCAGAATATGAAGCAAGAAAAAGTGGGAAATGTTGAAAATCGATGAAATGGTACGCTTTGAAACAAAAAGATCGAATGTGCCGAAAAAAATTGCTAAATTTTGCAATTAAAAAATAGGTTTTTTTTTAAATTCGATTTTTATTAAGTTAAATTTCACGAGAATCGGTCGTTTAACTTTTTAGTTATACGTCACGCCAGTTTTGAAAATGCAATTTAGATGACCGAGCCACACGAACGCCATTTTTAAGGATTAATAAAAAATAAAACAAGTACAATGTAACAGCCAAAAGTAATAATAAAATAGATCCTATGTCTCAAAATTGGTGAAAAAATCTTCGTTTAAAAAAATGATACAAATCAGCAAATTTTTCGCTCGCCTAAACTTATCTCCCCCCTTAAGCATTTTCCAAGCTCAACCTGAAACTGCATTAATTATCTGGAATGAAAAATGAACAAATCTACTTTGAGAATAATAATAACAGTTTCATATAACCGGATGCTTTTGCTTAAATTTCGCAAATTGATGAGATTGAAGTTTGCATAGTTGGAACGCAACGAAAATTAATACTTATGGATTTCTTTTTATTTCTACTGGCCAAATTTGTCTACAAAAATCTCGTAATCATTTTTTTAAACCATCGTTCATGAGATTGAAGTTTGCAACGTTGAAAGCCAATGAGAATTAATATTCCCAAATTGCTGCAATTTCTTCTGGCAGATTTTACCTACGAAAATCCCTCAACCATTTTTTGAGATACATACATCGAGATTTACAATACACATCTGCGAAAGTTTTATTCGTTTGTAATAATAAAAATAATGAAATGAAAACATAAAGAAAAATTTTCGTTGCATTCCAACAACCCAAATTTCAACACCGTCATTATTCGAAGATCGACGATGTAAATATGTGGAAGAGAATTTTTTCCATTATAATAAAGAACTTTCATCGAACGCCAACGATGCCAACTTCAGCATCTTGGAAATTACGAAAATGTAAAGCTGTCTCGGTCTTCGAGAAAAACCAACATGGCAAGCAGAGTTTCGGTTTTCGAGAAAAACAATCTAAATTATTTGTTATTAAAAAATGGACGAACATTTAAAAGAATCATTCAATCATACGATAGATAATTTTGTAAAAGACGCTCTGTCCAAATTTGAAGAGCCTCGGAGTCGTAGCTCTCGGGGAATAACAAAATTAATAAAATAAAAGAATAATAATAAATAATAAAATTAATAAAATAAAAGAATAATAACGAATAATAAAACAAATAAAATAATAATAGTAAAAATAATACTGATAAAATAAAAGAATAATAAAACTAATGCGCATGAACAAACGCATCAGCACTGGCTTTCGTTACAAAACGGCATTCGCGATTTATCAACCACCGCGTGTGTGGCATGTGCGCGCGGCAAACTGGTGCGTGTTGTATTAACATTGCGTACGCGGCGACCACCTACTACATATTTACGTTATGCACAAAATTATGTTTCTTATATATTCATTATTAATTTATTTTTACTCTCCCGAGTTCCAACGTTTCTTGCGAGTTTTCTACACATCACGACCCATCACGCAACTCTACTTTTTTTTTCTCAATGCCACAATCTCCGACAAACCCTTAGCATTCTCGAACAAGAATCTTTCTCCATGAAATCGAAGCTTGCATCGTTGGGGTGCAACGAAAATGATTTATTCCTTCTTCTCTTTCCCACAGTTGTTTCAGCAGATTTTAGCTACGATAATCACACAGCCGTTTTTTGAAGGTGCTTCTTTCGAGATCCGCATTTGAATTTTGCACAGAATGATTTTGTACCAGCTGTGCATGCGACTCGTACACGCAGACCGCTGAAGTGTGTAACGATGCCATTATTCCCACGAACTTTAGAAAACTTTAAACCGCCACTGGCGATGAAATAAATGCTAAATCTTACCTCAACTTAAACCTAATATTTTTTTGAAAACTTCATCCAGATTGGATCAGTAGCCTTTACCCGATGCGTGCACAAACAGACAGAAATGCAAAAACCGATCTTTATGCATTCTATCTCCTATCTTCATCTCCCCGATTAATCAATAAGTTTTAATATATATATGTATATATATATATATATATATATATATATATATATATATATATATATATCACGCCATTTTCGAGTGGCAAAATCAGCGACTCTCGCCGTAAAGAAGCGAACCGCTCTTACTCGGGACGGCTGCCCTTGAAGAGAGGTTAGCCTTTGTGTCTTATCACGAGTCGCACGAGTCGCACGCGGCAGACGAAGCCACGAGGGTGGGGGAAGCGGACGAGCGCCGAGCGCGGAAGGGGGGGGGGGGTTACAGCAGGCTCTTCGACGCAGTCGTATGCCTGTGTGGCGTTAAGAGCGCGCACGCACGCGCGCGCGCACACAACACACACGCACACACACACACACACCGTTCGCGCAACGATCGACAGCAGTAGCTACATCGAACTAGCCTTGACTCCACGCGCTCCCGAGTCACTCCCGAGTAAACTATGCCGTACTAACTTTCCTGCGAAACTCGGCCCCTCGGGGCTGCCCTCTCTCACACATACGATCGTCCCGCACAACGTCATTGCTATTGTCCTTTGCCCCGCAGCCCCTCCCCCCGTGAGTCGGGCAATCGCTGTGGCTTATCGTACGATATATTAATTTCTTTGCATCTTTTTTTTTGTTTTCATTTCTTCGGCCTCTTTTGCGATTGTTTGGTTTTCCCACTTTGGTGGCTTTTTTTTCTTTCAACTTTTTGTGTATTCCTTTTTTGTTGTTTCTTCGGTTTTTTTTTCGTTGTTTTTGTTTCGTTGCTTTTGTTCGGGTTTTCTTGCTGTTCGTGTCTCTTTTTCCCCTTCTCGCGATCGCTTTTTTTTCTTGCCCTTTTCTTCTTCTCTTCGTGCCCGTCTTCTTATTTCCGGGCTTTTAATTTATCTGTCTTTTTTATTTCTAGACGACGACTGGGGCTTTTGTTTTTTTTTTGTTTCGCTAGGGCAGTGCGTTTTGATTCCACTGGTTTCGGATTACTTTCGGTACGACTGGAAATGAAATAAAATAATATTCTTATCGGCCCGATGATTCAAGGAAAAAACGCGTAGACGTTCGCGCGAAGAAATTTTTTTTTTTTTCAAGAGGCAGATACCACTGGATGTCGCCTGCTATTGAAAACGAAATAAATGTTTGAAGTGATTTTCTTTTTCAGTTTTTTATAAATCACCAATTATGCAATTTTATAAATGGCCAATTCATACACTTTGATTTTATTACTAATTTATACATTTTTATTTTATAACCAATTTATACATTTTTATTTTATTACCAATTTATAAATTTTTATTTTATTACCAGTTTTATAAATTAGGAATTATTACTGCCAATTATCGAGACTGAAATGAAAGTTGTCGAACTGTTTTTATCTTTTTTTTCCCTCGGGTTTATAACGGCTGGAGCATATGGCCAATTATCGGGCTGAAGATTTTCCAATATCGAAGTTGGAATTAAGCGATAGTCTATGAAACGAGACGGTATTCATGAAGTTCGTGAACCATTTTGGCGATGATTGATGAATTGTCGTCGGTAGCGATTCGTTGGTAACATTGCTATTATTGTTAAAGTTCTGTCACTATAATATCGTTATAATATCGATACTAATTAGTACAACAATACAGTCGATAATTGTCATTGATAAATAAGTATCCGGAATTATTCCGAATGCTTGATCGTTAATCGATTGTGTCGATTATCCACTGTTATTTACCATTCCTCGTGAAATGTTCAACTTGTGACCTCCACTTTCGAAAGCGTCGCTGCTCCGCCATGTAAATCTTTCAATAATTCGACGTTGAAATATTTTGATCGATACTTTGATAGAACTCTTTAGAGTTAATGTTTAGTTACAATAGATATTATTTTTCAATTATTCATTGTATTAATAAACTTGATATCGTTCAGGGCCTTGATTAACTTTATTAGAAGACTAAACAAAAATATTCAATTATTTTGTTGATTGTATTAATGAACTCGGTATTATTATTGAATGACTTGATTAACTTTGTCAATGGACGAAATATAATTGTTTAATTAGTTTATTGATTTCATCAATAAATTCTATATTATTCAATGACTTGAACAACTTTATCAATGAACTAAATACAATTATTCAATTGTTCCATTGATTTTATTAATTAACTCGACATTATTACTGATTGACGCGATTAACTTGATCAATTAACGAAATATAATTGATGAATTCTTTGATTTATTGTATTAATGAACTCGATATTAATATTGTATTGATATTATATGATATTATTGTATTCATGAACTCGAAATTATTATTCAATGACTCGATTAATTTCATCAATAAATTAAATGTGTAATTACTCAATTATTTTATTCGTTGTATTAATGAACGTTACAGTATTATTCTAGACTCGATTAACTTTATCAATGAACTAAATATAATTTATCAATTCTTTTTATCTACTGCTTTAACGAACTCTACATTAATATCAATGACTTGATTGACTTTATCAACAAATTAAATATAATTGATAAATTACTTCATCGGCTTGAATGATTACGATTGAGCAAAGGTCGAACAATTATGACAATTATCGAACTCAGCTATCATTATAATAAGAAAAATACAATTATTATTTCAACAGTATACAATTATAATTTTAAAAAAATACAATTATTATTTTAAAAAGAATACAATTATAATTTAAAAAATACAATGATCATGATTTCTTTATAATAAAAAAATACAATTATTTAAATTTTTGCTCCGATGCATCCCGATTGCCCGATCAGCGAGAAAAAGGAGAGAGCCCGAGCCTGTCGACAAACGATACGAGAGATTTCTCCCTTATCCATAATCGATACCAGTTTGACAATTCTCCTCGGATGCTATTGATTTTTTCTTTTTTGCAATTTCATTCGGTGCACGTACTTGTGCAAAAATGGTTGTGTGTCCGACATTAAACGATTATTCGTTCGTCGTCGTCGTCGTCGGCGATGCTCTCGGCCCTGACCTCATCCGCAATTCCTCGCCTCTCTCATCGCTACTATGAAAAAGGTCAATCTCGTCTCGATGAATAAAGCAACGACGTCCGCAAGTACAGTCGACTCACGCACGCGTTTCTTCCTGGCATTGCCGAAGGAAAACACCAGAGAATGGTCTCTCTCTCTCTCTCTCTCTCTCTCTCTCTCTCTCTCTCTCTCTCTCTCTCTCTCCCTCCCTCCCTCTCTCTCTCGATCACGCCTTTTACCTCGCAGCCTTGCTTTCGTTCCACATTGATACCAATCTGACCTTAATAATTCTAATGCGATTCGCATTTTACCCCCGAGCCCCTCCCCCTCCACGTCCCGCCGGACAGCGCGTTTTTTCCCCTCGAAACTTAAGGGCAGACGCGATATTATTGGAAGACAGTACGACGTGCCCATTCGATTCGATACAATCGTTATAGCCTGCACGAGGCTTTCAATCAGCCGTGTCCGAACGATGACGATGCACGCTCATTCGCAATGCGAACGAACTCGTTCTACACGCACGGGACGTGAGAATCTGCCACTACAGTACGTCACTGTATACTCCTTATGTGGAATCGATTCGAGCCTATTATTGTTATATCGTTATTATTATTCCAATATATATCGTTATCATCATCGTCATCATCATCATCATCATCATCATCATCATCATCATCATCATTATTATTATTATTATTATTATTATTATTATTATTATTGTATGTGTTATATATTGTTATATAAACAAATATATACATACAAATATATATTGTTATTATCGTTGTTGTTGTTGTTATTATTATTATTATTATTATTATTATTATTATTATTATTATTATTATTATTATTATTTGAAGATAAAGTCGACGCATTTTTTTGAAACGTTTTTGTTTTTTTTTCACATCGTTTTCGAATGGTCTGCGGATATATATATATATATAATTCGAAGGGTCCGCAGACCATACGAAAACGACGTGAAAAAAAAAACAAAACCGTTTCCAAAAAATGCGACGATTTTATCTTTGAATAATAATAATAATAATAATAATAATAATAATAAGAACAACAACAACAACGATAATAACAACATATCTTTGTACGTATATGTTTGTTTATATAACAATGTATAACGTATACAATAATAATAATAACGATAATAACAATATATATATAGATTTTTTTTCACGTCATTTTCGAATGGTCTGCGGATATATATATATATATATAATTATAATTCGAAGAGTCCGCAGACCATTCGAAAACGACGTGGAAAAAAACAAAAACGTTTCCAAAGATGCGACGACTTTATCTTCAAATAATAATAATAATAATAATAATAATAATAATAATAATAATAATAATAATAATAATATCAATAACAATAACAATAACAACGATAATAACTATATATATATGTATATACATATGTGTGCATAAATTAATGTTTTTCTCAATGGTACCTTTGCTGCCGTCATAAGGAAGAAGGCGGTATAAAAAAAATCGAAAAAGTGATTTGCTATACAGAGCGATGGGAAATTTTGTACTGATTCCAACGGTACCAAAAACGTATTTTCTATTTTTTTTTGTCGATGCTGCCTTCTTCGATATTACGACAGCTTAGGCGAGGAAAAATTGCTGATTTTCATGGTTAAAAAAAAAGTAGAATCACAAATGACGAAAAACAAACCGTTGCATTCCAACGATGCAAACTTCAACGTCGCTAAACGGAGAATTAAGATCGTTGGTAGTTTTTTTTTAGGGTTCCCTTCGGGCCACGTTACAACCACGTCAATGGAAAAAATGATTATTTCCAATCCACGGAGGATAGGATTTTTCGCATCAGCCGTCCCTCGATGAGGGTCGGTCTCGGGTGGTCGAAGACATAGAAAACTTTTTTCACCATAGTTTTTTTTCAGAAAATAGCGCTCAAATGTGCAACAGATTATAGAAAATAGAAAAATAGAAAAAAATAAGATGAAATCGTCGCAACGATGCGAACTGCAGATGCATACGAAAAATTAAAACCTGTGGTACAGGAAAATTGGAAACTGAAATGAAAAAATTCTCTTTTCTTGTATATGTATTATATGATATATATATATATATATATATATATAATGCAAATATTCAGAAAAGTTCGAAACCAATTTGGAAGAATCGTGAAAAAAAATTGAAATCTTCGTTAAAAAATGCAACAGCTTGATAAAATCGGAAAAAGGTGAAAAAATATTTTACCCGATTATGCGCATGTGTAATAAACATACACTTGTGTATAACGACGTCCTCAATTCGATCGCGAAGGACTCGTCCAATTTCTCGTTGATCTTTCGTATTCGTACGATAAAACTTTCTCACGTCTTTCTCTCGTTCTCGATCTAGGTACACGCAGACACATGAAAACACAAATGTGTAGGTTTGGCTTTCCATTTACGTACATATGAATGCATATAAACACGAGAGTGGTTCGCTCTGCAGTGGCACGAAAATTAATTGATACAAGGCCGGATATCGAGTATCGACCGGGGCGCCTGAGCGCATGGGCTCTATTTTTAACGCAACGACCCTGGAAACGAGGCGAGAGAGCAAAAGCCTCGAGGCATTCTCTCCTCCGTGCACTCTTTACGTCCACGTGCATTTATTCCTTACGAATATGCGTGCGAGTGTTTGTGCGTGTGAATTGGCATATGCGGAACACACTCGCATACTTTTTCCTCGGTTTCGCCCGTTACCTTTTTCTACTCGTTTCTTTTTTATTTCGCTTCCTCGTTTCTGCCGATGCATTGCGTGCGTGTCTGCGCGCCTTTAATTTCCAAGCTAAATGTTGGCGCCTACTGTCGCGAGGGGGCGTTATTCTCGCTGGGAAATGATCGAAAAAAATTTCTTTTTTTCCTCAATACATTTTTTCTTGTTGGTTTTGTTTTTTTTTTAAATCTTACTTTTTATTGTTAATTTTTTTTCCTTTTCGTTCTTCTCAATTATTTTATAATAGTTGATATTTTGCTTTCTCGTTTTTCATTACATTTTCTTGTTGGTTTTTTTTTTTAATTTTCAATCAGCGAGAGTTTAGCAATTGACGCGTGAAAAATGCGGCAATTAGTCTTTGAAAAATAGCCAATTTTCTAATGTTATATTATATCATATTATATATATATCGTATTATATTATATTATATTATATTATATTATATTATATTATATTATATTATATTATATTATATTATATTATATTATATTATATTATATCTAATATTATTTTCTAATATTAATCTTAGTAATAGGAAAAATAGGCAATTAAAAAAAATTCATGTTCCCTATTCGAAACGTAATTTGAAGTTTTATTTTTTCGATGTTAGAGATCTACAACCAAAATATGCAGGAAACGATTTCGGATGACCAAGAAACGAAAAATGAAAAATAAATTCGTTGCAATTTGATTTTTGGATACCTCGTACAGAATTATTTCCGCATTCTCGGACGTGAGAACTAAATGAGCTCGGAACTATTGTTTTTTTACACTATTTTATTTTAAATCCAACAAATCCGAGCAAAAGTCCGCTATATTCGGCAGCACCGAATAAATTCGGTGCGACTCGCGACCCCTCGCTCAGAGTTCGAAGTCTCGCGAATCACGAGACATCAAGATATTTTTAACGGTGTTTCAACGTTTCTTTTTTTTTTTTCATTTTTTTCGCAAACGATGAATCTCAGTCGACACCTGTACTTTTCCGTTTCTCCTTTCGGGTGATCCAAAAAAAATAAAAGAAACTCGGAATGATCGCTATTAGCGTGCTTCGCTTTTTCTTATGGACGAGGGCAAACGAGAGAAATATTTCGAAGAAAATTATTCGTAATTTTGCGACTAGTTGCCGATCGCCCGTGCGGGAGTCAGGGAGAGCGAAAGAGAGTGGAGCGCGAGAGGGGGGTGGGGAGTAAGTGAAAGAGGCGAAACGTTTCTTTTCGTTTCGTCTCTTATCCCCCCCCCCCCCCCCGTTCGACCAAGTGGGGCGCAACAGATATTCCCGGGCTGATTTGGCAAGCTCCAAGTTTAACATATAATTATATATATATATATATATATATATATATATAAGTAGTGACGCTTCGCAGGTACAGTGTACTATAATTAAGGTGGGTTTCGTTTGGCTCTGTCGGTTTGTAGGTAGTTTTCACTTGACTTCCTCGTTTTCACTGAGACGCCAACACTCCGAGCAATGAGCAAAGGCTTACACCAAGCTCGTTTAATTTTCCTATATAAATAAATAAATGATTAAATATTATTTGTCTGTTTATTTATGCAGATAATATGTCAATAGCCCTTTCGCTACAATTATATGTGTGTGTGTATATGTATATATATATATATATATATACATACATATATATTATTATATAATTATACGTATGCATTTAAGGTTGTAATACACACACACACACACACACACAGTGGGTAAAAAAAGTATTCGTACACGTCGTCTTTTTCAAATTATCCTTCGGAAAAATAAAATGCTTTATCAAGTTTCCTGTGACATGTGCAGATACATTTTTTACTCACTGTATTATGTATGTATCCATGTAACATGTTGACTAGTTTCATTTACTTATTTATGCCGAAGACTTGAATTTTTTTTGTACGTACTTTTCTTTCGTCTATGTAACTGTATTTACATACATCAATAAACAAATATGCATACGTATATTCTTATTGAGTATATACGCGACACGTGAAAGTATTTTAAAAACCCTTCAAGTTTGCGCAAAAAAATCGGTAGATGAATAGACTAGTGAATATTTTTCTATACACGTCTCTATAAAACTTGACGATTTTATTGTTTCATGAGATTGAAGCTTGCGTTGTTGGGATGCAATGGAAATGTTATTGTTTCCACCTTTTCAATTTTTTTAGCAGATCTTATCAAATTAATTCAATTAATTTTAATTTAATTAATTGAATTTTAATTGAATACATTTTTTTGATAAATTTAATTGTATAAATTGAATTTTAATTGAATTAAATTTGCCACATGCATTTGATACGATAATCAAAGTACAAATATGAACATGAATTTTCGTTGCTGTTCAACGATGCAAACTTCGAGAGTCGAATTACATGACGTTGAAATTTGCATCGCCGGAATGCAACGATTTTTTTTTCATTGCTCTAATTTCATTCGGCCGATTTTGGCGCTGAGACTCATTGAAACGTTTTTACGTATCTTCATTAAAGATTTTCGACCTCAATTTGCAAAAACGGTTATGTTCTCCAGCGACGCAAACTCTAACGTCGTCAAACTTCAACACCATCGACCTCTCAATCATAACATGGGTCATGATTCGATCTAGCATCCCCTATCTTTGCAACGCAACGTAAACTCATATTTTTTCATATCTACCATCACCGAAAATATTTTTTTCGAAATTTCGATTGCACGACTTCGAGAAAAAAAATTCTCAAAAAGCCTAAAATTGCCCTTAAAAAACCTCACGAAGCCTAAAATTACGAAAAAAATTCGGATGATTAACGAGTTAACGAATAAAATTCGTCGCATTCCAACGATGCAAACTTCGACATGATTGGCCCCTCAAATATGACGAGGGCTTCATGCGTGAGTGTCTGAGAGAGAGAGAGAGAGAGAGAGAGAGAGAGAGAGAGAGAGAGAGTGTGTGTGTGTGTGTGTGTGTGTGCGCGTGTGTGTATGTGTCAGTGTGCAGCGAGAGAGCTCACGTTGTCTCTCGGAGTTCATCGAGTGGCTTTTGCTACGTTCTACTTTCCCCTCTGTAAGCTGTGTATTTGTGACGTGCTGCCTCGGAGAGCTCGGCGCTGAGTCCGTTGGTGGTGCGATGGCGGTGCCCTATAACAACACGTCGATCGACGCCTCCGCCGCTCGTATATATGTGTGTGTGTGTGTGCGTGCCGACTATATGTGTGTGTGTATATATATATATATATATATATATATATATATATATATATATATATATATATATATATATATATATAGTCGACACACAACTATACGAATCCTCTGACATGGCAAAAGAGAGAAAGAAGAAAAGAGAATAAAACCGTTTTATATTAGCTTCCCGATCTCTTTCGTCACACCGCGTCTGGGCGACCCACAACATACGTTTCGTAATCGCAACGGCGACGGGACGCGCAAAAAAAACGAAAAAAAAAATACCACCAAAATACACAAATTCACGCGAAATATTCTATATACATGAATACACTCGCCCTAATTTCGGCGAGGAAGGTAAAAAAAAAAAAGCGAACGAATAATGAGAAAAATTACTCGAGAGTCGCGGGAATTTTTGGTTTCTTCCGAACGGCGTTGAAGCGGCCCGAATTTTTGCGCCGCGACGTAAATAAATCGTCAAACGCACCAATCTTGTATATAAAATTCATTGCAATGATGCCGTGACTCTGTCGCATCTGGTACGGGCGCGGGAAATTGTTATTTGAAAGTTCAAGTTTCTGGGGCAACATACACAAAAACATTTTTTTTTCGCCAATTTTTGTACGCTATCATGCATCGAGAACGATAGGGTAAGGTGCACAATCATTGGCACGTTAAGCCCAATTATTGGCCCTTTGAGGGCCTCATTATTGGCAATTTGAGGGCCTCATTATCGGCACTTTGAGGGCCTAATTGTTGGCACTTTGAGGGCCTAATTATTGGCACTTTGAGGGCCTAATTGTTGGCACTTTGAGGGCCTAATTATTGGCACTTTGAGGGCCTAATTGTTGGCACTTTGAGGGCCAAATTATTGGCACTTTAAGGCCCCACTTATTGGCACTTTAAGGCCCTAATTATTGGCACTTTAAGGCCCTAATTATTGGCACTTTGAGGGCCCAATTATTGGCGCTTCTAGGGCCCGATCATTGGCACGTTAAGGGCTGAATTATTGACACTGAGGGCCTAATTCTTGACACTGAGGGCCTAATTCTTGACACTTTGAGGGCCTAATTATTGACAGTTTAAGGGCCATATTATTGGCACTTCAAGGGCCGAATTATTGGCACTTCAAGGGCCGAATTATTGGCACGTCAAGGGCCGAATTATTCGCACTTTAAGGGCCTAGTTCTTGGAACTTTAAGGGCCTAATTATCTGCACTTTAAGGACCACTGTGTGGGTAAAAGAAAAGTGTCAATAATTGCCGGGGTGCCAAAATAAGGCCACTTTTCCCTATTTTGTTTGCATTGTTGGACTGCAACGAATTTAACTTATTTTGGCAGATTTCGCCTACAAAAATCCCTCAACCATTTTTTAAGACATTTATTTTGCGATCTACATAAAAATCTAACAAAATAAGATCGCCTATAATAATAAAAATGTGGAAAATAAAATGTAAGACAGAACTTTCGTTGCTTTCCAACGATGCAAACTTCAACACCATTTCGATTGGGGGCTTTCTCATTTTGAAGTCTCGCGTGACGGGCATCTGGGATCTACGGTGCTTGGCAGTTTTGATAGCCGCGATTTGGTCAGCCTTTGATTTTCGTTTTTTTTTTTTCATTTTCGTTTTCATTTTTTGTTGACTCGCTACTCGTCCGTGTTTCTCGCAATAATCGTCTTGGTGTTCCGTTGCAACATACATACGAAACATTTCTCGATTTCATGTATTTGGTAAATGGTAAATTACGACGGCGATAACAATAAGAACAGCGATGATGATGATAGTCATAATAATAAATGTATTTCTATTTTATATTGATATTTATGATGGTAATTATTATTATTATTTATTATTGACCGAAACATTAATAATAATTATCAAATAATATTAATAATTATAATATTATTGTCAATCCAAAGTCATAATTAATGATAACGAAAATTACAAAAATGACGATAATAATAATAATCATTATTCTTATTAACCTAGCCCGGGGGTAGGTAAATATTTTCCAGTGCAAACCGAGGAAGTGCGGAGCAATGAAGTCTATTAAAATATATGTATATATATTCTTATTAATAACTATAACAATGATAAACATGATTAATTATAATATTTATCAGCCTTATTAATGATGATAACAATACTGATGACTAACGATAATGATAAATATTATTATTATCGTTATTCGTTTACGATTTTAATTATTATACTATGTCAATTACTATCGTATACTAATATTGTCAATAATAATAATAATATTGGTTATTGTCGTTATTATTGTATGATCATAAGAATAATTGAAATTATGCCGATTGCAGATATCGGTTTACAACACTAATAAACTGTTTTAGAAATTGGACGTTAAATTTCGCAAGTGCAGAGCGAGAGTGGCATTAAAGTTTCTGCACTCTCCCAATTCTTTCGCTCTTTCGTTTCTCCCCTACCACTCATCGATTGCATACCAGCCGAGAAAATTTCTCGTGGTAATATTGTATATCGTAGTCCCTATTTCACTGTCTCGATATCTTTTTTCCTCTTTTCACTCCCCCCCCCCCCTCCTCCCTCTCTCACTCTCCACCCCTGTCTTTCTCTGCCCTCACTGCTCTCACTGGTATATCGAGCTCGTGGGATTTCTCAGTGTGTTGGTTTCTAGCACGAAACTAACGTGGGTGTATTAGCGTGGAAGTGAAAGTCAGACGTCACACCATCAGCTATGGTTTATACGCCGCGTTGTATAGCCAGAGGTGCCGAGATGGAGAGAAGGAGAGAGAGAGAGAGGGTCCTGGAAACTACATTCGAATAGGTCTTGCGATATAATTGGAGTCGAATAAAACGAGGCCGAAGTATATTCGAGTCTTTCGAAACGCACGTTGTTTATTATCCTGTCGATTCGTATTAACTCCCTGACCCTTCGTATAATTTCGTCGAAATTGCTGCCAATTTGTGTGTCACTGCGTTCCAGAAAATGCACGTCTGCTGTGTCAGGAGTGTCGCGTTGACGAAACTCACGTCGTTGGAACGAAAATAAAATTGTTTTTTATTTTCTCTTTTTTTTTTTTTAATTATTTTTTATCATCGACCAAAACAAATCCAAACGAACACAGACGAAAATTAGCTTATTCTAGCATCCGAATATTTACCATTTTTTTGCTACTGTCAGATCCTGTGACGGATCTGAGGTGTAGGGTGATGTTTAGTAGACTCAACCTATGGAGAATAACATTCGGACATTGGAAAAATCGATCTATTTTTATTTTTATTTTTTTATTGAATACAAGTATATTTTTATTCTATTTAACGCAATTAAATGTGAGTTTAATTCGATGGAATCAGTTTTTAATTCGATGCTAATTGTATTCGGTTAATTCCAGTAGGTAAATATAAAAATCGGATTGACTTTGTGGTATTGAAGTTTGCATCGTTGTGATGCAACGAACTTTCTTTACATTTTTATTTTATCATTTTAACTAATATTTTACAAAAGTTTTTTCTTTCGGATTTAAATTCCAGATCTTTGAAGGAGATACTTAAAAAGTTATAAAGGGATTTTCTTTAGGAATATTTGCCAAAAGAAATTCGAGGAATTGGAAAATAATTATTTTCGTTGCATTCCAACTATGCCAACTTCAATCTCACATTGACTTTTTATTGTATTAAATGTAATTAAATTTGCACTCAATGTTATTATTTTTCAATTTCGTTATGGATACTTCGTTAGTTTTTATTATGCACCACAATGCAAATATCAAAGTGATTTTTTTTCGCCAGTTTTTCGTTTTATTCATACTCGTGAATTGTGAACGAGGTTAACGTTCTCATCGTTGAAATGCAATGAAAATTGGCGTATCCGGATTCCTTTGATTTCTTTTGGTAGATCTTGCCTACGAAAATCTTTCAACCATTCTTTGAAGATTATTTAGCGATCTACAATATAAATTTATAAAAAAGGTCTTCAATTATGATGAAAATAACGAAAATAAAGTATAAAAAGGAACTTTCCTTGCGCTCGAACTTTCGTTGGTGTTGCAAAATTCAACACCATAATTGTTATACAGGTGCACTTGCGCTTTTGATGACGCTGAAGTTTCCAACGTTGCGACGCAATGATTTTTTTCAACGGAACACATTTTTACGCCGTTTCAGGCTGTGAGAATCACTCAAACGTTTTTACGTTTTTTTCCTCGAGATTTACGACCGCAAGATGCAAAAAAACGTCTTCGGATAATGATAAAAATAACGAAACGAAAAATGAAAAAAGAATTGTTCCAATTCCAACGATACAAACGTCGTCGCTTTTGTCGGATTTAGTTACTTTTTTCCCTTCGTCGGTTTGACAGTTCGCCGATCACACGTGGCCAAGCAGACAAGGGCGATGTGAGGTTTCGTGTTCAAATTACGAATATACGCGTACACAGCCTAAATACACCACTCGGTGGAGAGTCAAAACGTGCCCGTCTTATTACCCTCGTTCCGTCAATCATTGCGATCATGCGCCCCCCCTCTCTTTCTCTCTCCTCTCTCTCTCTCTCTCCCTCTCACTCTCTTTCTCTTGCTCTTGCAGCATCGGAGATTTTAGACTGGATCGCGACATTTCGACGCGAGTCCCGTCAAAAATAATCATCCTCTGCGTGAGAAAATACAGCTACGTTCATCGACTCTCGATTGAGTTTGAAATTCCGTGAGAAGTTCCAGTTGTACGTGCCAAGTATGGTTTTTTTTTTTCGGAGCAACGAATTTCATAATCTCTGAAATTCTTCGTCGCATTGTGGATGAATTCTGTTTCGGCAATTGGCTTTTTCATTTTTTTTTTTTAATCGAAGATCAACTTTTTATCGTGATCCAAATATTGTATTGGAAATTCTTTTCGTACCATAATTTTTTTGTTACCCTAATTTTTTTGGTACCATAATTTGTTTGGCCCCCTAATTTTTTTGGCACCCTAATTTTTTTGGTACCCTAATTTTTTTGGTACCATAATTTTTTTGGTACCATAACTTTTTGGCACCATAATTTTTTTGGTACCATAATTTTTTTTGTACCATATGGTGCCAAATTGAGTACCAATTTTTTAATTGGGTCCTCTACTGTGGGTGTTTCGTTTTTTTCACGTCATATTCCGAAACAATAAAAATGTGAAAACTCTTTGCTGGCCCTCGGCCGGAGCGTTGAATTTTTTTTATTTCGATGCAACGAGCTCGGTGCGAGGAGGCGCTGCGTTTTTGTTACTCTCGACAACACTTGCCCGGTTGTCCTTTTTGTGAGAAAGGGCGCCCAGGAATCCCTCGAGTCGCACGGGATAACGTGGGAATGCGGGAGAGAGGGGGGAGAGGGAAGGGGGGGGGAGAGGGAAGGGGGGGGGGGAGAGATGAAAGCTGGAAATAATAGCCAGCGACGAGAGTGGAGTGAGGTACGTAGGCCTCGACCAGTTGAACACACCAGGTACGATGAACCTCCGAGGCTAACGTACTCACCACCATGGAGCGATACTTGGCAATCCTGAGAAATCATTTTTTAAACAATTTCCCACCGTTGTCCGAGCTTGCCTTGGTGGAAAATTTGAAAATTCATTTTTCTAAGAGGCCATTTTTCATTACCGGTTTAGACTACGAATATTAGTCGAATGTTTTATTTAACGTTCTTGTTAGAAATCTAAAATATAAATATGTATAAAAGGATTCTGGATATTTATGCCAATGTACAAATAAAAAAGAGGTTTGCAGGATTGGAATGTTGGACATTTTTTTTTTCATTGATCAATTTTTTACCGCTTTGGACTGAAAATGTTATTCAATCATTTTTTTCGGATACTCATTAGACATCCAACATCTTAAATGTAAAAAAAAGTATTCTTGAAAATTATAGAGATTTACGAATAAAAAAGTTTGCATCGTTTGAATGTTGGAAAATTCTTCATTTTGTAGCCTAATTTTGTTTCCACCGCTTTCGACTGCGCACAACTTTGAAACGATTTTTTAGGATATCGGGGATCTAAAATGTAAATGTGGGAAAAAATATTCCCGACTATGATACAAATATAAAAAAAAAGCATGCAAACTTCGCTATAATTTTTTTCGTGTGCCATTTGATTTTTCGCGAATTTCGGCGAATTTTTCGCCTTTTTCTGAAGAAGAGAAGAGGGTAAAAGAAAAAAATTAACCCAAAGAAAGCTGAAAATTCGAATTTCTTGTCTGTAGAAGAAAAATTTGGTTATTCAGTTTTGTTTGGTCTCGTTCGCGTTACGGAAAGAAAAAGGTGAATTTTAGAAACGTCCGGAATAAAATGCATGCGCGATTTTCATCCTGCTCGAAATAACTTTTTTTTATTTTCTTTTCCGAACATTTTCGTGTACGAACGTGACGATTACGAAATGTTTCTCAAATCGGCTGTGCCTTATCTACGTTGCAATGCTCGCATTACCTCATTTTCGCCTCGCCTTCAGAAAGAGCAAAAGAGGGAGGGAAAGAGAGAGAGAGAGAGAGAGAGAGAGAGAGAGAGAGAGAGAGAGAGAGGGAGAGAGAGAGAGAGAAAGAGAGAACAAGCGTCGATGTCAAGTGCCAACAGGGTGATAGCATCTCGAGATTTTTACGTTCTACTTGAAATCGTCTCAAATTGCAATGCTCTTCATTCTCGCTTTAAGGAGACAACGTGGTTCGAAAAAAAAATAGTGCAATTTTTTTCGGATTTAAAATATAGATCATCGAACAAGCTACTTGAAAAATGTTGGAGATTGTTTCTTAACAAACATTTGCTAAAAGAAAGCCCAGCACATGGAAAATAATCATTTGCGTTGCATTCCAACGATGTGAACTTCAATCCCACTCAGTTGAGATTGAAGGAATTCAGAAATATTAATTTTCGTTGCACTCCAACGTTGCACTTCAACCTCATCAGAATTCTTCGTGATGGCCAATGTGCGCAGGTCGAGTAACACGCGTGTATCATCCTTAAGGTATTCCTTTCACAAACTCGAATATCCAACAATCAACTGATTTTCATCTATAGTCGAGTAAAGATACATCCCAGTGGCAAAGATTCAACCGAGGTTCCGGAACTTTTAACGAAAAATAAAAACAATGTTAGACGTTTACACTAAACGTCTAAAATGAAGTAATTTTCCGCGATTTTGTCGATGGAACGACAAGTAAGAGGATAATAATATTCAAGGATGTTATTGGTTATATCTTCGAGTGAACAAAAAAAAAAATATATTAAAAAATTATACAAAATCGTTACGCTAGAGCTATTCTCGCGAGGCATGTTGAGTTTGAGACGCTCTGCGGCACGCGGTATAGCTAACGAAAATTTGAATTCGCAAAAAAGAAAAAAAACTATCAATTTCAATGAGTATAACTAGAGAAGTACGCAGGGGATTTTGAAAATATGAATTTTCGTGTAATTGGCAAGCATTTAAAGCAAAACCTCAATTTTTGACAGAAAAACAGGACAATTCGACAGGACAATCAGGTAAAAGGACAAAACAGGCCCACGGGCCTGCGCACCTTTGTTATACAGGTACCAAACTTGTTCCCCTTATTCTAGATGGTTCGAAGCATCTCTTAAGCCAATAAAGAAAATCAATTTTTTTTTAATTCGAGCGGTGTTATTCCTCAAAAAAAATATTAACGATAAAACTTAGCAAAATGTGACCAGCAGAAGAATTTTCATAGCCGCGACTTTAAAAAAAAAAAGTAAATATGTTTAAATGTACTGAATTTGCGGGAATTTTTTTATTGCAGTTTATCGTTGGCTATGATAATTGATAGGACCGATTTTTTTTTAAGTGCACCTGTAATTTGCCGATGATTCAGGGCCCTGCTTACGCCCCCACGAAATACGGCCCTCCGCGGAAGGAATACCTCAAATTGTAATATCGAAGGATCACGTTCGTTCACGGTATAGGCTGGCTAACGAAAAGGTCGAAGGAACTCGAGCTCAGGTCCAATGAACCTTCGGGGCCAACGTACTCTTCTCTCTCTCTCTCCCGCCTCTGGTACGGCTCCCTTGTACAGCACCGTACTTGGCGCTCACGTGAGGACCGTGGCATCGCGTGTCCTGCATACCGCGCCCTTTATTACCCCTCTCCCCCTCCCCCCTTCGTCCCTGTATACCTTTTGCCTCTTTTTCATTCTCAACTCACCCGCCCCCCTCTCACCTGGCATTGTACCTTCCAATAATCTTTGTCTTCATCTTCTCCACTTTTACCTCGACTCCATCTGACACTATCAGGCCTGCTCGTTGGGCCCTTTTCGCCGTCCAGCTCCTCTGCGGCAGCTCTCGGCAATTTTTTGAACCTCCAATAAAATGGGTCGTCGGTACGAGGTACCCGACTAAGGGGACCATTTCGCTGCCATTGGGAGCCCATTTTTTTCACCGTCCCAACGTTGCGCCTTTTTGGGGACAGGGGGCAAGGATGTGGCGACGCAAACTTGTCGGTTGCTAGTTGAAAGATTGAACACCCAGCGCTTTTTTTATTTTTCGCTGAGGAACTTTTCGTCTTTAGCCACCCTTTCTAATGACATTGAAGTTTGCATCGTTGGGATGCAACGAGAATGATTTTATTTTTTATTTTACAAATTTCCTATGGCAGATTTGAGCTACGAAGATCACGCGAACTATTTTTCGAATCGTCACTTAGCGATCTAAAACCAATTCGCAACATATGATTTTGGATAATAATGGATATAAGATATTGGGAAGAATTTTCGTTGCATTCCAACGATGCAAACTTCAGCCCCATCCTTTCTATTACTTTCCGTATCCCCCCTGTACTGACGGGAAGATTCTATTGATTCAAAATGCGCCTATTTCATTTTTTAAAGTTTGGAGTAATTAGATTTTTCGTGAAATCAAATATTTCCTATTGTATTTCATTATTGGAATTATTCATTTCAAGTATATTTATTTGTTCGAATCAAGATGGATTTGATGTCGTTTAGGAATTAAGTATTTTATCTATTCCTATTAAATCTGTGATTCGGTTTCATTTGTTCAAAAAACAATTGACTTGAATCCACCAAAAGTTAAGTTCGTAGTCACACATTTTTTTATTTGACTGAATCAAGGGACTGTCTTTATTGCACACATCGAACGGAAGGGGGGTAGAGAGGGAGAGAGAGGAATTATATATATATATATGAGGTATTCCACGTGAATCCGGTGGACTTTTTCCCTGACCCTCGCCAATTTGATTAATTATCTTCAATCTGATTCCTTTGACTCGAAAAGACAACCTGAATTTTTTTAACATTTTTCGGAACAGCCCCTAGTCAAAAAAATTTGTTTTTTTTCCCGAAAAAAAAACGCCGCGATTTAAAAATCGGAAAGAATTCCCAAAAATGCGTGATTATATGCAAAAAATTTCAAGCTATCACCTGCAGTGGAAGTATGTTTTTTTTGTTAGCAGTCAAAAAGTTCTGGTATTGATTTCAATTGAAGTCGTATTCAACACAAAAAAAAATCATACTTCCACTGCCGCTGATAGTTTGAAAATTTTTACATATAATCACGCATTTTTGGGATTTTTTTCAGATTTTTTAATCAGGGCGTTTTTTTCGGATTTTTTTTTTTACTAAGGATTTAGTCAAATTTTTTTCACGTGGAATACCTCATATATATGTTATATTTGAAAAATGTATAGCTTGATTCGATAAAAGTCTCTAATTATTACAATGATATTAATTAATTGATATAGTTTATGCGATACAACAATTGATTATGAGAATTAATTTGGTCTCTCATGCCATATCTGCGACCAAGTTGTTACAAACGCTCGGATAGGTTGTAGGTTCGATTCCACGTGTAGGCGAAATATTATCTTCGAACGAAATCATTCCAGAATGCCAGGGACTAACGAATTATGATGCAAAATCACTGTGGTAGAACTCTAAATTCCGTGTTTCGTTTTATTTTGTATTTATGAAATATTCTATGCATACAGTGCACTTGGATTTGCAGTTCAAGCAAATAAAGATGTATTCGAATCGAATCTTTATTTATTCAATTTGAATATATTTTATAATTAAAACGAATGGCTGGAACAAATAAAAAAATTAATTTGCAACAAATAGGATCGTAGTAGGCCGTGAGACAAGGACAAAACCTATTCGATTTAAATAGATCCTATTTATATATATATTTTTTTTGGCAGTGTGGATTCTGCATCGTCACTCTCTTCTCTTTTTGCTGTTTTTTTTTGCCTCTCTCGCCACCTATCTTTCTTACTCTTCTTCACCCATCTTTCTCGTCCGATTCTTTTTTTCTCTCGTTTCCCGCGTCCAATTAGTTTCTTTTCCTCTTCGCTTACCATCTTGGACGTACGATTGTTTTTTTTCTTCGTCTCTTATTGTTCTCCTCTGCTTTCCTCGTTGTTCCTAAGCCATCGGCACGGACCGTTTCCCCGTGGGATAGTTTCGTCGTTTCATCGCTTCGATCAGCTGTCGATGACCTCGACATCGGAGCACTTGCGCGTCTCGAAGTGGGGGCATGAGATAGCTCGATAATGTCGATGGAGGAAGCCATAAAATTCCCGGACGTCTCAAAGCCCACGATTTTTACTTTTCGTTTTGTCCACGATATACGCTTTGTTCTTTGTTTTCTTTTCTCATCCCCCTCCCCCCCCCCCCCCCACTCGAAGAAGTTCTCGATGCCCTTGCGTGGGAAAGTTTCCCTGGGGCGCGAGATTTCCTTTTTAATTTTTGTTTCCCTAAGGGCAGTCATCTTACCGATGTTGTGAAATTGCGGTGTCTGTAGGTACGCTCGGTTTTTCGGGCTGAAATTGTGTTGGTAGGGCTGGAATGTGATGCTGAGACGATATCTACAAATTTTGACAATTTTTTGGGGCCCAAAAAACAGGTCGATTTTCAATAATTTTTTCCGAGGAGGGTATCGGGATGACGATGTCGTATTTTTTTTATACGATTGATACGGTATTGCCAAGTTTGAGATTTTTTTTTCATTGTAAAGTATTGATTAGCTATGAAATTATAATTATTTTGACGAAGTGGTTTTGGCAACTAGGCTGATCTGATATTTAGAAAAAACAGACTGTCAGTATTTATTAATTATATATTCATTCATTCATTCATGCATATTCGTATTAATTAATCAATTGTATTAATGATATAATTAATATTAATACAACTTCCGTATGACTGAGTACTTTTCTTTTAATTTTGCAAATTAAGGAAGTGCCAAGCTGCAGAAACGACAGTTCCATTTTCGATCAAACCACAATTTTAATCATTTTTTGTCAACAAATGGATAAACAGCGAAAAATCAGCAGGTCGAACGATAGAAAGTGTTACAATCTATGCTCCGTCCGAATTTGACGTGAATCGGACGAATCGATTTTGAGAAACAATTTACATGGTTTTTCAAAACAGCTTAAAAAAGGCAAAAAAGGGTCGATCGCAGTAGGACGGTTCGCCGGAGCCAGCGATGTAACTCTTCATAATCTTAATGAATCAATTTTCAACATTTTTACAAAATCTTCGTTTCAAGTAAAGGTAATTCTTTAGATCAATGAGTTTTCCGAAAAATTGTTGTTTCCAAACAAACCCAATATAGGCGTGGGAATTTTCAAAAAAGGCCTACTTTAGCACGTGTTTCCGCGAACTTCATAACCCCATAACCTTTTATGGGGGGGGGGGGGGGGTGCATTGCAGTTTCCCCCGTCTGAATATAATCATTGATACCCCAATAAATGAGAAAACAGCAAAAAAGAAATTCAGGCTTATTTTTTCGAAAAAGTCACTTGTCCAAAGAATTACCCAAATAAAACTTACGATGCAGGCTATAAAGCCGTGCACGAAAAAAATCGTATTTTTGTAATTTCAAGTTTACTCAGACCCCTCAAAACAGCTCAATATCCTCGTGTCACTACAGAATAAAATGAAGCGAAATCATAGTGTTGAAGTTTGCATCGTTGGAATGCAACGAAGGTTCCTTTTTTACAGTTTATTTTCCATATTTTGATTAACATAGAAGATCTTTTCTTATAGATTTACACAGTAGATCGTTAAATAAATGTTTAAAAAAATTAGCGAAGCATTTTTGCTTGCAAGCAAAATCTGCCGGAGAAATTAAAGAAATTGACAAATATCAATTTCCATGGAATTTCAACGATGAAAACTTCAACCTCTTATAGATTTACACAGTAGATCGTTAAGGAAGCTTTCCAGTGTGACAGCCCGAAAAATCGCTTTTTCGCGATTTTTTTTTTTAAAGAAAAAATAATCTAATCGGTCTGGTTTTTTTTGTTGTATATTAATTGGGTATTGAAGAATACAAAACAATTTTTTAAAGATCGATTTATTTATTAATTAATATCTATAAAAATGATGAAACAATTGTTGCAGAAAATGCACTTGGATGTGGTGTCCACGTTGGGGGTCACAATTTTGATCTGAAACAAAAAACACAAAAAGATTATTGATCGGTATATAATTGGCTTTCGTGCTATGGAGGCTTTTTTTTTTTTTTTTGCAAAAATGGCGCCGGTTTGAACAAAAAGTATCGATTTTAGCATTTTTTTTGGCAGTTTTTTTTACAAAAAAATAGGAAGATGTCAAAAAAAAAAAAGCTTCCATAGCACGATAAACAATGACGTTAAGAATATTGTGTAAAAAATTCAACTCGATAGCTTTAAAACTCTGCCCTCCAAGTTGGACACCGTTTTGAAAAATGCTGTTTCGAGAAAAACGCGTTCAAAGTTTCGCTGTAGCTGTAGCGCTCCGTTGCCTTCTTCCAAGAAATGCTGTACAGTAACCGAAATAATCTGAATTTCGGCATGAAAATTTCAGGGAATATTCGGAAGAGTGTATACTATTCGATAAAGCAAAAAAAAAAAAATCGATTTTTTGAAAATTTCACACTGGAAAGCTCCCTTAAATAAATGTGTAAAAAAATTATCGATGCATTTTTGCTTGCAAGCAAAATCTGCCGGAGAAATTAAAGAAATTGACAAATATCAATTTCCATGGAATTTCAACGATGAAAACTTCAACCTCATGCGAAACTTTGTCTAGAAAACAAAGTACAACGCACGAATGGTTATAAAATTGATTAACGTTTTTTCGTCTTTGGTTATTCGTGATTGCAGACTTGCGGTGAGCGACTGTGCGCCTCAGACGTCGCGGGTCAGCTCGAATCTGCACAGCAGCAGTAGCATGGCGGTGAGCCGTGTACCGAGCCCTCCGCCACCCGAAGCAAACACCCCGGTCGCCGAAAATTGGTGTTACACGCAGGTACGTACGAGCGGAGCGAAGCGCCTTCTTATCGAGGCTCCGTAGCCATTAAAACCAAACCCAAAATAATCGAAATTAGCTGCGAACAAAAAAAATCAAACGAAAATAATCACGATTTTTCAATTCGACCATATACTTGCCATTTTTTCACGAGACTACGTCAAAAAATGCGACAATTTGGGTATGAAAAATGACATCGATCAATGCGACGAGCTACGGAGCCCCGACTTCAACGTGTGGCTCGACATGCTCTCGACCATGCATTTTTTTCATTTTTTTTTTTCAATCAATCTCTAGGGCACTTTTTTTTTTTTTTTTGTTATCTATCGATTCTACTCCTATCGAACGCACAAGTTTTTGTGGAAAAATAAACGACCGGATCGTAGGTCACAGTTTGATTTTTTAAGGAATATCACTTGTCGAATGGAAGCGGTTGCTTTTGTGTCTCCGAATTGTCGTCAAACAGGTTCGCGGTCCATCTCTTGCTCGATTTTTCCTTCTCGTCCCTTCCTGTTTACTTGGCCCGGCATATACTTTTCAAGCGGCCCTTTCGGGCTACGAAGGGGACACGTCGTATTTATCTCGAACTCAATTGGCAATGGAGAAGGGAATGGTAGCCAAGTTTCCTTGGGTCGTCGTAAAGTTTCAACGGCTTTCGGCCGATACTCTTCGGGGCATGGCTCGTTGGAAAAAGCTTTCAGACATTTGCATTTTTCACGGAGGCTTCTCTACTCTCGATCGTATATATATATATATATATATATATATATATATATATATATATATATATATATATATATATATATATAGCTTAAAATCCATTCTTAACAACACACTCTTGCTAAAAAAAAGTCACCAAAAGTTTGATCGGAAGCTTAGAAAAAAAAAAGTAACTATCACGTAGAATGAAAATCGTTTAAAAAAATTACAAAAAAAAAAATACCGAACTGAAACGAAACAAAGGCGCTAATATGCACTGGCACGATCTTTAACGAACTTTTCGTGATACGATGACGATTTCATTATAAAAATATCGTTGTATTCCAACGGTGCAAATTTTCAAGCCCGTAGAGAGGAAGGCATTGGAAACTGCATCCGAATAGTTCTCGGAATATAATTGGCGTCGAATGCACCTATCGATTCATAGCGACTCTCCGGACCCTTCGTATAATTACACCGAAATTGCTGCCAAATTGCGTGCCACTACGTTCCACAAAATGCACCCTTGCTGTGTCAGTAGTGTCGTTGGAACGAAACGGGAATTTTTATTTATTTTTCTTATTTCTTTTAATTATTTTTTTTTGCTGCTATTGAAATCGTTTTTTCGGCAGATTTTTGGATCTCTAATGATGAGAGAGAGAGAAAGAGAGAGAGAGAGAGAGAGAGAAGGAAAGAGAGAGAGAGAGAGAGATAGATAGATAGATAGATAGATAGATAGATAGATAGATAGATAGATAGATAGATACACATTTTTATTATTCATAGTTGAACAAAAGTTGATAGCGGGCTATCATGCGTGAGTTATTGTTTACCCAACATGGCGGGAGTACAGTACAGACCAAGTAGCGAAAAAATGCCAAGGTGTGGAAAATGCCAAGATGTTCGGTGAACAATTAAAGACAAAAAGTAAACTTAAAACTAGGTAGCGCAGTAGTTCGCGAGTGAACAAAGCAGTACGGATTACTGAGAGTGCTCTCTCTCTCTCGCAGCCAATAAACTAAAAAAATAAAAATAAATAAAAATAAAAATAAAAAATAAAAAAAAAGAGAGAGAGAGAGAGAGAGAGAGAGAGAGAGAGAGAGAAGTAAAAAATATCACGCGGCTGATATTTCGGTGCGCAAATCGATATCGCTTTGTAGAGAGAGGCCCGACGTAATAATGAGGCACGCGGTATATCGCGTTTCGTTGCACCGGCTCGTAATTCGTAACCCGTACTCCGGACACAGGCTCGTAAAACCAAGAGAGCCAGAGAGAGAGAGAGAGAGAGAGAGAGAGAACGGAAGGAACGAAAAAAAAGAAAGAGGACGCAAAAAAGAGGGAGAGAGAGAAGAGTGTATTGAAGCCGGAGAGGTTCGTACCGCCGTATGGTCTTCGCAAAACGGCACTGTGCGTGAGTGAACGCGACGGCGACGACGACGGACTCCTGGGGCCGCTTGCGCGTTCTCGATCTATTTTTACTGGCACTCCGGCGCGTCCTCCCTTGCCAAGTGAACGACCTGCAACTAGATATCTTCCTCGGAGAGGGCCCTCTCTTCGTTAAACCCTGCGGCCCCAGCCCCCTCCCCCCCCCCCCTCTCTCTCCCTCTCTCTCCCTCTATCTCTCTATCTCTCTCTCTGTCCGTAGCCCTCGCGTGTACAATATTCTCCCTCCTTTCCGTGCCCCACCCCCCCTCTCTGTGTCTCTCTCTCTCTCTCTCTCTCTCTCTCTCTCTCTCTCTCTCTCTCTCTCTCTTTCTCTCTCTCCCTCTCTCTTTCTGCTCGAGGAATGTTATGCCGCGTCTTTCGAGCTCTCATGTCAGATAAATATGTATATGTGCGTGTGTGTTTATATTCATGACAGTATTGTATATCGCATAAGCTCCGGTTAGCGTACAACCACCTTGTCTCGTAATCAATGTTTGAAATAATCAATGATCAATGTTAAAACACAAAATCGTATCGACGGAAAAAGTTTTTCCCCGGACACGAGGCTCGAATTTTTCTCTCTGTGTGTGTTTTTTTTTATAACGTTGAAATTTGCATCATTGGAGAGCAAAGATTTTTTTATCTTTCTCGATTGCACGCATTTTATTTGGCCAATTTTGGCTGTGAAAATTGCTCCATTTTTTTGGGTATTCTTCGCAGAGACCACGACCTCAATTTAAAAAAAAAAAACACGACCTCGGACCGTTATAAAAGTTCAAAAACAAGAATCCAATGCTTGTTCCTCGCAAACTAAAAAGCTCACGATCTTGAAGTTTGCATAGTTGGAAGGCAGCGAAAATTAATTTTGCGTAGTTGTGTAATTTTTTTTTGCCGGTTCAGGCTATGGTAATCACTGGAATACTCTTACGTATTCTTATAAGAGATTTACGATCACAAGTCGCAGCAAAAAAAATTATAGATAATAATAAAAATAAAGCAAGGAAAAGTAAACGAAGAAACAAGAGCGTTGCATTCCAACGATGCAAATTTCAACGTCATAAAAGATCGTACGACATGCATGAGGACGATTCGGACAGGTATTGATACCAGGCATCTAGATTTTCCCTTTGGACGTCACTTTTCCACCCTTTGTATGTACAAAAAGTATATACATCGTATAAGATCGAAATCGATGGAATATGTTCGATGTGCAAATTAATCGAAATTGATCGCATGAGTTTGATATGCAAATCGCTCGAAATAAATCAAACAAGTTCGATATGGTAATCGATGAAAAGCGATCTACTAAGTTCGATATGTACAAAAACATGCAAAAGTTCGTTGCTAACTCCAAATGGCGTTGCGAAAATAGGACAAACTTTTGCAGCAACCGAAAATGTATATTCATACAATTAAAAAAAAATATATAATTATATATATTTTCAATTATATAAATATACATTTATGGTTATAATTTTAATTTATAGTATAATTATAATAGGTATGATATATTATTCCTATTATGGTTATACTATAAATTAAAATCGGTCGATCCATTGCAGGGAAACGTAGGAATTTCGTCAATGAAAATCAAATGTTATTTTTAGTTAAAAAAAAAATTATATACATTTTTGTATATAGTATAATAATAGTTGTAATTTTAATTTATAGTATAATTATATATATATATATATCATCATTCCTATTATAATTATTCCTATTATATTACATTCCTATTCCTATATAATACATTCCTATTATAATTATACTATAAATAAAAAATGTCATTTATAGTATAATTATAACGTGTATATATATATATATATATATCATTCCTATTATAATTATACTATAAATTAAAATTATAACTGTTATTATAATATATACAAACATGTATATAATTTTTTTTTAACTAAAAATAACATTTGATTATCATCGACGAAACTCCTACGTATCCCTGCAATTCTTCGACCGTGGCCCTTTCCCTATTCCCTACCCCTATAACGCTTCCTTTCCACATGTCGTCCGGCTCGAGTCCTCCGCTCGAAAGTCTCGTCCCCTTTTGGCCGGACATTTTTCGCGTCCGTTGAGGCCCCGCTGCCGTTTCCTCGTGAGGTTTTTTTTCTCCAAGTTGTCATTTCTTCGCCTCTCTCCG
>OX632361.1:35880399-35930399 GCA_951751655.1 Ophion costatus
TTTTTTTCGCATGTAAAAGTGATTGACTCGTAAAATTAATTACACATCTATATAGTATGAATATCAAGCTGTTGGAAAATATATGTATATTTTTTTCCACAATACTTCCACGACATTTAGCATCCACAATTTTATATCTAGAACAAAAAACAAAAATTCTCGTCAATCTACATTATAATACCCAGAAAGGTACGCACGGAATTTAATAAATATTGTTTCATTCAAAAGATGTAGGTATTTGAACTTAAGGCAGGATTCTACTTTGAAACCATGAAAAAAACGCTATTTTCGTGAATTTTTTCTGAGAATACTATTAAAGATATCGATATGGGGTTTAAACTGTTCAATAAATACACTCTTTAAGTACATAAAAAAATTTTTTTTAATGTATTTTATTCATTTTTTGTACACGTAAAATATGTTTAAAGCCAACGCCTCGAAAAGCAGATACCGTTGCCGTGGTCGTGAAATCTTCCCGACGGATGGTCTGAAACAAAAAAATCAAATAGTTTCATGTTCAGTATGTCTTCAGGAACCGACCTAACTAGAATATTTTATATACGTGCAAAATTAACAAAATGGCGGCTAAAATACGAAAAAAAAAAAAATGCGTTTTCTTTGGGTCTTTTTTTGCAATAAAAAAATAGTTCTAATCAAAATTTTAAGTTGATTGTAGTTAGGTCGGTTGGTACACACATATAGAATATGTGTTCCAAATTTCATAAGGATCGGTTCAGTACTTTTTGAGTTATCACGACCACGGTACTTGAAAATGTCGTTTCGAGAAAAACGCGTTTAAAGTTTTGGTGAGTGATAAATCGTAGAAAAAATTATCTTACCCTCAATCAGCGATGCCTGGGCCATATAATATGCCTTCGACGTGTTCCAGGTGGGTGTTTTCATCCAATTTAGCTTTTTCAAAGTTGCAAAGTAGAATCCCGCCTTAAGAAATGAATTTTCAGTGAAAAATTTCGTTATAAATGCTCATAGACTGCTCATAAAATGAAAAGCTTTCGATTAATCAGAAATTCCGTACGTACTTCTCTGCGAGATGCAATTGGGAACATAACTTTTAAATTTGAAGTAAATCGAGTGAATATTGTTGAAGTTATTCGTCACGCTAATCGGAAAAAAGCTGTTTCGAGAAGTTTCGAGTAGTTGGCCATTATCCACATCGAAAAAAAACTCTATATTTCCTAAGTTTGATATTCACACTAAATAGACGTGTAATTAATTTTATGAGTGAATTACTTTTTCATACGAATAAAAATTGTTAAATTCGCACATGATTTTACTACCTTTTACTGTGGCCTAAGGCCTTAAATAATAAACGGAAATTAATGAATCGCATTATCGATTTGCAAAGCGAGGCTCCGTGTTGATTGTTTTTCAACGAAAAACAAAAGTTCATGGAAAAAAGGGACTATGGGAGAAAAAATGACGAGAAAAAAAAATGTTTAGTCCGAACGTGGCTTCGACCGGGCTTGGAAGGTCCGCGCGTGAGCCTCTATCGTGTCATTGCTCACCGCTTGGACTTTGAACGCGAATATCTCGGGCAATTATTGTCGCATGACGTTTACAAAAAAAAGCGTTTTGCTTGCAATTACACACCCAATATATTAACAACGGAAATCCCAATAGTTGCGAATCACCCTCTATTAACATATATATATATATATATATATATATATATATATATATATATATATATATATATATATATATATATTCACATATATATTCGCGATCCTGAAGATTCAACGGTCATTGTCACGTCGCGTAGCGCTCAACGTGTTCATCCCAAATTTAGACGGCTGCGTGTTTATATAAATGGTTACGCGCGCACCATCCCAACTCGCACAAAATGGATACGGGTTATAATTTCGAACACCCGGATCTCTAATTTTGGAAAGGATTCAACAGTGTATTACGAACGTTTTCGCTGCCGTTTCATCTCTATAGAATACCTATTTATCTCAGGATGATTATAGAACCAAATCTGGCTATGAAAACATCACGGGATAACTTTGTTTTCCTTCGCTTTCGTTCGTGAAAAGTAAATTGATGATTGTGCGGTGTAATTACGAATGTTTGCGCAGGTTTTATTTTTTCTATTCGTGTGACAAAGCAGAATTGAATTGACTTTGGATCGCACGTCTATGAGGGAGAGAGAGGGAGAGCGGTTTATTAATTAATTGACTGATAGATCGATCGATACAATTTATTTTGTCCTACTCAAACTCTCGAGCAAATTTAAAATCACAGTTTGAAAAAAAAAACAAGAAGAATGAAAATATCAACAGGAATAAAGATTTCATGCACAAAAACAATAAATAAACCGAGATTTAAAAAAATGGGGATTTCATATCCTACAACGAAAGTAAACAGACATAAAAATGAGAATTCGATATGATACAAAAATAATACAAAACTGATCAACCGTAATTGAAGAAACGAGTATTTGATATTACACGAAAACAGAAATGATCGAAATGAGGATTCGATTAAATGCGAAAATAACGCAAAGAACCCGAAGTTGAAGAAGCAACCATTCGATCAAATACAAAATCATACAATAATTAAACAAATTAAAGAAAAACGATCCGTTATAGATAAGGAAAATAACAATGCTAGATAAATAAAACTTCTAACTATCTCGTTATAACGAGATAGAAGATGAAATAGCATAATAAGAAAACGAAAATCAAATTACAAACCTAAGATCAACCCAAAAGGTTAACAAGATTGGCGGCACAAAAAAGAATACCAATATACTGAACTAACAAAGATAAAGAGAGAGATAAGGAGAAGGTACATATACATACATGCATATATATATATATATAGAGAGAGAGAGAGAAAGAGAAAGAGAGAGAGAGAGAGAGAGAGAGAGAGAGAGAAATCCTCCTTCTCCTTACTCTCTCTCTAGATCTTCTATGTGTTCTTTTATGCATGCGTGAATATATATATATATGTATGTACACGAGAGGGAGGGAGTGAGAGAGAAAAGAGATGCAGAGTACATTGACCCATGGTCGATCACCTTCGTACCGAGAACACCATAGATACACTCGCGAATGTTGACCTCACGCGTTTCCGGTCCCCGACTATTCCTCCCTACGTACTCTACACACGAGGCTGTTAAGCTCGTTGAATCTATTCTAGTCACAGCAAAGATCGTCTTTGTAATTTTTTCCTTCCTTCATTTTTCTTTTTTTTTTTTCTTCGTCGTTTTCATTATCAGCCGAGTGTCTCGAGTGACTCGAACGAAATTGATCGAGCGAATTACGCAATGATCCGTCGCGAAAATACAATTGATAATAGTTGCGATGATTCGGTACTTGAGAGAACGAAAATGATTGCGAGTGTGAGGCTAAAATTGCTCTGCGCACTCACTTCAGTTTTGCCTTCGGGCAGAACCGTGTCTCTTTTGAAAAAGAGACCGAGAGAGTCACCGTTTTTTTAGAGTCGATTCAGTTGACGTTGAGACAATGAGAGATGGCGAGTGAAGAGCACGAAGATTATTGAGGGACTCGAAGGGGCGAGGCTTTTTTGTAGGTGTGCAAATTACTTTTGTACCTGCTTTGGAAAGGTCTGATTTTATTTATTTGTTCAAGTAAAAGGGAGATTTTCATCGAGAAAATTGGATCCGACATTTTTGAGGTAATTGAAAATAATATACTTTTTTTTCTATTGATTCCAATGTTTCTTGTACTTTATATACAAGCGAAGGTTATTATTTAAAAAAGCACGATTTCTAAAAAAAATGAAACAATTTTTATATATTGAAAGAAATATATTATTCTACGAATTAAAAGAAAAACACTTTTTCTACATATTACAAAAAAGTTTACTATATATTTAAAAAAAACACGTTTGTATATGTAGAAAAAAAATTACTTTTTCCTGTCCTTTTGTAAAGGAAGATCAAATTTCTTCCAGTTAACCGACCGGACCCGTGTGGAACAAATTGCAGAGAAATATCGGAAGCTTTTCTTCTCACATACGAAAGAGATTCAGAAAAAAAGCTCCAGCCATTTTCACGCCAACTTCGATCAAATAGACGTATAGAAAAAGATTCCAAAAATAATAGATGTCGTCTCAGCCTCGTTTTGAAAGCAACAAATCAACGTGACAATAAATATACACGTCATAAATTAAATATAATGTAGAAGTTCATATGTGAAATTTAATATCATGTTGAAGATGTACTTATCACCAGACTGCAACGAAAATGTGTTTTTTCTTTAATCTGCTAAAACGACATCAAAACTTTTTGGCAGTTTTTCGCTTCGAGAATGACAAACGTTTTTTTTATAATTCTTTATCATTTTCGCAACCCAAGTTTCTAAAAAAACGAGTTCGTTTGATAAATAAAAAATTAATGAATCTTCGTTGCGTTTCAACGATGCAAACATCAAGACTAATTCATATCAACGATGCAAACATCAAGACTAATTCATATCAACGATGCAAACATCAAGACTAATTCATATCATGATTTTTCCGTGATTAATTTTTTACGACACTTTTTTTTTACGAAATGGGCTATCTGAAGAAAGCAAAAATTGACACATGTCCCGGCGAAACATTTTTTTTTATCTACCCACGATTTATAGTGATTTTTTTATTTATCCACGATTTATAGTATAGTGGTAGTGTTGAAGTTTGCAGCGTTGGAACACAACAATTTTTTTTCTTCACTTTTTATTTCGTTATTTTTGTCATTATCCGGAGCTTTCTTTTTGGCAAAATGAGGTAATAGATCTCTAGTGAGACTACGTAAAAACGTTTGAGTAGCTTTCACAGACTGAGTCGGCGAAAAAATTCGAGCTGCTCAAAAAAGAAAAAAATCGATTTTCATTGTATTCCAACGATGCAAGCCTCAACGTCGCCGATTTATTTTCCTGTCTCGAAATTTCTTTCTTTCTTCGTGCCACTTTTTCTTCCTTCTTTCGTATTTCGTAAAAGTTGATCGTCTTGCGAAACGACGCCGATGAAATTGTTTATAACAATTTTTTTTCCTCGTCTTTCTCCTTACGTCACGCTCGTTAATCATCGCGATCGCCGAGACAAGAAGATGAGCAGCGGATAAATAAATTTGGCGCTTGTTGCTCGTTCACCGCTCATCGTCAAGGTCGACCGCGCGTCTGTGTGTGCCTATGCGTGCGAACTTCGACGTCGATGACGTCAGAGATCATTGACTTCTCGGGAAGGTCAGGCTTGACCTCGCCAACTCCAAACCTTTCGACCGTATACGCACCTTATCAACGTTTCCACCTCTCTCTTTCTCCCCCCTCCCTCACCTCCTATCCCTCTCGGCTTCCTCCCACTCCCCCCCCTCATTTAACTGACGCAAGTTGTGTCTCGAGTGCTGGAAAACCGATAATAAAAACAGTATCGATTCTTTTTATCTTCCTCTTCTACGTGCTCGTAATTGGCTCGGTGAATTTATCATTGTGTATTTTTTTTATATTCCTTTTTTTCTTCGTTATTAGATTACACGCTTAAAAATAACCCAAGATGGCACGAATTGATTAATTTTTTTTTAGGTATCAATCAGGTATTTTTTTTAGGGAAAGAAAAAGAGCTGAATATTTCGGGAAAATGTCCTCAAATTTTAGTAAAATATTGCGCAATATATATATATATATATATATATATATATATATATATATATATATATATATATATTAGTCTATATGGACTTTGAGATTTTAAAGATTTTTTTCCATTCGCGTTTACGACTCTGAATGTGCCACAAGAAATAAAAGAACCACATTTCCCCGCTATAAAATCCACATATTCAAATGTAAAACAAAAATTGAAACAATACGACGAAAACATATTTCAACGACGTCACAATACCGATGAATATTTTTGACAATTACGGCATCTGGTTGTTGTCGAACGTAAACCAATGGAAATAATAAAAATAATGAAAACAATAAAAATCATAATTGATATACATGTAGATAAATTATTATTATTATTTGTTCAAAATAAACTTAACTTGAAATGGTAAATGAAAAGCCAAGAAATAGTAAATAAATTGGAGCAATGGTTGGAAAATAGCAGGGGGTTGAAAAGTGATTTAAAGCGTGTCACAAAATGATCTGACATTTGAATTTGCGCGGCATTTTTTATGTGGCGAACTTAGAGCACTAATCTTCGACAATTGGCATCAGGAAGTATTGAGGTTTAGTCATGAAATATTACACGATCGAGCAACGCATAGAAATTGTTATTTTCTGCATTGTTACTGCACAGTGATTGCAGGCGAAGTTTCATGATCGTGTTATCTCGTGCCAGGTGGTCATTTATCGCATACATAACCTCCGTGTGTGTACCTTATATTAAAATTTAAAAATTCGTACTTTCCAAATATATAATACGTTTTATTAAAAAATTTAAATGTCAAGTCATTGTGAGACACCCGATACTACCAATCAAAATCTTATCTGTAATTGTGATACTGTAATTGTGGAAAATATTTCTCTGTATTGTGACCATATTATCAATACAAATTATTATAATCACTTTTTTCAAACACTTTAGATTATTGCAAAATTATGATGTTGAAGTTTGCATCGTTGGATCGCAACGAGAGCTTTTTTACATTTCATTTTCCTTATTTCTATCATTACAGATCCTTTTTTTGTGGATTCACATTGTAGATTGCTGAATAAGTTTTTTTTTTAAATGGCTGAGAGCTTTTGGTAGGCAAAATCTGCCAAAAGAAATTAAAGGAAATCAGCAAGATTAATTTTCATTGCAATCCAACGATGCAAACGTCAACCTCATGCAAAACTTTCGATCACTGCATAATTGCCAAATAATGTTAGAATAATTCATTTCCGATGTTACTTTACGAAGATACTATATAGCTCTACATAATTAATTATATTATTCTAATATAATTTAGCAATTATCTGGTGTCCGAAAACTTTTAACCGGTAGTATAGATATACATATATATATATATAACAGTTGAACCTTATGCATCCTTGATGTCGTATACGAGGGCCCGGATCGCGAGCTAGACTACTTCGTTCGTCGTCGCCGCGACCTTGCGAACAACTCGTCTCACGGAGCTATTCTAGCCGGCGGATAAACATTTTTTTCAGCACAAACTTAAAAAAAAAAGTAAATGGAATAAAAAAGAAGAGAAAAAGTCCCTGCTCGCTGACGGGCGAAGGTCTTCCGTGTCGTTGAGCTTCGACGAACGGCTATTAGCGTTTTATATATATATATATATTATATATAGTTTCGAGCGAACGAACGAAAAAGAAAAGGAGAAATACAAACTCGTTGCCATTGAAACTTTTAGATTGTAGGTAAGCGCGCGGGTGCTGGTGATGTTGGGCAACAGCCATCAGAGTTTGGAGCTTCTCCTCCTGTAGATAAACGCCGTAATCCTAGACGTGTCGCGAACCATATCTACCTATGTATATATTGCTCTTCTTCAAACATCTTTTTAACGTCCTATATTGCTTGATATATAACGAGATAAACGAGTGATCCTGTTTCAACTTGATTTGAATAATTCCACGACTTTTGCCCCGCTGTACTTCGATCGCGTTTGCGGCTTTTCTAGTCGAATTTTTATTCGTCGAATAATATCACATATTGTGCGAGGCGGTTTCCATAAAAGTATAGACGATCGGAGAAATGCGATAATTAGGGCGATAACACTTGTTCATTACGGTAGCTGTGGTACTTTCGAAAAAAATATTTTCGAAAGTTCGAAAGAACTTTTAGCTTTTTTAGATTTTTAGATTTTTTTGAGAAAATTCGCTTGGAATTTCTGTTATGTATGTTTTATATATACAGTACTGGTCGAAAGTTGTCGATCACTTTCGAGAAGAGCAAAATGATATTAGAATAATAGCATTGATCTCATATATATAGAGTTATGAGATCATACACACACACACTTCAATACACAGTATGTGTATTTAATGTGTATTTAACTAATTTTTAAAAAAATATTGCTCATATATAACCTACAGGTAAAAATTTAAAAAATTGAACTGTTAATGAATGGCGCGTAGCTTGAAATTTAAAAAATGTCATTGTTCATCATATGGCCCATAGCTGAAAAATAATTTGCTAGTAAGCAGCGCACAGCGAAAAAGTTACGAAATTTAATTGTTAATGTATGAGGAGATGGCTAAAAATCCACAAAATTAAATTACCAATGTATCAAGACATGGCCAAAAAATGTTAAAATTAAATGCTTAAGGGGTCTTCTCACTTCAGACGCTAAAAAGGCCATTAGCATGAATTTTTTTGATAGGTTTATATTATAGATATTGATATAAAAGTTGTTATACTTAATAAATAAAAAAACGTTTTTTTTCACCGTTTTTGGCAAAAAAAAAAGTAAATATTAAAAATAAAGAAAATCCTTGATATGCGCTATAGCTATAGTTGTAAAGAATATGTGGTTAAAATTTCATAAGGATCGGTTCAGTAGTTTCGGAAATTTTATCAACAAGCCGTCGAAAAACGTTTCGAGAAAAACGCGTTTAAAGTTTGTTTGGGTTACATAAATGCATTAAGACATTTAAAAAAATGTATTTCGAAAGTGTATTTATTAGTTGTAAAAACTTTTATATCAATATCTATAGTATAAATCTATCAGAAAAATTCATGAAAATCGACTTTTTTAGCGTCTAAAATGAGAAAACCCCTTAATGTACAACCCATATTTAGAAATAAAAAAGTTAAACTGTTAATGCGTCAGTACATAACTAAAAATTCAAAAAATTCCATTGCTATTATAGCATATAGCAACGTTAAAATAGCGCTTAGAATAGCAATATCTTACTGATGAGGAAAATCCAGTTTGCATCGTTGGAAAGCAACGGAAGTTCTTTTTCACATTTTATTCGCCATATTTTTATCATTGCAGATTTATTCAACAAATTTACATCGCTAAATAAGCATGTCAACAAATAGTTGAGAGATTTTTGTGGGAAAAGTCTGCTCGAAGAAATTGAAGGTATTCAGAAACATTAATTTTCATTGCATCCGATCGATGCAAACCCCAACACCAGAACCTAACGTCGTTATGAACTATTATTGAACCATGTATAAAACGGTTTTTGTTAATATATGGAAAACGTAGTTTAAAAAAAATAATGAGCTTACATATACAATCCTCTGTGAGATATTACTTCGAAATTAAGGAAGCTTTCCAGTGTGACAGCCCGAAAAATCGCTGTTTTTCGCGATTTTTTTTTTTAAAGAAAAAATAATCTAATCGGTCTGGTTTTTTTTTTTGTATATTAATTGGGTATTGAAGAATACAAAACAATTTTTTAAAGATCGATTTATTTATTAATTAATATCTATAAAAATGATGAAACAATTGTTGCAGAAAATGCACTTGGATGTGGTGTCCAAGTTGGGGGTCACAATTTTGATCTGAAACAAAAAACACAAAAAGATTATTGATCGGTATATAATTGGCTTTCGTGCTATGGAGGCTTTTTTTTTTTTTTTTTGCAAAAATGGCGCCGGTTTGAACAAAAAGTATCGATTTTAGCATTTTTTTTGGCAGTTTTTTTACAAAAAAATAGGAAGATGTCAAAAAAAAAAGCTTCCATAGCACGATAAACAATGACGTTAAGAATATTGTGTAAAAAATTCAACTCGATAGCTTTAAAACTCTGCCCTCCAAGTTGGACACCGGTTTGAAAAATGCTGTTTCGAGAAAAACGCGTTCAAAGTTTCGCTGTAGCTGTAGCGCTCCGTTGCCTTCTTCCAAGAAATGCTGTACAGTAACCGAAATAATCTGAATTTCGGCATGAAAATTTCAGGGAATATTCGAAAGAGTGTATACTATTCGATAAAGCAAAAAAAAAAAAATCGATTTTTTGAAAATTTCACACTGGAAAGCTCCCTTAATTGACGATAAAGACACGTATTTCGAACACGCGCGCGAGCGTAGCCGCGGCCAAAGGCTCCGGCATATTAATCCGGCGTGATGTTAATACGGCACAGAGTCAAATATAACACGATTACAATCGTAGAGTCGCGTCTGACCTCGAGTCAGAGCACCTACGAGCGGCGAAATCGTCCGAAGACGTAGGTACGTTATACCACATGGGATAATGGTAAAAATGGATTTCTTTTCGCGAACGCGACCCGAGTCACATTTTCCTCTCTTTGCACAGCTTGAAAGTTTCGATCACGCACAATTCTCCAACGCGGATCTAGCACGACGAGCATGTCGATCGATCTTTCGCTATTTCACGCCGAGATCGCGACGCCAAGGCGAATCACTCGGAGATTAGGAACTCTACGAATAGATCGAGAACTCGTTCAATTTTTTTTTCTCGTATCCTTTTTTCTTTGCAATTCGCGTTTCGAAATATTCGAATATTCTTGCCGATCGCGTGCAATCGTTTAGCCGGCCTTCCCGCTGAAAAACAGCTGAAAAACTCGCTCCGAGGATTTTCGACGTTCGTTTTTGTAAATTAATTTATTTTGTTTTTGTTTAATTAAATTTTTTTCGTCGTGCGGTATCAAGTTTGGATATTTTTCTCGTAAATTTATTTTTTTTCGTTGCAGAACTTTATTCTTCCATTATCGTAGTGTAGAATCGTTTGGAGGTATTTTTTTTCCTGCTCATCGTTATTATTTAGAGAATTTCTCTTTTCATACTTTTCTCCGAAGGTTGTCCGTTGTTTTTTTTTTGTTTCAGAACCTTGTTCTTCCATTCTCGTGGTGTAGAATTGTTTAGACGAGTTCTTTTTTCCTCAATAATTATTTACAGCATTTCTCTTTTTATATCTTCCTTATTTCGGTTGTTTGTTGTTTTTTTTTCGTTTTTATTTTTCGAACTTTGTTATTCCATTATTGGCTGGATTATCGTCGCGCAGAATCGTTTAGGGGAATTCGTTTTTCGTTGTTGCCAATGGTTGAATTTGTCCTCGTCGCCGTTTAGGAAAACGATCGATGTACGGATCGCACAAAAAATGCGATCGGTCTTGAATTTTGCGAAGGTGTCGCGTGTTCCACGAATATCACATTCTCCGTTGAGATTTTGCGGACTCGTTTGTTTCTTTTTATTCCTTCTTCCTCTTTTTTTCTTTTTCGTTCTCTTTCGTTTGGTCTCCACGACGTTGTTGCCGCATTAGGAAGGGGGGCGCCTCTAGTTAAGATGTAGTATACACATTAGTGTACACGGGATGGACTCTGACGTCGTGTCGCATTTGAAGGTCTTGTGTGCACAGGTGAAGGTGGTCAAATTCAGCTACATGTGGACGATAAACAACTTCAGCTTTTGCCGGGAAGAAATGGGCGAAGTGCTGAAGTCGTCGACGTTCTCGGCCGGAGCCAGCGACAAACTCAAATGGCAAGTCATTTATGGATTTTTTGTGCGCTTCAATAATTATTGGCTTTTTTTTTCTTTAAATGTTTGGGTTTGAAAAATATATTTTGCATTGCGGTGCTTATTGCACGAAAAATCTTAGCTTGTTAGATTATTGGTTTTTCATTTCGATAACTTTCAGCAGACTTTAATTTCATACAAATTTTAATATCTTATTTACGAATATTTATGAATATTTATGTGTGAATTAAAATAATCGTAAATTTATAATTTTTATATATTAAATTTATTATAAATTAATTATATATATATATATAATTAATTAATATAGTACGGTAAGAACAGTTAGAATGAAATTCAAATTGTTCCCGTGTAAACAAAATATTCTGCGGTTCAATTTTTTTTTACAATTCCGATGACGACGCTTCTTTATTTTTTGAAATTTTTCGAAAAGCATAATTCCATTTACGTTCAAAAGTGGTACCTTTTTATTCGTTAGCATAAAATCTGGATCTAGCGATTTTTCATGTATTTATTTTCCGATAAACAATGTGAGAAATAATTGTGGAAAATGTATGTACTGACCTGCAATTTTGCAAAATTTTGGTAGAAAAAAATTCGTCACGTAAGAAGTATCGATGACGTTGAGGACAGTGTGACGTGAGCATAACGCGTGAATATTTCACGGAGATCAATCAAACTCTCCAGAGACAGGCAAAATCGTTTAAATCTGTCTCTCGCTCTCTGGCTACTTCCGTTAGCGAAATCCAGGAAGCGCACGCGTAATTGGCGAATTTTCGTTACGAGTGCTTCGAACGCGTGCAAAGACAAACCGGCTGCATGGTACGGTAATCCGTACGTCGGAAGTTCAATCGGAAAACTGCCAGTGAAAGATTTAAATTGATCGTCCGTTCGGTAAATCCGGTTCGTGACCGCGCTCGATAAATTCCGGTCTGCGCGTCTCGTGACAGCACGTGAAAAGTCACGACGTTGAAGTTTCCAGCGTTGGAATCCAACGAAATATTTATTTATTTTCATGCTTTATTTCTGTCGTCATACGAATACTTTTTTTTTCGTGCAAATTAAGTTTGTTAATCAGTAATAAAAACACGTATGAACGTTTGAGTAATATTCGGAGACTGGAAGGGAAAAAATAAATTAAAGTATCTTAAAAAAATTCGTTAAGATCCAAGGATTTAGATTATTTTTATTGTTATCCGAAGACTTTTTTTTAAATCTCTGACAACGATGGGTAAAAACGTTTCAACGATTTTCACGGCCTAAATCAGCCAAAAAACCGTAGAAAAATAAAAAATAATCAATTTTTGTTGCACTTCAACGAAAATAAAAAATATTTTTTTTATTTTTTTTTCGTTTTTTAGTTTCGTTGCACTTCAACGTTGCACTTCAATTTTTTTTTCGTTTTTTAGTTTCGTTGCACTTCAACGAAAATAAAAAATAAAAAATAATCAATTTTTGTTGCACTTCAACTTCGCGAAAGCTCATTGTCCCGAGGTTCTTCCATCTATTGACGACATCTGGAATGCCATTCGGCAAATCGTTTTCACGAACCGTCAATTTCGTATTGAAATAAAAATAATACAACCTTCCGTATTTTTGTTCGTGTTTTTTTTTTATCGTGAAAGTCAACGCGGGAAGAATTTTTCAATGGAAATAAAAAGAAACTTGTCGTTTCTTAAAGTTTTCGTCGTCTTGCTCGGTAGAAAGGAAACAAAAAATTGGGTTTGTGGAATTCAAAAGTAATAATTGGCAAACTGGTAGGGTGCTTGTTTGAATTTTCTCGAGCGTGCGAGGCAGCGAGGCATGAAAAACGCAGGATTCATAAAAATGTGTATATTCGACTTCCTCAGGTGCCTGAGAGTAAATCCCAAGGGTCTCGACGAGGAGAGCAAAGACTACTTGTCGCTTTACCTGCTTCTCGTGTCCTGCAACAAATCCGAAGTCAGAGCGAAGTTCAAATTTTCAATTCTTAATGCCAAAAGGGAAGAAACCAAAGCTATGGGTGAGTTGTACATTTTTCTCGATATTTACGAGGGTCAGACTTAGTATTTAACCTTGTTTTACAAAAGTGGTTACACAGACTTTTAATGTTATATTTCAGCTTGGCTTGTACACATTTTTAAAGAAAAATATTGATTATTTATAAAAATATCGCCATATTTGTCGGACTTCCTACGGAATGTAGTGCATCTGAAATAAAACAACCAAAAAAAAAAAATCATTAGTTGAATAATAAATCTAGTCCACAATCGAAACATTTTTTTTCAAAAATTAACAAAATGGCGACTTCCGACAGATAACTTTCGATTTTCGACTGAAAAATCGCTCGTTTATTGTTTAAAAAAATAGTAATTTTCGACAAAAATGAAAATCCTCCGATAGAGGACTAGCTTTTAAATTAGAGTGGTCACCGACTTGAAAAATATAGTTGCGAGAAAAACGCGTTTAAAGTTTTTCTATGTCGATACGGTATTATATGTTCGTAAAATTTTGAGCTCGATGGATGAAGCTAAACTTTTTTTAATGTATTTTGATCCGCTGAATCCGAATATCACAATTTTTTTGGCCGAAAAGTCGAGCGTTCAATTGTTTGCAGCCAATCGTTGAAACATTTTTCAAAAAATTAAAGTTTTTCGGGATGAATTATTATTTTTTAAATATTTTGGGCAATTTTAAAACGAAAGTATTATTTATAAAATTTTGAAATTTAATTTCAAATTGTGTAATTGTGATATTTCTAATTGTGAAATATCCCGGAAACTATTTATCGGATTGACTTGATATTTTCAGGGAATATTTTCGAAACATCATACTTCGAGAAAATGTAAAAAAATCGATTTTTCGTAAATTCTCACTACATCTCACTCCTTAAAGTGAATTTCATAAAAAGTTGTTTGGAGATAAACGCAGAAGAAAAAAGAGTAATTATTTGATGTTTTTACCAAATTTTAGACCCTACCTAAACACCCTAGGTTACAAAATTAGCATAAAAAAACGATGTTGACGGAAGTTGATGGTAATTCTTTTTTTATTGGTTCATTTTCATCAACATCGAAAATCTTTTCTCACATATTCAAGCTGAAGATCTCTAACAAGGATCCTAAAAACGTTTGAGTGATCTTGACGGACTAAATGTGCCGAAGAAATGTGACTTGGAATCTTTCGTTGCTATCCGACCCAAACTTTAATGTGACATTGAAGTTTTTTCAAAATCCTCAGAGATCTTCAGCCTAAATATTCGAGACATTTTTTTGAACGACAATGAAAATGAAGCCATACAAAATTGGAGAGGAATTTTCGTTGCATTCCAACGATGCAAACTTCAACATCGTACTTTAAGGATGTTGAGTCCCAAATCGCAAATGATAATAAAATTCTGAAAATTTGGTGCGTTTTGGTATGAAGTATTTCAGTGGTCGTGTAAAAATTTCACAACAATTAGGAAGCTCGTTATTGAACAATTAACATTCACAAATTAAATGTTGTCTTATGGAAACTGATGTAACTTTGCAATAAGTTTTTTTTTTGACCTCTCAATTTTGTAATATCTACAATTTACTGAAAGCAACGGAAACAAAACGAAGTTTATTGATAAATTTTTTTTTTATTTCTTTTAAAAATTGTTAACAAAATGTTAATTTTTTAATAACGACCTTCCTAATCGTCGTCAAATTTTAACACGACTTCTTAAATACTTTATACAAAAAGATACCAAATTTTCCGAATTTTCTTATCATTTTTTATTTCAACCCCTAAAGACGTTGAAGTAATGATGATAGAATTCGGAAAATTTGGTATGTTTTTACACGAAGTATTTAGGAGGTCGTGTAAAAATTTCATGACGATTAAGAAGCTATTTATTGAACAGTTAACATTAGCATGTTAACATTAGCAACATCCTTAAGGATGTTGAGTCCCTATTAACAATTAACTACATTATAAGGTTAACAACATCCTTAAGGATGTTGAGTCCCTATTAACAATTAACTAACTAACAATTACCTAACTAACAATTAACATTAATGGGGACTCAAAATCCTTAAGGATGTTGAGTCCCTATTAATGTTAATTGTTAATTGTTAAATGTTAATAGTTAATCGTTAATGTTAATTGTTCAATAAATAGCTTCTTAATCGTCATGAAATTTTTACACGACCTCCTGAATACTTCATGTAAAAACATACCAAATTTTCAGAATTCTATCATCATTACTTCAACCTCCTTAAGGGTTGAAATAAAAAATGATAAGAAAATTCGGAAAATTTGGTATGTTTTCGTATGAAGTATTTAAGAGGTCGTGTTAAAATTTCACGACGATTAGGAAGCTCGTTATTAAAAAATTAACATTTTGTTAAGAACAATTTTTAAAAGAAATAAAAAAAAATTTATCAATAAACTTCGTTTTGTTTCCGTTGCTTTCAGTATATTGTAGATATTATAAAATTGAGAGGTCAAAAAAAAAACTTATTGCAAAGTTCCATCAGTTTCCATAAAACAACATTTAATTTGTGAATGTTAATTGTTCATTAACGAGCTTCCTAATTGTCGTGAAATTTTTACACGACCTCTGAAATACTTCATACAAAAACATACCAAATTTTCAGAATTTTATCATCATTTGCGATTTGGGACTGAACATCCTTAATATCATGTAAAAAATCGTATTTCCAAAATTCCGAACCTACGCGAGGCCCGCGAAACTCTAAAAAAAAAAGCTTCCTCGCAGCGACCCAAAAGTGCCCAAGACTGATGGTTTTTATCTCCTTCCGGCGCTCGTGTGCTTGCAGAGAGCCAACGAGCTTACAGGTTCGTGCAGGGAAAGGACTGGGGCTTCAAGAAATTCATAAGAAGAGACTTTTTGCTCGACGAAGCGAACGGACTGTTGCCCGACGACAAACTCACGATATTCTGTGAGGTATATACCTTTGTATGTTATTGTTGCTATTGTCACACTAATATGCCGTACGAGCGGTCAAGCCGGGCTCTAAAACTCGAAACGTGTTTTTTTTCTTCGTCCTTCCCTCCCGCGCCCCCGTCCCCTCTTACGATTCGCAGGTGAGCGTCGTGGCCGATTGCACCAATCATCCCGGACAGAGTAACACGACACCGTTCAAAGTGCCCGAGTGTCGGTTGCCCGACGATCTCGGACTACTGTTCGAGAGCCAAAAATTCAGCGACGTTACGCTTACCGTTTGCGGGAGGGAGTTTCAAGCGCACAAGGCGGTATTAGCAGGTGAAAGAAAAAAAACAAATAACAAGTCCCACGCGCGAGGCGGAAGAAAAAAAAAAAATATCGCTGCAATTCGTTGGACGGCAACGAAAGTTATTTTTCACAATTTTTATTTTCTTATTTCAATTCGTGTGCAAATTATTTTCACGCGGACTCGTATCGTGGGTCTCCGGTTGATGATCGCGACGGAAAATTTTTGAGCCATTTTTGTATGTAAAATCGGCCAAAAGAAATCGAAGCTACTTAAGGATGTTGAGTCCCAAATCGCAAATGATAATAAAATTATGAAAATTTCGCACGTTTTTGTATGAAGTATTTCAGAGGTCGTGTAAAAGTTTCACGACAATTAGGAAGCTCGTTATTGAACAATTAACATTCACAAATTAAATGTTGTCTTATGGAAGCTGATGTAACTTTGCAATAAGTTTTTTTTTGACCTCTTAATTTTGTAATATCTAGAATATACTGAAAGCAACGGAAACAAAACAATATATATATATATATGTATTTATATATTATATTTATCCATTTGTATAATATTTATCCATAATAATTTTAAAAATATTTACTGGAATACATACTGGAAAAATAATTAAAAAATGTTTACTGGATAAATATTTTTTTATTATACATATATATATATATATATATGTAATTGATAAATATCGTTTAAATAATATTGACCCATAATAATTTAAAAAAATATTTACTGGAGTACATACTGGAAAAATAATTTAAAAATGTTTACTGGATAAATATTTTTTTATATATTTTTATTTTATATATTATATATATATATATAAATGTATATGAATGTATATATACTAAAGAGAGAGGGGGGAGAGACCTCTCCACATAAATTTGTACGCGTGTACGTACAAATGACTTCCATTCACGTAGTCGTGACAATAATTTTCATTTGTTTGCTTCAAAACAGCACGTAGTCCCGTGTTCTCGGCGATGTTCGAGCACGAGATGGAGGAACGCAAGCAAAATCGTGTCGACATAACCGACGTGGACCACGAAGTACTCAGGGAGATGTTGCGATTCATTTACACGGGAACGGCGACGAATCTCGAGAAAATGGCGGACGATCTGTTGGCGGCGGCGGACAAGTACGCCCTCGAGAGGCTCAAAATAATGTGCGAGGAGGCGCTCTGCGGTAGCCTCGCGATAGAAAATGCCGCCGATATATTAATACTTGCCGATCTTCACAGCGCCGATCAATTGAAGGCGCAAGCCATAGATTTTATTAACACGTGAGTGAAACAACCCCACTGCCCGATCAGTATTCACGAAGGCTCTCGATAGCTCGAGAATTCCTTTCGAAAAATTGTCACGACAGCGACGCGTTCGAAATGACAATTTCGAAAAAGAAATATTGGGAGGTTGAATAAGTTATCGCTGTTTTCCAGCAGATGGCGTTGCCGGAACTGCGTGTACGGGTAACTCGAGCACTGGGTAGGAAGTAATGCATGATAATGGGATATCGTGAATATTTATCGCCGCTGTGCAACCAAATACTCGATTTAGATACGGAGATAAAGTCAGAGTAAACGCGGCTACAGCTTTGGCGCGTAGCCTAAGATGAACTCTTTTTCTCTAGACAGGAAACCTCGTTCGACGTGCGAGGCACGAGTTTGCTATCTCGCCCGTGGCTCGGGCGCTAGTGTCGTGTGACCGACGCGCGATCTATCGGCCGGAGTGAGCGACAGACCAGACGCTACACGTGCGCGTGGCTTGAGATGGTAACGCATCTATTGAGAAATATCATGAGCAAACTCGGTATTCAGTCCATGTCATTTCGCTGAAGTGTAAACAGCTTTTTGTCATGTCAAATTTCGTATAAAGAGTATTTCCGGGGAATTTCACCGCACTGCTTGATCTTAAAAAAAAATCTGCAGCTGAAGCACCCAGAATTCTTGTTGAGATATACGGCGACGATGCTCTGCAGAAAACAACGTGCAGGGACTGGTTTAGACCCTTGAAAAATAATGATTTTTGTGTGTTGAATTGGAGGCGTTGCTCAGTGAAGACTCACGACAGACGCTAGTTGAACTTTCAGAATCATTAAGACTGTTGCTCGCACAACAGTTTCGAAGCGTTTGCAAGCATTAGGGATGATTTTTCAAAATGGAGCATCAATTTAAAAAAAAATAAACAGCGAAACTTTATTCAACATCCCAAGATTTTTTTTTCTCCAACGAACACCGTGAACTAAACGCGTGTCAATGTCAGACTAATGTTCTTCCTCAATTTTCCACAGACACGCGACCGACGTGATGGACACGGCGGGTTTCAAGTCGATGGTGAATTCCCATCCGCACCTAATAGCCGAGGCTTTCCGGGCGTTGGCGACCCAACAAATACCGCCGATCGGACCGCCCCGTAAGCGCGTAAAACAGAGCTGAAAGCAATCTGCGTCGCTCGTACCACCCGGCACGACTACGACCGCGATGACGTTGCTTACGTCGTCCTCATCGTCCTCGTCCTCGTCGTCGTCGTCGTCCTCATCCTCGTCCTCGTCGTCGTCCTCCTCGTCACCGCCTCATCTTCATCCCTCTTGAACTTTTGTGCGCGCGCGTGTGTGCGTCTGCGTGTACAGTGAGGATCGATTATAGTGCTAAATAAATGTGTTTCCTAGTGCGCGCCGCCAATTATTTCGCGTGCGTGACTGTATGTGTGTGTGTGTGTGTGTGTCTGTGGTGGCGCTTAAAATCCTCGCCAGAACACGAGCCGTGAACCGGCCGCGCAACGCGATACACGGGACGAACAAACGGAACGGATGATTACGAAGATAAACAAGTATTTGACTAATGAAAGGAAGTATCTAGAGAGCAAAGCGACGGCAGAGGGAGATAACGCGTTTCAAACGTTTTTTCAACTCGGCGCATCGTCCCATCTCGCAGGCTCTTCGGCTCGGTGTAGCTTCGATAACTGAGGGAAGAAAAACGAGAGAAAATGAAAAACCGCGGACAAGAGAGAGAGAGAGAGAGAGAGAGGGGCAGAGAAAGTCATGAGAGCAAGCAAATTCCTAAAGAAATAGAAAAAAAGGACAAGACCAATTTCCTGCAACGAATGCTACGAAATATACGACGTTTCGCTGTACATCTGTACATCTTCATACCCGCGTACCTATCATGTACGTATCTATTCGTACATGTAAATAAACGCGTCGGCAACGAGAACGACGAGAAACGGCGAAGCGAGAAGGACAAGGAGCGATCCGCGAAAAAATAAACGAAGACGTGACGAATTCAGCTGGATTCGGCACCTGCTTCTGCAGCGAAGGAACGCCCAGGCATGATCGTCGTCGCTTTTTCAGCCGTCACGGATCCGCCGTTACCCGAAAGTTCCGGCGTAGTCTCGTTCGTTCCCGTGGCCTCTCGTACGTCCCCACGATTCCGGTGACCGGAAAAGAAGCAGCAGGAAAAAAAGAACACGACAAATTCGCTTTTTTTATCATCTCTTGTCCGCCGACTGGGAACCATCGTCTCTCGTCTCCGAGGAAGTTCGGAAAAATTGCGGAAGGAGAACGGCGATGGGAAAAGCGGAGATGGGAAAGTTGCGTAGGAAAGGCGAGAGAGCGGAGCAGGGACGAGAACGGAAGATCAAAGGAGAGAGAGAGAGAGAGAATGCGATCGGGGCGGGAACAAAGGACCGGAGAGGAGTAACGAAGGACCAAGAGAGACCGGAACGGAGGCACGCCATGATGATAATTGATAACCGACACGCAGAAAGTTGTGATAGGACGATTCGCCGGTGGGAAGGGGGACTGTGCCGGGATCAGAAATCTCGATCTGCGAAACTTATCCACCAGTCCTTACTACCGCGAGACCCCCGACCCTACCGCGATCGTTTATGTACGAGATACTTTGTTCCTTTTGTCGGCGGATCAAGCGTGGAAACTTTCGACCCCAAGAGCTCCGAGATTGCCGAGAAATTGTGAAAATACGGAGGAACCTGATAGCGCGCGCGCGATAGTGAGAGAGAGAGAGAGAGAGAGGTACGGGAAAGAGCAACGAGGGCAGAGAAGGCCAAACGGTAATTACCCGGAGGAGGGGCTAGACACCTTGTTTATCGAACGATAGTGATTTTTTAAATTGTAATAAACAAAAGGCAAATGAGAACCGCGTCAAACAACTCTTCCAGACTAAAAGAACGAAAGAGAACGAGGGGGGGGGGGAATGATTCTAGTTAGTGTTTTTTATGATCTCTTTTCTTCTTAAATACGATGATACGATTATTACTATTGATTACTGTTAAAAGAAAGAAAACAAAATAAGCAAACGAGAAAACGAACCGAATATGCTACGCGATCTGTGACCCCTTCGACCCCGGCCCTGCGGCCCTTCCTATCCACCTCCGCGTTTCCCCTCCGGAAGCCCCCTCCCTCCGCAAACAACAAACCGTATTTTTCATATTTTTTTGTCTGCAGATATGTTAGTACTTGCGAACGTTGTAGGCTCGGTACGATAATCGTTTTGTATGTCGCCAACTTTTGTCCCGCGAACGAGCGAGCGAGCGCAGCAATGTAAGGGAGAGCGAGATAAAGCGGAGAGAAGGAAAAGGACAAGACAGAGGCAAAAGAATCGAAGACAATTCAAAAAAAAATATTGAAAACTAAGGAACCAAACGATTTTTTTTTTCACCACGACGATCGAACGTTTATCGTTAAAGCGAGACTGTACAAGGTTTGTCGTGAACGCGAGGATTGTCCATAATTTTTCGATTAAAGAAAAAGAATTCGTTACTCGCCTGGGGAGGGATGACAAGCTCCGACGATTCGACGGTCGATGAGAACAAAAACGGGATTTAATAAATTGTATAGATAAAGGTTAGTCAATTATAGCGATGAGACGAAATGTAAACGAAGCAAAAAAATTGATCGATTTGTGTAACTAATTATCGAATTGCGGAGATGAAAGAAAAGAAGGGATGAAGGTAGAACAAAAATTGGTCGGAACGAATTATGGGCAACCGAGCTGGCGATAAACCACATGCGAGAAGGGGAACGAAAAGAAAAAAGAAACCCTCACACACACACACATACACGAGAAAAAACGAAAGCAAGAGACAAAAAGTAACAACAATAATCTGTCGTTTAGTACTGTACTGGCTTCCCGATCCTACGAACCTAGTTTTACCGAAAAGTTTTAAATGTTTAATACCTTTACCATTTACATTAATGATGACGAAGATTAATGCCATACATGTTCTGTGATAAGTCAAATGTAATTACTGCAACTGTATCTCTGATTCCCATCGATTGTCGTCGAGAAACGAAAAAAAAAGAAACAGGAAAACGAAAAGGAAAAAAAAACGAACCAATCCACCTTCTAACGATCCCGTAGCCAGTGAAGTTATTCATTAAGAGGAAGGCAAACAAAAAATGGGAAACTCATTGTCGACCGACCGGTCCCAAAGCCAGATATGAGCTCTGTCGCGAAACTTTTTTTCGCTCTGTACATATCTTCTATTTTGTAAGTACACGCGGGGAAAAAGAAAAAAAACAATGACCAACCGATCGGCGACATCCGGTCGATCGTTATTTTTCGTTTGTTTTTTCTTCGTGTTTACGTTTCGTCCCTCGATCGCCGGTTACTCTTTTCTCGTCTACGCGAAGCAACGAGCGACATGAGAGCGAGAGAGTCGGAAAAAAAGCAATAGGAACTCGTCGCCAGATTTCGCGGTCGCGCGTCGCACGTTTCGGTAGCTTCGATTACAACATTGATGTGTGATAATACGAATGAATACCGCCTAGGTGAATCCCCCAACGTGTATCGTCAACGTTACATTATATAGTACACCGAGGAAAGTTCCGATGGATCGGTCGTTGATTCCGGGATCAAAAACAAACGAAAAACGTCGCTTGTAGATAGAAACTTTTTCCACCTTTTTGTACACGACCTCCTTCCGGGCCATATATAGAGCTTGATATAGATAAATGAAATAAATAAAAAGACAAAACGAAAATATCACGAAGCGCACCCGCGGTGACTCGTTCGATCGCGTTTTCTGGCCTCGAAATTACTTCGTTTACACCACGAATTCATTTGTCACACGAACCGAGAAGAATGCGAAAAACTTTGGGACCGCCGGCCATATTGAGCGGCAATCGAATTTGTATGGAATTGTTTTCTTTTTTTGCCCAAAGGCTAATATCAAACCAAACGCGAGTTTTGCGCGTCGATTCGGGGCGGGGGCTGTGGGAGACGGCGAAGGGACGAAAAATACGAAAAAAAAAAGAAAACCAACGGTTCGAAATAACTGCAGCAAGAATATGTGAACGCGCATGACTGGATAATTTGATAAAATAAGTACAATTAAGACAAGTGTTACCTCATCATAAAAAAAACGAGAAAAAAAAGGAGAAAAAAAACGAAAAATACAAAAGAAGAAATCAGTAACGTTTGTGTCAAGGGCTACCACTGCATCGCGCGGTACACTTCCAATTGTATGTTGCATTTAAGGAGAAGCGAGTGAAGAAAAACGTTCTTTGGTTTTTTGTTTCTTTTTTTTTTTTTTTTTTTTGGCGCAACGAAAAGCGCGCCAGGTAGTGGTAGTTGCTGGTGCGCAGCGCGTTGCTGCCTCGTCGATCCCAGCTCTCATCAATACAAACGTTCATTTTTTTTTCCATTTACTTTAAGTCATTGCACCACATCAAATAAAATTACATTTTCATTACATAATCTTGAAATCCGAGAGACGAAATGCCCAATGATTTTCACACTCTTCGTATCCCTGTGCATCGAGTCGGTCTTCGATGATCGTTCGAACATATCGAACTGCTCAGTTCGCGTATGGCTGAAGTACAGTTCTTCGTATGGGCCTTTTTCCCTACGATCGCACGTGGATTTTGATACGTTTCGTTTTTGCGTCCACCGCCCGTAAGCGAGAAATAATTGCGCGTGATGTTTATAATTTTTTTCTTCTTCTACGCATCAGACCGACGACACGGCGGTTATTGACGCGCCTTCCGAATGTTTACAGGCTCGCAGTGACATAGCCCGTCTGCGATAACGCCTTTTCCGGACGAAGCCCCGAAAATGTTTACTTCGGTTTGACCTTTTATTTGTATGCACATTAACAATGTTGCGTACCAGATTTCATTGAAAGCAATAATAATTGAAAATGTTCGTGGTCGTTACGCATTATCGACGCGGAAATTTTCCTGACATTTCCAGGCTTTGCAAATATTCCAGGACATTTGGCGGTAAAATGAAGAACATTTATTTTTAAATCAAATTTATGAAAATTGTAAATACTCGAATTAAACTTGGAAGAAAAACACTGCAAAGTAAAAACAAAACATGTTAAAATCAAATACAGAACTTGTCCTTTATTATAAACAGAATTTTTTGTTGGTGCCAATGAATGAAAAATAAATATAAACATTTATCTACAGTAATAATTGTGTGGTTGTGTATTGAGAAATCGAATGCAAATTCGTTAGTTTCTGAAATTCTCGTCGTTTGGCACTGACATAACCTTTTTTGTATATAGTGAATAAAATAAATATTAAAAATGTACAAATATATTTAATTTTTCACTAGTCAGTTTTATTTGAAATCGGTTTCACTTTTCATAATTCTTGCAAAAAGTATATTTTGGAAAAATTTCCGAGAATTTTCAAAATTTTCTGACTTTCCGGTTTTCCATATGCGTAACTGCCATGAAGCTGTGAACAATCCTGTCAAAGACATTTTAACGTGAGGAGCTCGAAGGTGTACTTGGTTTTGGCCACCCAGTGGATCTGAAACAAAAAACAATGAGCTTTTTTTCTGCAAAATTCAATATTGGCCGAGACTTGACAAGCTTCTCTTGTTATCGCGTTTCAATAGTCAACAAATATTTGTGAATTTTTCTTTTGATTTTTCGAGCAACAATGACATCATTATCGTTAACAACTAACGAAAAAATACTTCAAAAAGAAAAACGTCGGTCAAGACTAAACTACTGTTACACTGAACAAGTGTTCCAAATTTCAAGTCAATTCGTACATTGCATGTCGAGAAATTGTGTGCACCGTTTTCAAAAACGTAGTTTCGAGAAAAACTCGTTCAAAGTTTAACTAGCGGCTATCGTGATCGCGAGTTTACCTTCAATCTGCTATTCCTGCGCCACATGTTGGATCTTCCTCTTCAATTTGAGCTGCCTCAAGCGACGGACGAGTGTTAGTCACTTTCACATCAGCCTAACCCCTTAAATTGCTCTTACGTCGCAGCTTGTGGTTTTTTTTTCGAAAAAAAAAAATTGGACCAAGTTCACGAGATTAAAGTTCGCATAGGTGGGATGCAATGAAAATTAATATGCCTGAATTTCTTTAATTTCTTTTGGCACATTTTGCCTACAAAAATCTTCCAACCATTTTAAAGATTTCTGTTTCAATTTAATTATTCAATTTAATTATCATTAATTATTAGAGTATGGAAAATAAAACGTAGGAAAGACTTACGTTGCGTTCCAACTATGCAGACTTCAATACCATAGAAATTTACACGATTAGCGATCGAAGCCGTCGAGGTAAGTCAATAATAACGAAAAAAAAAAAAAAAGAAAAATGTTGCCGGCAAAAATCGTATTTTGTATTTATTGTCAAGTGTCTACCGGTGAAACGTATATCACCTATATTTCGAGTTACTATACAGGATCTTCATATGAATTTTCAATTCACAGTGAGTGTCAGCTGTTCATTTAAGAAGTTTCCTTTCTTTTATACACTATTTGGCGTTATAAATTAATTCAGTGATATGAGGACGGCAGCAAAGCGAAGAAGAGCTTGTTCGAACTAACCTAATACGTTTTGTTATATCTGCAAAGACTGTTATTCAAAAATTTAGAATAACAATTACAGATTTCGCGAAGTGTTTTTTTCTCATTCCGGGATAGAAATGAAGAATCAAGATACATTTGCAGAAAATCTTAGCTCCTTCAATCTTGAGCAAAGAGAACGCTTCCACCGAGCCATTAAAAGCATGGAAGATGGGACACACGCACACGATGGCTGGATTACGTTTGAAGTTTGATACGCGACTGTCTCGACAGGTCTCATCGCGAAAAAGAAGCTTACTGAATGTAAACATATTTAACGAAGCTAAGTTTCTAATAAAACTGAATTTTTGAAAAAAATTATATATGTAAGTGTTCTTACCTAGAATATCAATATCGAGTGTTCAAATAGGATCTATATAGAGATAAGATTTAGAAAAAATATATAGTTTTGCGGCACCAATTGGCTGTTCAACTGTGTAGTTTATCCACTCTCGAGACTAAATAAGGCGGGGTGAGAGTATGTCAGGAGGGAGGGTACATTGGTTTATAACTCTCTGAGGAATCGGCAAGACATCAAATTCGCATTAAAAAAATTCGGGCTCGATTTTCCCGAGAAATACCAACAAATTGTCAATATTTTCGAACAGTGTCGAAAATATGGCGAGGACAATAGTCAAATTAGAAATCAAAAGCAAAAACCACAATAATTATGCTCACCGATTGTTATTTTTATGAATTATTCCAGATTGGTAAACTCAATGGTTGTGAGAATAGAAGGGTGTTGTAAGGGGGGTTCTCTGCTTTGACGTAACGAAATGAAAATGCTCCCCGCTCTTTCGTGCCGCGCAATGCTGGTCTGGGGCAACACTTGGATGGGTGACCGCTTCGCCACACCCCCTGGCTCCCGCGCCCTGACGGAAGGCAGTCTTTCACAGTTGCCCTGTGCCCTCGTGAAGCGACACGTGTGTTGGCCGAAAGCGATAAGGATGGGATCGTAAAAGCCGAAAAGAACACACGCAGAAGCATTGATAATATCTCGTACCATTGCGATTCATTTGAAACCTCCGCGACTGATTGCTAAAATGGCGAAAATAAATCTGTGGTCGCTGCGCCGTGTCTTGGGGTGAAGAAATCCTGGCTTCGGTAATCATCAGGATAAAATGAGCAACGATGCGCGTGTAGGAATAACGATATATTATCAATAAATATGCACATCTGGATCTTACGTCTCTAGGACTCATCCAACGTTTACCATGAGATTTGAGTCGTACGAAGGCGTGCGGGTTCGTTTTCAACATCGGCGATCGTTGCGACAAGTCCGAGTCAATTGGTTAGAGTAATCAGAGCCTCGACCACGTCACCCTTGTGTTCCCTGAGCGTCCTCTCGGCGAGATTTCGATTGATTTCCATCTCCTTCATCTGCAGCGAAGAGTACGAGGCTACAAAGACACGGCGCAAGACACAGTCAAATATGCGAGGTAAGAGTCTTACGATTAGATCGACGTCTTCTTTTTTTATGGAAACTTTGAGCAGTTCTTTCTCCTTTGCTTTCTTTTCCGCTGCCTCTTTGTTGCGACGGTCCCCGATTATACTCAGTGCCTGTATCGAATTGATAAGGAATTAGAAAGTGAATCAACGCGTTTAAATTGAATTATAAGGTGACAGTGGCCGGTCGCAAACATTTAGATTGCAGATTGCAAATTAAAAAACTAAGAATGGTATATATTTTAAACCATCCTTGGTATTCAAATTATAGTAAATATGTAGTTATGACGCTGCATTTTGCCTCGTCGGAATGCGAAGAAAATTAATATTTATGAATTCTTCACATTTGTTTTGGCAGATCTTGCAGACAAACATCACTCAGCTATTTTTCAAGATATTTATTCAGCGTTCTACAATATAAATTTATGAAAAAAGATCCTTTGAGCAATAAAATATGGAAAATGAAATGTAAAAACGAACTTTCGATGCGTTTCAATTATGTAAACTTCAACACCATATGTAATTTGAATTCTGCAGATGCATGGTGTTGAAGTTTGATCGTCCGAATGCGACGGAAATACTTTTTTTTTAATTTATTTATGCAGATTTTTTCATCATCCGAATTTTTATCCTGCAAACGTATTCTGTAGATTTTTCAGGAGAATCTTAACAAAAGGGTGAGCGATTTTTGTAGCCTAAATGCCAAAGAAATGCTCTACTCAATTTTTGTTGTGTTCCAACAATGCAAACTTCAATGTCATGCAGTCATTCGCCAACATCTAAAGGATGTACGGGAGACGATCGCAGGAAAATGTGGGCCGAACCTCAAATTTCCAATCGAAAGTGAGTTTTTTTAATGGTTAGTTCTCCTGTATGTGTTGATATTCAAGTTCGTTGGGGCAAAACTCTTGAGAGTGAATATGCGCCGACGTCTGACTCCCGCAATTTTCAGCTGACGACTTTTCTTTCCGCCGTGCATTACTAGTAATAAGAAAATCATCATTTCAGTACGTTGTAATTAATTACGCTACAATTATACAGTGAAAAACTGAAATTTGCCAAAAAGTTTTTTTTGCAGATAGCTAGAACTGTCGAACAGAGATTTTTTAAAGATTGAATATACTTAAGGCAAAGAAAAAGTGTCGAGTTCTGCGTGAAAAAATTCTCCAGATCCTGATGCTTTTCTTTTCCTAATAAAACTTAACTATTTGCGAGACGACACGGCTCGATGATTTGTAAAGTTATGTTCACCTTTTAGATGCTCTTAACCGTAGAAAATCGCATTTTTCTACTTTCGTCAAATTTTATCTCCATTGACTTTGCAGCTCGACAAGCACAAATTTGAGGTTATGTTGATTGGAAAGAATCAACTTACTTTTTCAACATTCTCAACCCAATCCAAATCTCTTTTTGTTTACGAATGCGGCGGTTGAAGTATTTTGGGAATGCAGAAAGCTGGATGTTATTTATAATGCAGTGGAGGACTTTACGCTAAGTGACAGACTTTGTAGGTTATGTTACACCGCGCGCATAGTTGATGTTACAGACGATCGAAGCATCGCTCGAATGCGAATTTCGGTAGAAAAGTCGTGAGACAAATTGAGCGAGTTTTTTGTTTAGTTTTTGTTATCTATAATAATCATGGGCAATGTAATACAATCGAAGCCGAGAACTCCACGTGTGCCAGCGAAAAATCACTTACACTCGAGAAACCATCGGAAGACGTTATTTCTTTTTCCTCGGCGTAGTCGGTGACCTTTTCCAAATCCGCTGCACCGCTATCGTATTTTGCGGCTTTTTTCTGTGATTTTTCTTGCTGCACCTCGTCGGAATCACCGTTTACATCCTCGTCCGCCATTTTCGTTTCGGCCAAAGCGAACAAATCATTTTTCGTCTCGTCTGCAACCCGCGCTATGCTTCGGACGGCCCTACAGATGACTCTCGAGAACGCGCGCGTCGTTTTGAATAGAAAAGTGCACGAGCACGCGAGTGTTTCGAAATTATGAAAAATCGGGATTTGCAAACTTCATTTTGGCCTTCATGGTTCGTCACTTTATCGTTCGTTCGTTGCCGACTTTGAGATCGGGCCACTCGCTCGTTCACGTTAGTCCTCGCGAGATATTTGATATGAAAGTTAACTTTTCATCAAACCGAATGTCACGTTATATATATTTTTAAACATCAGACTACCTAGGTCCATTATCCAGATGAGGCAAAAAAAATTGTTGAGCGCTTTGTTTCGGAAGTGCAATCACGAAAATAATTAAATTTGATCCGACTTATGACGCTGAAGTTTTTATCATTGGAGTGCAACGAAAATTAATTATTCTCAATCAAACGTTTTTACGTATTCTTATGAGAGATTTACGATCGCAATTTGCAAAAAAACGGATTCCAATTACGATGAAAATAAAGAAATGAGAAATGGGGGGGCGAAATCGATGCATTTCAATGATGCCAACTTCGACGTCATGTCGACTGGATATTCAACGCTTGACATTCCTTAAATTGTATCATTCGTTGTGAGGAAAACTTTTCTACGCTATTTCTACGAATACGTTCTAGTACGGAAAAAATTGCAATGGAAGTTTCTCGAATACGACGAGTATTGAAATTCAATTGTAATTTGGACCCTGGAACGTTAGGAAATTAATTACCTCCTTTTTGAAAATGAATTCTCTCACACAAAAGCAAAGGCAACGATCCAGACACGATAATCGAAAATTCCTGCGCGAAAGTTCCAGCTTTCGACGACTATCCTCGCAGCGTGGGAAAACGCGAGGGACAGGACGAAAAAATAAAAATTTCAACGGGCTACATCTACCTAGGTGGATAAAAAATTAGCATTTCCCAAAAATATTTTTATCCGATAGTATCACCTTTTAGCGATATTCTCTGAAAATGATAGCTTCCACCAGTCAGCCCGGCGAGTGGCAGCAGCACCATACTTCAAACTTTAAACGCATTTTTCTCGAAACAACATTTTCAAAATCTAGCTTCATCGTATCTCTATAACTAACAAACCGATTCTCTTGAAATTCGAACCACATATTTTAAACATGATTCGCAACAAGATGACCCTCAATGGTTTAAAAATTTTGATTTATACTCTTTTTTTGCGAAAAACTGCGAAAAAACGGGTTTTTTTGTACTTTTTTCGTTTTTCATCTGTCATTTTTTATTTTTCGATAAAACTTTATATCCGAGGGTCATTTTGTAGCTGGTGTCATATTGAATCTAATGGACTTTGATTTTTTTTGTTTCAGACAAGCCGTTGCCGAGTTGTGATGGAGCCCTAGCCCATCTATTTTTGAGGCGTTACGTTAAACTATAGTTTTTGTACTTAAAAATGAATAAAAATAAAGTAAATTTTTTTTATGGTATTCCAAGACTTTCTTTATCAAGCCCAACAACTTTTATATTCATATCTTTTATAAAATCTTCAAAAAAAATCACGAAAATAGCCTTTTTTTCGTGGCTCCAAAGTGGACTGGCCCCTTAAGAAAAATGATTTAAAAAATCGACGTTAACTTGAATAACCCGTTTGGTTTTTCGAATTCAGATGGACCGTTCAAGCTGGAGTGTCCAGTTTTGATGTTTCTGTATTTTTTGGTAATTTTTTTCACAGCCTCGCAATATATGTATCTTTGTGTTACAAAAATGCGTTTCTTTTTCGCCAACCGTTTCCTAGAAAAAAAAGTTGAAATTTGGTAGTTTCGTCCGGACCTCTAGGTAGATATTGCCCCCCAAACTTAGCTCCGGAAGTTGTAGAAAAATACGAAATTTATTCACAAATTATTGCGTGCTGTTTGCTATTTTTTACCAGGACTACCAACAGCGGGTTCGCGTAAAAAAGGCTCGTGAAGAGCTTTGTGCAGTCGCTGGGCCTTTTGCATTCCGACTCCTGGGCACAGCGACAGCGCGTTGGGTGTCGCTTTCAACAACGTCTCGATCGTCCCGTAGGTCGCCATCAACGTCATCGCGTCGGTCTTGTTCACTGATCTCACCGTGGTAAGTGCGCTCATTATCTGGAATGTTCGGACACCCAAGATAGCACGTAAAAGGATGGATGTTTTTTTCTCAGCACAACAGTTGAATTTTGATTTTCCGGTCTCACCTTCTGATGAGGATCCGCGTTGGCGCGTTCCATGATCATGTCCGGAGGTTTGTTCTCGTAGATCTTGTAGGTTTCGATGATCCGCGCCGAATCCTCCGGACTCCAGGCGAGCATTAGAGTCAAATCGGCGAGTATGCAGATTCGGGTGAGATGCTTCAACGAGTGATGGGGCTCGGGCGTGTCTATCTACGTGGTGAACGCGAATCCAACAAAAAGAGCATTCAGGGGTAACGTCACCGTACTGGGACGAATGCGGGTTGGGGACTTTGAAATCGATTTTGAAAAAAATTAGGGAACTTCATTGAAAGCTTACAATTGGTTTTTCGAAATGTACGTGAAGAAGAGTGGAAAGAGTTTTTTTTTAGTGATTTGACTTGATACACGTTTGCACTGTGGTCCTGAACGGTTGAACGAGGCGATTTTTACGATTGAACCAATAGCAAAATACCAAAGTGTTTCGCAGTGATGATATCGAACACTAGCGAAATACAGAAGATTTAGGGCATTTTGATTTCAGGATTTAGGGTTCAGATTACTTAGGGATTGAGATTTAGATATAGGTTTTAAAAATATTCAAGAGATTTTATGGAATCTTCAAAATCTAGACTTTAGGGATTGGGGATGTAAATTTCAGGATGTAGGGTTTAGGTTTAGATTTCTTAGGAACTCTGATGCAAATTTGAAGTATATAAAATCTTTAAGAACATTTTTATCAAAGATTTTAAATATAAAGAGGAGGTTTAGGATTTAGATTTGGATTTCTTAGGTATTTAGATTTAGATTTAACAAAATCTTTGAGATTTTACAAATGGTTAAGATTTTATCGAATCTTTAAAACATATAAAGAATTTAAGAATTTAGAATTTAGATTAAGATTAAATATCTCTAAGAGATTTTACGGAATCTTTAAAATATAAAGACTTTACGGACTTCGGATTAAAGTTTATTAACATCTTTAAGATATAGTTTTTAAAGACATCAAGAGATTTGAGCAAATCTCTAAGTTTATGAAACGTTTAAAATATAAGGACTTTATTGATTTAGGATTTAGCTCTGGATTTTATAAAATCCCTAAACTATACTTTGGGGATTTAGGATTTAGATATTGATTTCTTTGCAATCTAATTTGCCAATCTTATATGCCCTCAATAACGTATACTAATCCGGCAAAGCTTTATTCCAGCCCGAAGAAAACGAACTTACAGACCCAACAGTCCTGCCTTGGTCTGATTAAAAAACACTTTAGCATTGTGCTCCAGCTTCGATTGCAAATTTTGCATACGTCCTGCCATTGAGGACTTCAGCAAAAGACAGCTTTGAACAAACCCTACCGCCATTGAGCAATGAAAAGAGATCTTAAAAAATCTCTTCGTACTCCTTTTCGTGTCCATTTTGCCAAAGAATTCGTAAATTCTCAAAGTTCATTAATCCTCCGATCAACTCCGGTAATCTGCCCGCATTGATTACCAAAAAGATGAATATCGGTACAAGATCAAGGTCAGCTCGCTACCTGAACGAGTAGAACTCTCAGGTTGTAGGCCTTTCCCAAGAGTTTCAGCCGCTCGTGAATGTAGTCGGGGTTGAGTTGGTGGTAGCGCAGCGACAAAAAGAGGGCGCACACGCTAGTACCCATAACGTAGTCCGGCACTATATCCGTGAATTCCCAAATGACGTTCCTCACGTACTTGAGGAGGGGATTGCCTTTCTGACATGGACGTTTCAAGCGTGAATTTTGCAGCTGCACTTGCAGCTTACGATTCGGCTTATCGTCGGTGTACCTGTTTCGGATTGACCAGCAGTCCGGCGAACGCACTCTTGCTTTTGGACGGTCCGGCTAGATCGACTTCCGGTGGATCCGCGTTGAAGAACTTTGAGTTCTTAAGGTCCCCGAAGGCGGCTGTGCGAGGATTGGACATTCAAGACCCAGGAATGTTGTTCGTATACATAGATATATATTCACGATATCTCGAAACGCCGCTTACCCTGGAAGGAATCTACCTTTGCCTGTTTTGACGGCAAAGGTTCTCCATCCTCGTCGGCCATAATTTCGTCCGCCTTTTCTACTTTCTACACCCTCATGAATCACTCGACGCTATGCTTTGCAATCTGTAGAATATTGAAATGCGTTTGATTCGCGTTGACTGGGCGAAACATTTGACGAGTGAACATAACCTGTTTAAAGTATTCATGAGATTGAAGTTTGCATCGTTGGAACGCGACGAAAATGAATACTCATTGATTTATTTTTATTTCTTTGTGCCAAATTTGCCTACAAAAGTCTGTAAATTAACTTTTGGGACAATTAATCGAAGATCTACGATGTAGATATGTGAAAAAGAATTTTTCATTGCAATAAAAATAAATCGAATTCCAATAAAGATCTTTCATTGCATTCCAACGCTGCAAACTTCAACTTAATCAATATTCGAACATAGCAAATTTCTTGTCATAATTTCGTTGCGTTAAATTAAATTTTACCATACGTTACGTTAAATACGATCGACTATATGAATTTCCATATTGTTTATTTCCGCACGAACTTCACGAATTTCACCGTTCGCATTTGCCGTGAGAAAGAACGCTCAGTCTTCCAATTTTGGATTCATTTATTCAGGCTGAATAATCGACAATCTTGCATGGGTTTTTAAACACTCGTCTCCGTGCCCGGATTCTGTAACGTTTTAGCGACAGTTTTCGTTATCGTTGGCTATCGACATAACAGCCAATAAGATGCTCTCTTTCTTCTGTAATCGTGCATGCGATTAGCCGTCGCTAGCTACCGACAGCGAAAACCAAGGAGACTACAGTAAAGGAGTCCAAATTTCCTATCATAGCCTGTATGTACGAAGTTCTTTCAAGCGGTCGCAGAAGTGTAGTGCTCAGTTCCGCCGCAGGCGTCGCTAGTGTTCTTGGGAAACGATAATATATAGTAGTACAAAACTGCATAAGATCCGAGCTCCGCCTCAACGACCAATCACAAGACTGGGGTGATCGTGTTCCTCTCTCGTACTCACTTGGCAGGCATGGTGCGTTCTCTCTCGCACACCCGACGATAATACACCCAAGTGGGGATTCCTTCCATTATAATATATAATGAGGGGTCGTTCATTAATCACGTGTGGCTCAATTGGGGGGGGGGGGAGGAGGTTTGAACATCACGATTAATCACACTGGGGGGGGGGGGGGGGGGTTGTGACAAATCACGTATATTTTTGTTGGTAACTGCGCGGACAATGCCATTGAAATATACTGAAAACATATATTACTTCGTTTTTCACAATAAAATACCGTACTCTCTATACCTTGTGGCTTACATTTCGCAACCAAAAAAAATACACGCGATGTTATAGGGGGGGAATACCCTAGAACCTCACCACATATCACCACGGGTGAGTGGGTGTTCAAAAAGTGGCCTAAAAAACCTCACGTGATTAATGGACGACCCCTAATATTGCGTACATATATATAATAAATCAAATATAGATAATATTAATAAAGCACCTATTAATGAAACAACTCGTGTTGTTTTATTCACATGGGCTTATTATATAATAAGCACATCATATATAATAATTATATAATAAGTACAGCACGAGTAATTCAACAGTAAACTTTGAAATACTCCCTGCTCCTTCTTTGCCGTTGCCATCGCAAATAAAAAAATTAATTCGCTGAAAGAGAATTCGCTCGCGAAGGTTTCATATAGCTGCTGTGCTGGTGTACACGACAGATATATTTGTGTTTGACAGGCGCAAACATTTGTGCCGCCATAACACGGCCAGCTTCACCGTATGCAGTTTTGTATTACTATATATTATCGGTTCCCAAGAACACTAGCGACGCCTGTGGCGGAACTGAGAACACCTCTACGACTAATCGAAAGAGCTGTTTGAGTAGGGAGTGTCGACTCCTTCTCTCTAGTCTCCTTGGCGGAAGCTATCGCTACCGAGTTACAGAATAGGCATACCGTATTATACGAAAAAGACCGAGCAGCGGATCTAATGTTGCGAAACGCGGGAAACGATAGGACGATGTTGTCGCTCTGTCGCTCTTGCTCAGCTGTCAGCGGTGTAGCGTTTTCTCCCTCGGCCCCGCACTCATTTCTCAGCTCTTTTACGTATCACTTTTACGTATCAACTTGTTTTGCATACTTAAATATACAATTAAAAAATAGGGGAAGTCCGAGCAGCGCGAACAGCTCGGGCAAAGCGAATGCCGCCACGCGCAAACGTCGCGCGTAGTACGATAAATGTAGTTTTTATTTCGTAGTTTAAAAAATGCTTAATATTTTCCGTCCAAATGTACATCCCGCCTCAAGAATCGTTAGCTGCATCGGATCTCGTCTCCATGTGAACGTATATGCCGTTGACCGGTCTGAGAATAAGTTCACTGTATTTTTGGATCGTTTCGGGAGTGTCGACGCTGCGGACGCTGAATTTTCGCAGCACTTGAGCCAGCGTTATTTTAGCCTCGATCATCGCGTACTTCTGTCCTATGCAATTCCTCGGGCCCGCGCTGAACGGTATGTAAGCGTAGGGGTGCCGGTTTCTCGTGTTCTCGGGGAGAAATCGGTCGGGGTCGAACCGAAGTGGATCCGGCCACACTGTTGCGTCACGGTGCAGCTGATAAAGTTGAACGTTCAGAGTGGCGCCCTTTGGGACCGTGTAGTCACCTGGAAAGTGTAATAGCGTGGGCTCGAGACGCTCAGTCGGTAACAAAAAGCACGACCTGTATTCTCGTCGATCTCTCCAATTTTGCCGGAAGATTTGAACCATACCGACGCTCATTTCAAGAAAAAGAACGGCTTCGAAGTTTCCACAAGGTCGGCAGATTTGTTTTGAGAAAACTGAGTACAGTTCCGAAAACGACATAACCCCGATTAATTTGGAATTTCGTGTACCCATGTATTTTGACTCGCTGATTACGAATATGATAGTGAAAATATCCCCAAATTTGATTTTTAAGGTCGAAACTCACGAAAACTTTATTTTTTTTTACTTTTTCTATTTTATTTTGATAAATATCGATCTTAGAGAAAAATGTTTCCTACGAAGGATTTTTACCTATTTTCATATCCTCCGTCATCTTTCTGCTGAAGCCCGTTGCGCTCGGGTAGAGCCTCAGAACTTCTTTGATGACCCTTTCGAGGTATTTGAGATTCGGCATTTGCTTCAGTGTCGTTTCGTCGTCAGCATCCCCGAGTACCTCGTCGATTTCCTCGTGTACTTTTTTTTGCACGTCCGGCTCGTTTCCGAGACAGAAAAGGGTCCAACTGACGAGGGCACCCGTTGTATCGTGGCCCTGAATAAAAATTTCACGGCCGTTTCTTTCATCTTATTGTTTCGTGTTTTTTGCTCCTACTGTACTTTGCACAAGTTTCGGGGTGGGGGTAAAAATGTCGAATGACCAAATGTAGAACGACAAAGATTTCGAAACGGTAGAATTATGAACTCTCAAAATAACGAAGGTTCAATTATTCGAAATTTTATCTGTCGACTGATAAAAAAATTGAATGACTATAAATCGAACCATTATTTATTGGAGAGCTAATTTATTCGAAAACGAATATTCAGATCGTCTGCAATTCGGAAGATAAAAATACAGAATCGAAAAATGTAGAACACCCATATTTCCGAAACAGAAAATAGCGAGTGCCTAATATGCGTAATATCGTCTATGGCGAAAAGCAATAAATCGAAACGCAAAATGTCGATGGCCCGAAATGTCGAACGCCAAAAGGTCGAACGGCCAAAATGACGAACGTGGTGGGGCCCGTCACGTGGGATGACTGCCTTACGATATTTTAGCCGACTGACCGACAGCGCCATCTCGCAGCTTCACTCTGAAGCGCAAGTAACGTATTGCATGATTCGCCATCCGGGCCGTTCTACATTTTGACCCTTCGCGATTTTAACCACTCGACTTTTTGGCCGTTCGCTTTAATGATTTTCTGCATTGTGAACCGTCGCAATTTTTTTAATTCGGAGAATTGTCGTCTCGAATTATTTGGTGTTATGCATACAGGCCCATCGATATTGTTTTTCGCTAATTTATTAACTCTGATTTTTGTTTTTCGCTATATATCAACTTCCGAGATGTTCATATTCGTAATTGTTATTTTCGACTTTACAGACTCTAGTAAGATTGACCCATCTATATTCGAACATTCGGCATTTTCGAATTCGACATTTTGGCCCATCTGCATATCGATCGTTCGACATTTTTCCCCCCACCCAAGTTTCGCTCGTGCCGTTGGCCTGCTGCAGTGAAAGGGACAAAACGTTTACCGCGAACATGAACGTGTTGACTTGATCTCTGATTTGCTGTATGGTCAGCGGATTTTCTTCTTTCTCGTTCGCGTCTAGCAGCAGATCCAAAAATGCCAATTTCTTGCGTTCGCCTGTTACGTTCGCGATGTAATGAAAAAAAAAAAACGTTATTAAAAATGTTCCCCGAAATTTATGAAATATTGCGAGGCAAAATTTATAATCTTATCGTATCGATAAATTTGTCATCGAGTCTATTTACGTCATTGAATTTATTTACCGTGCGAAAAGGTTATCAAGGATTTTTTTTTCATCACTTTTGAATTTGAAATAAAAAATGTTTTGGAACCTTCGTTAACCGTGAACATTAAAAGGTAACTTTATAAGAAATTGCGCCTTTTCATTTATATTTTTGGTTAGTATAACAATCAATTCAAGGGAGGTATCAAATTTTCACCAAAAAATACATTCGTCAAGCCGTTTTCTATTAAACGATTAAACTTTTCAATTACTCAGTGACATCCTTTTATAGAAAATAAAATTATCTGCAAGAAAGGTCCTATGACATTTTGTGATTCGATACTTTCACCGGGAAAGTGAAGAAATCTCGAAATTAACTATAATATAAATTTAACTTTCATCTTGAATAACTTTTAAAAGAGTGGATTTATCATAAAACGATAGAAAACCTTTTTCATAGAGCGTTTAATTTTCTACAAACACATGTATTTGGCATTGTTGTGCGTTTAACCGTTGGCGAGGTATAAAGTTCAAAACTAGCGAGTCAAGTTTTCTCCGTGTTATTAGCATGGAGAGTAGAAACTTTCGATGAGGAACCTCTAAATATTAGGTGTAGTAAAAAGAAGTCCATTATTTTTGCCTTCAATTCCATGCAAAAACGATGGATTTCTTTTTTACTACACCTAATATTAATATTAAGGGCTCATATTTTAACAGGGGTCTTATCCCACCTTACTGCAACTACTGCAGAGGGGAAATTGAAAAGAAGTACACGGAGAGAATTTTTAAGTAATTTTTACTGTGAAAGCACAGTAACTCGGTGGCAAATGTGCAATTCTTCAGGTTTTTAGGAAATAAATTATAAGTTTTCATGGAAATGAATCAAAATTTACTTTTGCGTAACAGAAATTTAAAATATTTTCCAGAATTTTTACTGAAATTAATAGTAAAATTTCATGAAACGTAAAGATTACGACAATAAGTTAAAAAAGTGCTAATATAAATGAAATTTTTCAGTGGAACATTGAGAAACTTGCGTGTTTTTCATAAAAATTTAAAAAAGGAAGCCGAAATTTTCCGTGCGTCCACCGGAATTTTACGTTCTTTATAGTAAAATCAGTTAGGGCTAGGTCGCCTGACCGTACGCGTGAGCTCTGTGTGCGAGCGTGCGTATACGTGAACGCAAGCTGTGAGAGTGTGCTTCTGTATGACGCAGTATGACGAGCACGAACGACGCCGACCCGCGTTGCTTAGCAACAGCGGTACCGCGCATGCGCATTATAGTACGAAGCATGGGCCAAGAAAGCCTCGTGGTCTCGTGCAGTCTAACGTGTTCTACGCAGTTCTACGCAAGAAAATAAAGAAACGTGAAAAGAAACTTCGATAAAGGACGTCTACAATGGTACGGAAAGATGATATGCTAAAATAAGTAGCAATCAAGAACACAAATGTTCAGAAATACAGTATATAGAGTATTTATTTAATCATAGGGAATTAATTTTTCGCTAGGGATTTTAGAAATTTCAAGTTTGTCCAGGTTATTTTTACTGTAGAAACTTGGAATTTTTGAGGCAGCCCATTGTTAAAATTCTACATGGGAATGTGTCAGAATTTTTACTGAAAGAAATGTAAAAAATTATGCTACTTGCTTAAATTTTTACATGAATGAAAGCAAAATATTAAAAGCTAGTGTCAATTTTTTGACTATGTGCACATTTGTCACCGGTTTCAAATTTTTAATGTAATTTTTACGGAGATTTCGCCGTAAACTTAAAAATTCTCTCCGTGTAGTCTATTGTTTTTAATCACCCTGATGTACACGCGAATATATATATTTATTTACAGAATAAAGAAATTTCTCATGCCAAATATACGTAAGCAGGCTTTGCATACAGGACGTGACACTTTAAATGCAACGATAAAAAAAAAATGTTAACTGATGTATCTGACAATGTCAGAAGAATTTATATATAGTGTATAAATTTGAATTAATTTTTTTTGAAGCCTAATCATTTTAATAAATTTTACTAAAAAGATTTTACTGCAAAAAAATGTAGATTTGAACAACAGGGTAAAAAAATTGGAAAAAACGTACACCAAAAATTCTTTCGGTCGTTATTTCATAATAATGTTTATTTTAAATTCGCATTTGGATATAAAAACTCACTGGTATTTCGATTCCCTTCGGAGCCAACTTTTGCGGTGTATCCGTGTTCTCGTTCCTGTTGTTTCCTCTTGATCACCTGAAAATTAGCCAATTTTGAAGAGGCCCCAAAAAGGCATTGATATTTTTGCGTTCGCGGGTGGAAGATCGCGACAAATAGGTGCAAAAATCTCGGGGCATAAAAAACATCGATGTTCGTACGCGAGTGCATTGATCGTGGGAGGTTTCGACCGCGTTGGCGAATGCTTTGCCCATGGCTGACGTGTAGAAAAAGAAGTCCATTTTGAGCCATGGCCGGAAAAATCGATACAGCGCCACTTCGGATATTCTGCAATACAGTTGAGACTGTGCAGTATTAAAATATGTACAGAGATAATTGCAATATTGAATTGAAACTTGATTGCTACGTGGGCAGAAGAACGTGGGTCCCCCCTTCACGTTCCTAAAATATTTCGCCTGAGTGGGCCATTCTCGCTGCTGACGTTTTTAAAAAATTATTCTTTTTTATTTCTCGCAATGTTCAACTATTTATTGTAGAATTTAAATATATTCAAGCAGTCAATTTATATAATTAGGTGAAGTTTTCAACGAAAATAAAAATTCCAAAAATTCTTGCCATCAACTGTATACGCTGCTTTTTATTCATTATCAAAAATCATTTTACAATCTTTAGGGTGATATTCATCGTAGAAACATTTGAAACGTACATATTTTACACACGGGCACATTTTATAAAAGCATTGTATGTGCAGCTACATTTTTCCGAAACATGCTCCATTGGAAGCATACTTCATTCAATTTTTCATTTCAACTGCTCGAATATATTTCAATTCTACAATAAATTGAATTGCGAATTCTACAATAAATGGAATTGCGAGAAATTAAAAAAAAATAATTAAAAAAAAAAACGGTAGCAGCGAGAATCGAAGCCAAGCCAGCGGGGTGACAGGCAATGCGCTTGACCACTGCGCTTTGCTGCTGCCTTGGAAATGGTTGTAAAATTATCCCTCAAGCTCTGCTCGGAAATCTTTGGGAAGCGTTTCACCCTATTCTATGGCCCACTAAGGCAAAATATTTTAGGAACGTTAAACTGGGACCCCTCTCCTTCTACCCACGCAGTTTGGGCGAAATCGGTGGGTCCCGATTGGCATCCTCCCCTTGTCAATATCAAGGCCACTCACGTGTGCACTGCTTGGATGTACGTGCTCTTAACTTCCTCTTGAGCATGGACATCGACGCCCATCGCAGTCTCTGGAATCGTATTCGTACGGCCCATGCTTTACAATCGCCGAATAGCTTCTTTCAATAAACGCGACAAAAATGACCTTAAGGGGTTGTGCTTCGTAGCAGTCGAAAACAGCTAATTTTCTAATTCATTTGTTGGAACATCGTGATGATTAATTTCCACAGAAATTAGGTATTTGAAAAAGTATAATCTCAAGGACTTTAAGATTAAAAAAAAATGGCGTAGTTTCAAAGTGAGTCTTGATTTTTGCGAAAAATGGGCATTTTTGGTTAATCAAATCGAAAGTATACATCGGAAAAAATTCTTCGATCAAATACTACCGTAAAACGGGGGTAAATTGGCATTAAGGGTAACTTGACAGTTTTTGGGGCTAGTTTAACAGAGCGCCAAAATACGGTTTAAATGTGTGGGCAGCGAGCCCACGTGACCTTCTGAGGCGGTCAACCTCTGATACATCTGTAGATGTGATTTCCGGTTCTACCGCCATACTGCAGACCGGCTATGCTGCATCACTTGCAAAAACTGAGTCTGCGGCATGGTTACAAAGTCTCGACCAATCCTGCCTGTGAATGTGTGCTGTGTGAGAACACAGACTAATTGTTGTTTAACTTGTTTTCCATTGTTGCTCAAATTTGTTGTTCAAGTTTACAATAATGTTGCTAAAGTTGGTAGTAATGTTGCTTAAGTTGATTTTGAACTTCATTATAATTATAAGACTGATTGAGTGCCTATAATACACGGAGAGAATTTTTAAGTCTTTTTTACGGAGAAATCTCCGTAAAAATTACATTAAAAATTTGAAACCTGTGACAAATGTGCACATAGTCAAAAATTGACACTAGCTTTTAATATTTTGCTTTCATTCATGTAAAAATTTAAGCAAGTAGCATAATTTTTTACATTTCTTTCAGTAAAAATTCTGACACATTCTCATGTAGAATTTTAACAATGGGCTGCCTCAAAAATTCCAAGTTTCTACAGTAAAAATAACCTGGGCAAACTTGAAATTTCTAAAATCCCTAGCGAAAAATTAATTCCCTATGATTAAATAAATACTCTATATACTGTATTTATGAACATTTGTGTTCTTGATTGCTACTTATTTTAGCATATCATCTTTCCGTACCATTGTAGACGTCCTTTATCGAAGTTTCTTCTCACGTTTCTTTGTTTTCTTGCGTAGAACTGCGTAGAACACGTTAGACTGCACGAGACCACGAGGCTTTCTTGGCCCATGCTTCGTACTATAATGCGCATGCGCGGTACCGCTGTTGCTAAGCAACGCCGGTCGGCGTCGTTCGTGCTCGTCATACTGCGTCATACACAAGCGCACTCTCACAGCTTGCGTTCACGTATAAGCACGCACCCACAGAGCTCACGCGTACGGTCAGGCGACCTAGCCCTAACTGATTTTACTATAAAGAACGTAAAATTCCAGTGGACGCACGGAAAATTTAGGCTTTCTTTTTTAAATTTTTATGGAAAACACGCAAATTTCTCAATGTTCCACTGAAAAAGTTCATGTATATTAGCACTTTTTTAACTTATTGTCGTAATCTTTACGTTTCATGAAATTTTACTATTAATTTCAGTAAAAATTCTGGAAAATATTTTAAATTTCTGTTACGCAGAAGTAAATTTTGATTCATTTCCATGAAAATTTATAATTTATTTCCTAAAAACCTACAGAATTGCACATTTGTCACCGAGTTACTGTGATTTCACAGTAAAAATTACTTAAAAATTCTCTCCGTGTAGCACCCTAGATACTTGATATGTTTATGCAAAATGTTTCCTTAAGGATGTTGAGTCCCTATGAAACATGTTAATGTTAATTGTTCAATAAATAGCTTCTTAATCGTCATGAAATTTTTACACGACCTCCTGAATACTTCATGTAAAATCATACAAAATTTTCAGAATTCTATCATTATTACCTCATCCTCCTTAAAGGTTGAAATAAAAAATGATAAGAAAATTCTGAAAATTTCGTATGTTTTTGTATGAAGTATTTAAGAAGTCGTGTTAAAATTTCACGACGATTAGGAAGCTCGTTATTAAAAAATTAACATTTTGTTGAGAACAATTTTTAAAAGAAATTAAAAAAAAATTATCAATAAACTTCGTGCTGTTTCCGTTGCTTTCAGTAAATTGTAGATATTACAAAATTGAGAGGTCAAAAAAAAAACTTATTGCAAAGTTACATCAGTTTCCATAAGACAGCATTTAATTTGTGAATGTTAATTGTTCGATAACGAGCTTCCTAATTGTCGTGAAATTTTTACACGACCTCTGAAATACTTCATACGAAAACATACCAAATTTTCAGAATTTTATCATCATTTGCGATTTCGGACTCAACATCCTTAATAACGATGACAATTTGATTGTAAAAATCGATGTTTTTCATTGAATACCATTCATAATGCACAAAATGTTTTTTTTTTTAAATCAAAATGATGTCAAAGTAACCCTTAATCTTTGACATAAGATGCATTTCAATACCTTGTCAAAGAAACCCCAAATAAAATTGTGGGTTGGTGAGGCTTGGAATCCTTATTAATTTGATGGCCAGAGGAGACATTGTTCCATCGGAGCAAAAAAAGTTGCAATTTAGAATTTTAAAAGAAAGTTACCTACTAAAAATGTCCAAAACCTGTTCAAAGTAACCAAATTTTACGGTACATTTTTACATCTAGAAAAAGCTCCACAAATTTCCGAAAAATCGGTGCAATAGTTTTTGAGATATTTTGCTTACCGACATTGAAAACGTACTTTCGAGAAAAAAGCGTTTGAAGTTTCGAGCGACGCTCGGAGACAGTTTATAAATCTGTCAATTTCGATTCGATTGCCTTGAAATTTACGGAACATTTATAAGATGATGTGCTGTCAAAATATATTGATTTGTGAAAAAGTGATTTTTCGATTTCTACAACTACGCGTAACCCCTTAAAAAGCCGAAAATCGGATGAAATTACCGCATATTATGTCGAGCGCGGCCTTCACGGCTAACTGAAAAATATCGAAGGGCTTGTCGCCGTGGATCTTGATTTCTCGTTCTATGCATTTCGTCAAAATATTCGCTTTGTCGATCATCACCTCGGCAAATTGCTCGAGAATTTTGAAATGAAAAGTCGGCGTTATGAGCTTGCGGGCGTGAAACCATTCAGGGCCTGAAAGAAGGCAGGCATTGATAAATTAAGCGGTCAGCATAAGCGTGAAATAAAAAAAAAAACGATTTTTTTTCACATACATTTATAGTCTACGGTCTTGAGTTCATTTTTTTAAAAAGGGACAGGAGAAATTTAAAAAATTAAAAAATTGCCCGAGTTATGGCGATTTTTGTGAAGGGTCAGATTGCGCACTGCGCAACGATGACCCGCACTGCTGCGATTAATTCGTTTTTCAAAGTCTGTTCGTCCGACTCACTTTAAATCCGGACAGAGCATCGTTTATAACACTTTCTATCGTATGACCAGACGGTTTTAAAATATATTTTTCCATCTATTAATAAGAAATTATTAGGTTATTTTTTGGTTGAAAATCGAGCTTTATCCTACAGCTTGCCATTATCGTAATTTTTAAAATTTTCAAAAAGTATCCGGTCATACAAACGTTTCATTATTACGATCGAAGTAGATTTTTGAATATTTCAATTCCGACCACCCTAGTTGCCAGCACCACCTGCATTGCGATGCAACGACAGCGGCACTTTGTTTGAATAATGATAACTTTATTGTTCATCGGTAGTTTTCAATAATAAAAAAACTCAAACTTGGCAAGACTATGTGTTAATTTTGTGTAAAATCCCGACCCCGTCATTCCAATACTCTCGTCGGAATTAAATGTTGAAAGCCGAGTTGTTTTTTGGGCCCTCATAAAGAACGATAGTTCGGCAAACATACCGGTTGATGTTAGAAGTCCATTTCCCAGCCACGGCGTCAAATAATCGTACACCTGAGACTTGGTTATTTCCGTATTACTGCGCAGTATCACCTGGCGCGATTAGTTAATTATTTATTACGTTTTTAATGACGTGCGCGAGAACGATGCAAAGTCACGATAATCAGCGTGCAATCGTATCTGTCATTGGGGGTCAACATTTGCGATTATGTGGACGCTACGGATGCAGAGATAACCTCCGCCCTATTTGCTCACCTCGACGTGTTCCGGCTTATGAATATGGACGCTGCCGTTAGTTCCCAGCCACGTTCTTACGTATCCATCCTTGTATCGATCGGCCAAAGATTTGAACCACTCGAGACGATCTGGTGATGATAACCATTATTTTCTCCTATCAGATACATATCTGTACATTTTTTTGCTCGGGTTGCTTGCGCCTTTTTGCCATTCGATTTTCGGGAATGCGATATACGATAAAATTACGGAAAATGTAGTCCATTTGTAGGTAATTTTTAAAATTTTATTTCCGCCATTTAAAAAATGATTTATTCCTTTTATAAGAGATTTGATATTAGTTCTTGTGTTTTCATTGGTTTGTCATACTTATGACAAACGATTAACATCCTCACGAAATTCACCGATAACATTGTATTTTCCGGGTATCGTCCGCACCTAATCAGCTTGACTAACAAAACAGTGGCCCTACATCGATAACCTCACTGTCTTGATTCAAAGTGTGTCCCCTGCTCGTAGCCGAATCACTGCCGTTAAGGATGTTGAGTCCCAAATCGCAAATGATGATGAAATTCTGAAAATTTGGTATGTTTTTGTATGAAGTATTTCAGAGGTCGTGTAAAAATTTCACGACAATTAGGAAGCTCGTTATTGAACAATTAACATTCACAAATTAAATGTTGTTTTATGGAAACTGATGTAACTTTGCAATAAGTTTTATTTGACCACTCAATTTTATAATATCTACAATATACTGAAAGCAACGGAAACAAAACGAAGTTTATTGATAAATTTTTTTTTAATTTCTTTTAAAAATTGTTCTTAACAAAATGTTAATTTTTTAATAACGAGCTTCCTAATCGTCGTGAAATTTGAACACGACCTCTTAAATACTTCATACAAAAACGTACTAAATTTTCAGAATTTTCTTATCATTTTTTATTTCAACCCTTAAGGAGGTTGAAGTAATGATGATAGAACTCTGAAAACTTGGTATGTTTTTACATGAAGTATTCAGGTGGTCGTGTAAAAATTTCATGACGATTGAGAAGCTATTTATTGAACAATTAGCATTAACATGTTTCATAGGGACTCAACATCCTTAACAACAGAATTCTCATTGAAACATTCGGTACGCGTTATTTTTGCCAATATCACTTTAACCTATTTCTGGATGGCTCAAAATAATTTCCTCTGGTAGTAAATTATGACATATTTCAGTTCTTTGAAAAAGCTGTAATAAATCTTTACTTATCTTATCGGATTACAAGAGTATGTCTAGAATAATCTTACAGAACCACTAGTGACAGTGCAAAATGTAAAAGCAATTATTCCTTGCGTTCTGGCTCAGGTGCACGTTGCATGTGCAGCATTTGCCATATTAAAACAATTTATATGTTGGCGTTTGAATTTCAAGCTATCGAAATTCAAGCGATTGATGAAACTGTGAAGTAGCCTGTCCGCTATATCGTACTTACGCTTTTACCGACTGGGTCAAAGTGAACGTAGCAGTTTCTGTTTCCCGAAAAATGTATCCAAAGTTTGACGTTATAAAAAAACGTTTCTAATATTTTATTTTGCCACCTCAGAAAAACAAACCCACGTGTTCTAAAAACTTTGAGGATGCAAATTGTGTTAAAAGAATCGAATTTTTCATCGTCGTAAACTTCGTCTTGAATTCGAAAACTGCATTTGCAATGAACGCTTGTTCGTATAAAAAAAGGAGTATCGTTCAACAGCCTCCAGAAACAAGGGCCTCCAGTCAAGCTCAAATTGTACACTTGCCCTGCTTTTTGACAGACATCAATTCCCAGGCCATGCCCAGGTGTGGGATCGCGTGGGTGGGTCCCGGTATTTTTTCGAGTTTCCGACGAAACACGTAGAACCTGTAGAACCTTTTTCCCACCGTGTAAAGTACGAGACCGATTATGACGGTGATGATCAACGCTCGGACGTCCATGACTGGCCTTAATTCTCCGCGACTTTATTATTTCGAGTATTCTTTGAGATTGCTTAATCCATAAAGATGCGTTAATCGTGATAACCTCGTCGTTCCGAAACGTGGGAAAAGAACGAAAAAAAAAAAAATGATGATCTGATTCATTCGGAATTAATTCAACCGCTCTTGTGCCTCTGCGCGAGGAAAATTTTCGGAGATAACTGCTCGACGAACGAGCGCACGGTACGCTCTCGAACGAGCAACTGATGGGACCGAGAAACTCTCGTAACTTGAGGCAGACTGGCCTTGCGACGCTTTTCTCGGGGCGTTGGAGTATGTGAGATTTTTTTTTACATTTCAACTTACTCCTTGAATTAAATACGTACGATGTAATGCCGAGTCATGCCACCGCCGGTATACGCCTCTTTCCCATTACTGTAATCGTCTTTCAGACGATTATCATTCATTGCTTTTCATATTTTCATCATTAATCATCAATCATTTCGTCATGAATCATCATTCATCATTAATTCATATTTTATTTCGAATTTAGAAGAATTTTTTTGCCTCAAAATGTGGTAACCTGTTTTCATTTTGAATTTAAAAAAAACCTGGCCCACGGACTATAACTGTACTTTGCAAGAATGGATTTTTCTCATCGACTAATCCACAAGGCAGTCGTCGTGAAGACTATAAGTAACGTGAATTTTGGGTAAAGGTCTTAAAAAAGTAAATGACCATGAATTATTCGTGGTTCGATTAAGGGATAAGTAGAGGTAAGGAAAGATATTTGGAATACTGCTGGTCATTTGGAATAGCAGGTTTTCACGGAAACTAGCAGCGCCATCTCGGTTTCATGGCCGTGAAATGTTGAAAGAAGGCGCCACTTGTCGATATGTTCACATGGTCGGTCCGCGACTCTTATAAGATGGCGACCAGTGCTCGAACTGTAAAGGACTATTTATGAAAACTTTCGAGGTACCTGTTTAATGAGCTCAAATCGCTAAACGTCCATGATTATGTTGTTTAGCTTCATGTGAACTATAAAATAGGCCATTCACTTTGTATGTAGCTTCGATTTCAAAGATTTGTATACTTATACGCAAACAAAGAGAGGTTATGTCCGACTACGTCTTGTTGCTACTTTGGAATACCCGATCTGATGATAAGTTGGGATAATCCAAACTACCATCAGTTTTGTAACTAGGTGTATGTCTATTTTACCGAAATATAAAAGGGAACGTCTGTCGGTATTTTTCAACAATTTATCTTCCAACTCTTATAATAGTCGTAAGTCAAATACGTAAGGATAAATAGAAACTTCATTTGGTGGAAGAATGGGTGAAATGTTGTATGTGTGCAATTTAGGTGCACGGTGAATGGGCCGGCTACGAAGGTGGCTATGCTTGCGATTTTTGCAAATAACCCATTTATTTAATTGTTAAAACTGATTAAAGACTGATTAAAGCTGATTACAAAAATAATCATAAGTCTTACATTTTCTTCTAAAGCAATGACCCAATAACAATAGCTCGCGTAACTAAGTTAAGCACGATAAATATATTTTGGAATACTCCTATTCTAAAAAAAGGTAGCAGAAATTGCGAAATAAAGTTTAATCGATAGAAAAAGAGACTTTTTCGCGGTAATCAATTGACCAGTGAAAATAATACAAGTTGTACGTACTAGTGCATCCGCTGAAGAAATGTCCTAGCAGAGGCCAGATTTTGAAGTAAATGTCGTTCAAATAGTGCCGTAGTCCATTATAAATTTCACTTTGTTTTTTTTTTTCACTTCACAAAGTATTCTAATATATAAAACGTGTAAAAGTAATATTCAATTTTCAAATTCGTATCCAACGTTCAATTTTCATGTCGTATTCAAAGGAGTCCACAAAATAATTCTTCGTATGAAATGTGAAAGTGAAGCTTTTCAAGAAGCTGAAGGATTAATGTATGGAGGCATCGCTGATTGAGGGTAAGAGGCTTTTCAAAAAAAATTTATGTACATTTTTACAAGAAAAACTTTGAACGAATTTTTCGACCTTGTCGACATGATTTTGAATAAACTATTGCACCGACTAGGCTCAAACTTACAGGGATTATTCTATGCACGAATCTCTTCGACCCCTACCAAGGGTATAAATACTCATTAATATTTAATCCTATTTTTAAATGATTCAAGTTGTAAAAAATGGTCGGAAAAATTCAAAGGTACGCCAATTTGTTTTTTCTTATCGGGGGTGAAAGTTTTAGGTAGGGGGCATAACTACAACTACTTCATAATAAAATACTCGACTTTTTGTTTTGAGATTCTCTGAAGTCCAGATTTCGTGTCGACAAGGTGAAAGCAGGGGTAACTTTAGGCAGCTAAGACGCCAACCTGAATCTGAATTTTTTTACAAATTCTTTCTTGTACTTACACACTTTTATTTTTATGTATAAGAAGATGAAAAAATGGATATAAATTTCATTATGAAAAAAAAAAATTCTTGAAAATGTGTGCAGTAGATGGAGAAAATTCAGCTATAAAAAAAATCCCGGATAAAACCGATTTTTGGTCGGGCTGTAGGTCTGCAACTCGATATACCAGAATGTGTTGATGTCTTGTCTCATTCTCTTACGTGAACAGTATTAATTTTTTCGACGTATGATAAAGTCGACATATGAAAACGATTAGCATGCATGACTCGGCGCTTTTTTCTTTCCTCCAGATTGTACTCAATTCCCTTTATACATAAATTATCAAGACGTGCGGCAGTGACACGACGGCAAGCAATTAAAGATGCATTTGTAAGCCAAACCCGAACACAAATTTGATCGTGGCAGTTTCCCTAAGAATATACTAATTTAATGAGCTGAATTTAATGATTCAGCTACATAGCGATCAACATTACCTGGCGGGCTATTTAAAGTGTTTAGAAGATTCTCAAGGAAGTAGTGTCCGAATAATGAAAAAAAAACCCGTATAAAAACATACAGACATATATTATAGGTCATTAGGTACGAAATGTCCAATCACCTCAAGTACCAAATT
>OX632361.1:35935399-36045396 GCA_951751655.1 Ophion costatus
TTATCCCATTTTTCTCGTAACAGAATGGTTTTGGACAAAACTTGTACGGAACATAAAAGATCAATTTTCTTGTGGGCTACAACTTTTGAGGGAAACATTTTTCTCTAAGATCAATATTTATCAAAATAAAGTAGAAAAACTAAAAAAAAAAGTATTCGTGAGTTTTGACCTCAAAAATCGAATTTGGGGGTATTTTCACTATTTTATTCGTAATCAGCGAGTTAAAATACTTTGGTTCACGATATTCCAAATTAACCGGAGGTATGTCCTTTTAGGAACTACACCTGTAAAAGCTTTCTCTTCGTGTTACGTATAATGATTTTTTAAAATTATTATTAACGACAGTTAATAATAATAAGATAAAAAATAAAATAATTATTCTGTAGAATAATTGACGAGGTTATTCGCATTTGTCGATATCTCGTGTAAACAAAAGTCTCGATGCGACAATTCGATCACGTCGAACTCACCGCAAACATAAACGTATTCGCTTGATCTCGAATTTCCTCGATGGTCAATGGGTTCTCCTCTTTTTCGTTCGCTTCCAGCAGCAAATCGAGAAAAGCCTTTTTCTTGCCTTTACCTGCAACCATTCGCCTCGTTATGATCGATCCACGCCTTTTTTGTGTCATAAATTAGCGCATTACTTGCAACCAACTAACTCGTCTCATCGGCTTCGGTTTTCGATTTCGGGCTGTCATTGCTGGTGCATGCTGATTTTCTCTCCCGCTGTTTTTTCTCTATTACCTGTCAAAGTCCAGACGACGAAAGTGAGATTGGTAGAGTCGTTGGGAAATTAGCGATTAATTAGTACAAATGATCGTGAAATCCGTGAGGAACGGTACAGTCGATATGAAATTCATTGGAACTGGTAATTTGTTCGTATCGAAACGTTTTTTTTCTTGCTTTTAATACTGACATTTCTATGCAACGAAACGATTAAGGGCTTACACCACTGTAAACGTCTAAAATTAAGTGATTTTACGCGATTTCTATTGGGTGGAAGGACAAGTAAGTTGATAATAATATTCAAGGCTGTTATTAGTCACAACTTCAAGTAAACAAAAAAAAATTTTTTTTTTTAAATATACTAATTTTGCACGATATTTAATTTCGTACGATTTTGTAAATATACGAATTTGAGACGATTTGTGGCACATAGTATAAATGAGGCAAATTTGAATTTGGAAAAAATAAAAAATATTCTATTAACGTACATGAGTATAGGTAGAGAAATACGTAGGGGATTTTGAAAATATGGACAAATCATTTGTAAAATACTCGGAAAAAAGGACAATCATTTGTTGATAACTAATGTTATAATTAACTCCTGGAAAATCCTGTACGTATTTCTCTTCGAAATGTTATTTTAAAGACGTGCTCAAAATTTGGAGTGAAAAGAATGAAAATTGTTGGAGTTATGTTGCGTGCCGTTTTGAAAAATTGTGTTCAGAGAAAAACGGTCGACGTCGAGCACACGGATTAGCCACTGCCACAGGTACCAAAACTTTTCCCCCTTATTCTAGATGGTTCAAAGCATCTCTTGAGCAAATAAAAAAAAAACATTTTTTTTGCAAATTCTACGGTAGCGTCACCCCTTAAATAATTTCAGGTGGAAATTTAACTATCACAGTGATTTTTAAATTAATCCATACGAGGCTTGTGAAAAAGGTCAGTCGACCGCGGGAATTAAGGCGCATATATCGAGCCAAGTATAAATCTGACAAGAGGATCACTCACTTGTGTGCAAAATGAATGGGACTTTTCGATGGCAGCGATGTAAGCTTTGCCGGAGCTCGTTTTGTAGAAAACCGAATCCCACATCAGCCAAGGCCGAAAAAAACGGCTTATCGAGACTGTAGAAATCCTTAAAAAAAAAAACAAAGGAACACCGTGCATAATGATTTAAAAAATTAACAGTGGAATGTTTGGCTACTCCGTATAGGTAGTATATTATTATTGTATTATATATTAATATATCAATAATATAATATTATTATTCTTGAATACTCTATTATTATAGTAATTGAAAATTTATCATATTTTTTCGAGTATTTTATTATTATTAAAGTTTTGTCAATTGTCGACTCAAATTTTTCGTATAAACATTCTATCGTTCAAGACACGAGAGCAACCGCCAAAAACCGCCAAACCGCCAGTCTCCAATGGCAAACACCCATCGGCAGGATGTTCCGAAAATCGGAACAGTTTATATTTTTCTACATAACTGCACAATCGGTGACCGTCCAATCACAGGCATTGAAAAAATTACAAAACGCATCGAGGAAATGTTCCAACACCGACAATATTCGTCAAAGTGTCAAAAGTCTTTTTTGCTTTATTTTTAGCTGTGCGGGCAGATTTTTTATTATTTTTTAATTAGCATGCATCGTGAATAAAGAAACTCACATGTTTATGGCCTTCGTGTAATCGTTCTCGATCTGTTCTTGCGCGTGAATGTTCACTCCCATCGCAGTTTCTGAGCACAAACATATTCGTCATTAAATGGTATCACGATTACGCTCCATCAAAGTATTACGTAAGCGTGTACAGTTTGATGCTGGGCAAAAAGGGGGAGGAGAGTCACGGAAACAAAATTGAGCGAACGTATTACCGCATATGATGTCCAGTGTGCATCTGACGGCCAGCTCAAAAACATCAAACGGTTTGTCGCCGTGGATCTTGATCTCTTGATCTATGCATTTGTTCAAAATATTGGCTTTCTCGATCATCACGTCGGCAAAGTCTTCGAGCACGCCGAAATGAAACGCCGGGGTTATAAATTTCCGACTGTGAAACCATTGAGCCCCTGGCAGAGAAAGGAAATATTTGACGATCCAAAATAAAGACGTTAAAAAATGATCAACCATTAAATCGACGAAAAATTAAATAAATGCAAAGTTGAGAACACATATTGAAATAGTAATGAATTCAGAGAGATTCTCATGAAGGTACACGATTAATTTTTTTTGTTTAATTCGGCAATGAAACGAAGAAAAAAAAAGAAAAACAATCGTAACGAACACGAGCAAACATGCAAAAAGACGCTTACCGGTGGATGTCAAGAGTCCTTGTCCCAACCATGGTATTAAATAATCATAAAAGGTAGACTTCAGGATTTGCACATTGCTGCGAAGTATCACCTGTAGGCGGAAATAATGCAAATGAAGGTGCCTGAAGGACAACACTATACTCGATCTTGCTATTCGAGCATAATCGTATGAAAAATAGTTTTAATTGTTCGTCAAGAAAGAATATGTAGATTTACGGAAAAAAAGGAAAATGCTCGCCTTTCCGACATCATAATATTCATATCATTAACAGCTCTCTTCACGATAATATATATTTCATTCAATTATCGTGAAAACAATGACGGAGTTGCAAAAAGAAAAGTACACCGCTCACTTTTGCCCTAGCATTGAAAAAATCAACAAGAAAGAAAATGTCTAAAAAAACATTTACAATTAGATATTTTTCCTTCAATGGGTTCGAATGCTAATCAAAGTTACTGATTTTCCTGCATTTAGTTTAATAATAATTCTATTACTTTAATAGAGTTATTATTAATATGGAATAATAGCATTGTTAATAAAATCATGATAACGCCCCAATACATTACGGAAAATAAATGATTGATAATATAACGAATCAAATAAAGTTAACGAATCAAATAAAAGCACCCTGTAACGGAGGCTTCGAAAGGTGTACCTCAATTTGTTCTGGTTGCCGCAGTTCGACGATTCCCGCTGTGCCTACCCACGTTCGAAATATTCCCTTCGAGTACTGTTGAGACAATTTTTCGAACCAATCTAAACGATCTGGATTTTAAAAAAGTTACTTTATTTTCTCCGTGCCGAAGCGTTTCTCCATTAAGGCAGTATTGTTTTCTATACAGTTGAAAAAGAAAATTGTTTGTTTTTCCAATTTTATTTGATTATTCAGTATTCAATATTGAACCATCAAGGTTTGACAAAAAATTACGAGTCTCGGTAGGCGAATGAAGAGCATTGCTGTCAACCTCAATGTCCGCGAAGTTGCCGTATTTTGGCAACACTTAATATTAATTAAAGGTAATACTGAACAATCTCGCGATATAAATTTAAATAGGCATCATTATTAATGACACGAAATTTCGTTCTGGGTTGTATAAAACATTCGCTTATGCTGTTTTTTCACAATAATGATCGATAATATTATGCTTTTTCAAATTTGTAGTAACAGAAAAGTTTTTTCGATATACATAATAAAAATATAAAAATGCATAATTCTGCCCTTCAGCGATATATTTTACGAAAAATTAGCATCTACGGAATGAACAATGGTCTGCTAATGAAGTGTGCACCTCGTAGGCATCTTTTTGAGGTTAATTAAAAAAAATGTATAAACCGAAATTTGACTCAACTGGATCGATCCAACCATGGTCTAACGTCCTTAAGACCTTATATACCGTTAAAAAAATGTGCCGTTTTTTAAATAAAGTGGTTTTAGAACTTTAAAAGCATTCTTCTTGGAGCTATGTTTTCAAAATCGGGCGGACTCCTAGCCCCACAACTTCCCAACGATTGACTTGAAATTTCAACTAGAGATGCACGCGATTTTAACGATCGATTGACAATTACAGTTTTTATAAAGACATCAAGGCCGTTTTTAGTCGAAAAAGCGACGTTTTTTTTCTTTCAAAACAGTGCGGAATTTGCGGAAATCATTATCTTGTAATAATCGTGTCTACTTCGCTAGCAGAACTCATGAAGATTACAAAAAAAATTAGTCCTGCGTGCTCATGGGCGCCTCGAATAAGTCCGCGTGTAAAGGGCCTAAAAAGTGCGTCTCCTTTTTCCGGGCCGCTGGGCGCCATTGTGTGTTTTTGAAAAAAAAAACTGGATTTGCGTTCCTACAGATACATAAAATAAACCCTTATTTCGATTGCTTCATTAGTATTTTTTTTTTAATCCCAAAAAAGTTTTGTTTTTCGACTATTCGAAGGTGCATAAGGCCTCAAATTACGATTCGATGTCAACGCAATTTACTAACCTCCTTTCGGTAGCTGTAACATTTCCCAGGGAATACCAAAGAACGGTAGCGCATTCTCAGGACCAGGTATCTTATTGAGCCGTCTGGAGAACTGGCACAATCTGTACAACTTTTCTCCCAAGACGTACACAATTATAGATAATCCCGTCACGATTATCAACGTACTGACATCCATTTTCCAATCTACGCAAAGTGTACCAGGAGAGTCGAGTCATCGGCCAAAAATAAAGTGATACAGGGTGTGGATATTTATTGATCGATCTGTACCTGAGCATACGCAATGTCATTGATTAAAGGGATTGTTAAAAAAAGTTACGTTTAATATTTACCGAATTTATTGATCGCCCAATTTAATTGTAGCTATAATGTTTCTTCCGTATTGAATTTCTCAATCGCCTATTAACATTCTGCCGTGATCTCGCGTCGCGAACATGCACATGGATGCGTCCGCAAGGACGGATTGGCTGATACTGACGACTCGCCTTGCAACGATAAACTCCGACGCTCCCGCAAGGCTGATCATTTCATATGATGTCACGTGATAGAAAACTATATGACACGACGCCGGTAACGTTTAAGTCAAGGCTGAACCTTTTTTTTTCATGTCCTTTCATTCAATGAAAAAATTGCGTCTGGTAACTTTCGACTAGTCTGGAAATTCAAGGTTGGAACAAAATGATGATGACGCCTTCACCATGATCCTTACAACCATTTATTTTTGCCAGTCATGTTCACAATAGTATCTGTAATTATTTGTTTCGCCGGTGTATAATTTGGAACAAATGTGACGTTTTCTTTGGTGCAACACGTTTTTTGGGCTCTGTGCATCTTGAGGCACTAGGTCTGTAGTACTATGATGGTACATGTCAACTCTGAGCGATTTTCAGTGCCCATGGACGGCGATCTACAACTTTCCACACGGGGGTATGTGACCCGGTAATCTAGACTTTTCTTGTGTCCTATCTGAATTGCTACGCGATGACGATGATTATTTTTATCGATGTATGATGAAGGCACGATATGGGTGCGATGGCCGTGAATGACCCGACGCTATTTATCTTACAGACTGTACTCAATTCATGACGTATGCAGGGTGAGGCACGTAAAGTGTTACAGAGCAATAGCACTCAAACTATTGATCATATCCAAAAATGTTTAAGACAGAAGTTTCAGTGTTCGCGAAGGCGGTCATACTGGACCACTCTGTGTTTTTTATCGGTGGAGGCGCTGAAGCAGCGTCAGGGTCAACTCCACTTTTTCAAATGTAGCCATGTATTTTTTTTTCGATGACATTACCGATTTTAAGACGAATTCAACGACCTACAACGCAAGGTCACAATGAATAAAATATTTTCAAAATGTATTTCGAAAGTGTATTTATTAAGGATGTTGAGTCCCAAATCGCAAATGATGATAAAATTCTGAAAATTTGGTATGTTTTTGTATGAAGTATTTCTGAGGTCGTGTAAAAATTTCACGACAATTAGGAAGCTCGTTATTGAACAATTAACATTCACAAATTAAATGTTGTTTTATGGAAACTGATGTAACTTTGCAATAAGTTTTTTTTTTGACCTCTCAATTTTATAATATCTACAATATACTGAAAGCAACGGAAAGCAAACGAAGTTTATTGATAAATTTTTTTAAATTTCTTTTGAAAATTGTTCTTACAAAATGTTAATTTTTTAATAACGAGCTTCCTAATTGTCGTGAAATTTTAACACGACCTCTTAAATACTTCATACAAAAACATACCAAATTTTCCGAATTTTCTTATCATTTTTTATTTCAACCCTTAAGGAGGTTGAAGTAATGATGATAGAATTCTGAAAATTTGGTATGTTCTTACATGAAGTATTCAGGAGGTCGTGTAAAAATTTCATGACGATTAAGACGCTATTTATTGAACAATTAACATTAACATGTTTCATAGGGACTCAACATTCTTAAGGGATAACACCACTCCAAGATTTGGGAAAAATCCTTTTTTCGGCATAAAAAATACTTCGGGGCCATAAAAACAATATGTAGTTGGTGCTGTAGCGAAAAAAGTTTTTCCAAAGGTTCAATTGTCGATTTTGTGGCAAAACTTTTTTCAAACTGGGAGGGCCGATTACTCGAACACCTTTGCATGGATCGATTTGAAATTTTGATAGTAGCTTCACAATTATTTTGTCTATGGGAGTCCGTAGCCGTTTTTTGATTAAATGTAAACTTTTTTTTTTATAAACAATTTACTGCTTATTTTTCGGGTAAAAAATCGATTTATTTCTTTCGGAGTACGACGTTTTTCAGAATTTGATGAAAAAAAATCCCTACGTGGTCCCATAACTAATAATATATAGATTATCTTTTTTGTTTTGTTTTTTGTTCCAGGTCTTATACTTTACGAGAAAAATTCTGAAAATTTTGTATGTTTTTACATGAAGTATTCAGGAGGTCGTGTAAAAATTTCATGACGATTAAGAAGCAATTTATTGAACAATTAACATTAACATGTTTCATAGGGACTCAACATCCTTAAGTGTAACAACTTATATATCAATATCTATATAATAAACCGATTTTTGAAAATTCACGAAATCTCGCACTCAGTGGTTCAAGACCCGTCGACGAACCGTACGAGTTCACAGTCCGCCACTCCTATTCATTTTTTACCGAACCCGTTGTGTGCTGCCGTTCAAAGATTTTCACAGTCCGTGAAAATAGTCTTTTTCTTTACCTCCAAAACCACCAATCTTTTTTTACGCTCCATTCTCCCCGAAAACCCAGTGCGCCAAAATTTGTTGTGACATTTTTTTTTCCTTTTTTCCCGACAACCATTCTTATATTCCTTTTTTAAACACATTTATATATTCATATTTTTCCATTTCTTCGTTCGATTTTTTCCACTTTTTAATGAACCTCCAACTCAAAGTACCCAATATTCCTTATACTGCCGCCTTCCCACTACCTGCTGCGAGTTGTAAACCGGTTCCACGGCATATAATTCCCGAACGGGGATTAAATGGTTAGCGAGAAAGTTATAACTTAATCGATCGTCATTGTTGGCTCCGTGCAGAGTATGGGGTGGGTGTAATGAAATCAAACGCAGCACCCGCAGTGGACAAAATTGCAATAAACACGGCTATTTATGTGACAAATGTGCATGAGCGTAGTACGAGATCTTTGCAATCAAATTTAAAATATTGTATCATTAAGGGGGAAAATACATATAAATGGTCGGAAATGACGAAACATTTCGGGTTTTTTTTTCCATCGCAACTGGACCAGTCGTTTAAAAATTTGTAGTGTATTTTATTGTACATTTGAAGACATGAAAAACATTTTGTTTAAATCAACGATAAGTGTTCATCTGCAGCCTGCAGCCCATTGTTGCTGGACGGATTTTCGAAATTTGCGGCAGCAATAAAAAAAAACTATTTATCCGATTCTTTTCAACCAAAGGTTTTTAGACACATAATTGCAAACCCTTGACGATAAACTTCCATATTCAATAAAAAAATTAATTAAACCATAATTTTTTGCATAAAAGATGAAAATTTTCGCTGAAAGTTCGAACTTTTTTTCTGATTAACGCCATTATTATAATATTCCACTTTTTCAACTTTTTCTTGGTTTATCGACAGCGTACTTTCATAGAGAATGTAATAGTTCATGAATTGTTGGTTTCAAATAAAAAAAGGCTGCTGATGAACACTAATGTATAATGTTTTCTAATGTACAATGAAATAAACTACAAATTTCAAAAAGACTGGTCCAGTAGTTGCGTTGGAAAAAAATCCGGAAATTTTTCGTCATTTTCGACCACTTGTATGTATTTGCTCCCTTAAAAATGCGCCACGACAGTTGCTGTGTAGTAAATTGAATCAGAAACGGGAGGAATAATAAATGCAAATTTTATCGATTGCCTGCGGCAAAATTGAAATTAGACCAACGCAATAAATGGACTGCTACAGTTTTGCCTTTAGAGAAGTGTTGTGATGCGTCTAAGAAATAGAGATTGTTGTCTTATGACACGAGATTGAGTTATTAAACTTATGCCATGTTTTGTCCTTAAGGGACAAACTTCCACTCCACTTGCGACTTTGAAAAAATCGATTTTTTTTAATTGCATTTTTTTGAAGTATAAGTATCTGAGAATGTCCTGAAAATTTCAAGTCGATCCGAACAAAATTGACTGAGATATGAGCGTTGAAAGAGAAGAATCCGTGAATTGAAGAACTGAAATTGAAACTTTAAACGCGTTTTTCTCAAAATGGCATTTCTGAAGTCGCTGACCAAGATTACTCGAACACTAATGAACCGATCTTCTTGAAATTTTGCAGGCTTATTTGATACATAAAAATGTAGTCTTTAATCGTTCGATTTTTTTTTTTCGAAAAAAGATGGCCGTGTTATAGCCAAAAAACAGCCGTTTTTTTTCGTTAAAATCGAACCATTAACTTTGACTGTCCGCCATTTTGTGAAAAATGAATATTTTTCAAAATCCTTCGATTAAAGACTAGTTTATACTTATATTTGACTAAATCCATCCGCATTTTTTTTTCGGATGAGCCACTTCGCCGCAATGTTGGTCACCGCAAACCGTGTATATAAAAACATTATTTCATTGACGGCCATTTGCCACTGAACAGTGTAATATTTTTCAATAAAAAAATTACTGAAAGTTCTTCAAGATGTGTTCTGTAAGATGGTATATTGATCGATTAAAAAAGTTTTGTAGTTTTTTTTTTTTTAATTCATGAAAAAGGCCTTTTTTTTGCGCTACAAGTGGGGGTAACGCGTTAACTCTTCTACGTTCCTGACGTGATCAGCAAAGAAACCAACAGAGGAAAAACCAACAGTTTTTCCTCAGATTTACTTTGAGCTCGGAAATTAATGTTGTGAGTCTTACTTTCGACGCTGGTATTTAAAATTATGCGCATTTCGGTCTGAAAACAACATTTTATTTATTATATATATTTTTTTTTATTATATGTATTCCTCAGAGGTACGGGGTCCTTCCCCTTTTACCATCCCCTCCTTTTTATTCGTTCCATTCCTTCCGACATTCACAATCCTTCCAGAGATCCCTACATTTCCTTCCAGAGTTCCCCCGCAGAGTGTTGACCGCAGCCACTCTTTCCTAATGCACTACTGTATCGCATTTGCACGAGGGCCCAGGGAAACTGCGGAAAACCTGGGCCGATACAGGCGGCTATATTTGGCTGAGTTTCAGTTGTATTAAACATCAGAAACTCAGACAAACTGCCTCCCGCTCAAAGGTTGACGCGCAAACCAGTGCACGGGCAAGCGGTCACCGCTCCAAGTATTGGCAGCCTCCAATGCTGCTTAACTTCAGTGACCGCCGAGCCCGCACACCGACCGCGCACCCACCTCTGTCGGTCATTTTATTTATTATATTATAAAGTCGTAGCGCAACGATATATGGTTGTTAAATTTTAATAAAAAAAAAATCTAGCTTCATTTTTATGATTTTATAACAATATTACGAATAGATGAAAATTAACATTTAAAAACCTTAGGCCACAGTAACGGGTAGAAAGTCATGTGCGAAATTAACAATTTTTTTTTCGTATGAAAAAGTGCTTCACTCATAAAATTAATTATACATCTATTTAGTATGAACGTTAGAAAATGTTGTTGTTGTGGTTGGTTAGTTGCTCTTAGAAAACATCTTTTTTTCCGATGTACAAAATGGCCGACTGCTAATATTTTCTTTTCTTATCTTTTTTTAGGCGCTCCGCGGCGTGACATTTAGCATCCAGAATTTTTTTACCTCGAACAAAAAACAAAAATTCTCGTCAATCTACATTAGAATACCTAGAGAAGTACGTACGGAATTTAAAAAATATTGTTTTATTCGAAAGTTGTAGGTATTTGAACTTAAGGATGTCGTGTCCAAAATTGAAAATGGTGATAAAATTTTTAAAATTTGATAGGTCATTATGCAAAACATTTGAAAGGCTGTGTAAAAATTTCACGACGATTTGGATGCTGGCTACTGAGAAATTAGAATCAACAAATTGCACGCAGCCTTATGGAAACTGAAATAACTTTGCAATTCTATTAGCAAATTGCAAACTTTGCTATTTGTTTTCAAGAAATAGAAGAAATATTTATGAATGATCGTTTTTTTTTATTTCAAATATATCAAAAACAAAGGTGGTTTTATGGTGCAAGAAACGACGTCGTCCGTGAACGAAAATGAGTATTCAAATTTCCCGCTACTTTCGGTCTACGCAACGTTGCTGCTATATTCTTATATGTTTTTCTTCAAGTGTGATTTTTTGTTGTTGTATTTTTGGCATCATTTTTTATTTAAAAAAAATAATAATAATTGCAATGTTACTTCAGTTTCCATAAGGCTGCGTGTAATTTGTGAATTCTAATTTCTCAGTAGCCAGCTTCTTAATCGTCGTGAAGTTTTTACACAACCTTTACACAAGAAATGAATTTTCAGTGAAAAATTTCGTTACAACTGCTCATAAACTGCTCATAAAATGAAAAGTTTTCCATTAATCAGAAATTCCGTACGTACTTCTCTGCGAAGTGCAATTAGGAACGTAACTTTTAAATTTGAAGTAAATCGAGTGAAAATTGTTGAAGTTATTTGTCACGCCAATTGGAAAAAGCTGTTTCGAGAAGTTTCGAGTAGTCGGCTTTTTTTTACATCGAAAAAATAAAAAAATTCTAACAGCTTGATATTCATACTGACTAGATGTGCAATTAATTTTACGAGTGGATCGCTTTTTCATACGAAAAATGGTTAAATTCGCACATGATTTTATACCCGTTACTGTGGCCGAAGGCCTTAAGGAAATTTTACTTACTTTTTTCGCTTTACCGCAAAGAAACACTTCTTGGCGTCTTCGGCAGGACAAATTGATTTAATGCAAACAAATTAAATGCAATTGAGGGACGATTTTTATTTTCATAATTTATCACAACATTACAACCACAATTACAGAACCTTTGACAAAACCGACAAAAATACGAAAGCTATGCAGCTAAGCTATGTTCCAGTGTTGCGCGAAATTAGGCGCTCTCATCTTCTCTTCATGTGTACGTAAATACCGTCACATGGTCTGAGTACACCTTCAGTGAACTTCTTAATAGTCGAATGACTCTCGACGCTCTTGACGGTGAAATTTCTCAATATTTGAGCGAGCATGATTTTGGACTCGAGCGTAGCGAACTTCAGCCCGATGCAATTTCTCGGGCCAGCACTGAACGGTACGTACGAATAAGGATGTCGCAATTTGGCGTTTTCCGGAAGATGTCGATCGGGATCGAAACGGAGAGGATCCGGCCATATTGAGGCATCGCGGTGCAGCTTGTAAATTCCGACACTGACGGTCGCGCCGGTGGGAATCATGTACTCACCTGAAAGTTTGAGACGGGCCCAAATGCATTTTCATTTGGATTGAGCTTCGATTAAGGATGTTGAGTCCGAAATCGCAAATGATGATAAAATTCTGAAAATTTGGTATGTTTTTTTATGAAGTATTTCAGAGGTCGTGTAAAAATTTCACGACAATTAGGAAGTTCGTTATTGAACAATTAACATTCACAAATTAAATGCTGTCTTATGGAAACTGATGTAACTTTGCAAAACGTTTTTTTTTGACATCTCAATTTTGTAATATCTACAATATACTGAAAGCAACAGAAACAAAACGAAGTTGATTGATAAATTTTTTATTATTTCTTTAAAAATTGTTCTTAACAAAATGTTAATTTTTTAATAACGAGCTTCCTAATCGTCGTGAAATTTTAACACGACCTCTTAAATACTTCATACAAAAACATACGAAATTTTCCGAATTTTCTTATCATTTTTTATTTCAACCCTTAGGGAGGTTGAAGTAATGATGATAGAATTCTGAAAATTTGGTATGTTCTTACATGAAGTATTCAGGAGGTCGTGTAAAAATTTCATGACGATTAAGAAGCTATTTATTGAACAATTAACATTAACATGTTTCATAGGGACTCAACATTCTTAAGGGATAACACCACTCCAAGATTTGGGAAAAATCCTTTTTTCGGCATAAAAAATACTTCGGGGCCATAAAAACAATATGTAGTTGGTGCTGTAGCGAAAAAAGTTTTTCCAAAGGTTCAATTGTCGATTTTGTGGCAAAACTTTTTTCAAACTGGGAGGGCCGATTACTCGAACACCTTTGCATGGATCGATTTGAAATTTTGATAGTAGCTTCACAATTATTTTGTCTATGGGAGTCCGTAGCCGTTTTTTGATTAAATGTAAACTTTTTTTTTTTATAAACAATTTACTGCTTATTTTTCGGGTAAAAAATCGATTTATTTCTTTCGGAGTACGACGTTTTTCAGAATTTGATGAAAAAAAATCCCTACGTGGTCCCATAACTAATAATATATAGATTATCTTTTTTGTTTTGTCTTTTGTTCCAGGTCTTATACTTTACGAGAAAACCGTCCTCCCGAGAAGCTATTTGTAAAAAACACGTTTTTCAAGATGGGCTCTGTCGCTGCCATTTTGTATGAAAATTATATTAAAAAATTTCTTTATACCTTAATCTGTGTTGAATAAGCTCTCTTAAAAGAAATCCTATTCCTTTTTCCGTACTCCCACAATAAATTGTCAACGTTATAGGCCTTATTTTCTGCCGCTAGGGTGGTGTTATCTCTCAAGAGTAATTGAAACAGTAAGTACTACTTCTAATTGGTGTAGAATATTAGGTAATACGAATACTTCATTTTCATTTTACAGATGGCAAAGCACACAGAAAAACAAGTATAGTAACTTCAACCATATTTCAACCATATTTCAACCATATTTCATATTACCCTGAGGGGACAATAATATTTTATAGTCATGGGTACTGCTGAAAAAGTACTGCTTATGATATTTTAGCAGTTGTGTTAACTATGTTCATATGTTAACCGCAACCAACAATCTTTCAAGTATACGTTGATTGTTAATGCTATATAATATAGTAGGTTTTCATGAAATGGATGATTCCTTACACTGTTAAAAAAGTGGTTTTTACCATATTGAATGGTATGTCTACTAAAAGTATATAATATTTCATAAATTCAAAAATTTTCAATTGAGAGTACTACCTGTATGATTGTTTATCATGATTTCTTATTCCCTGACGCCCTGAAATGATTCCTATCGAAGAAAATATTTCACCTACATGGAGATATATATTCACAATATTCACGCAGGCTGCCACTATGCTACCGGGTACTTATGTTATTTCGATCGTACTCGAGTCGAAATTTAGACCCTCCTTTAAATGCTCGAGAACCTATTTCCTTTGTAACGCACAGACCGCCGCCCTCCTTTGACTCCCCTTGAACCTATATGGAGAAATTTGCACCGTTGGCGACCCTCCTTTAGCCCTACTGAACCTTCTATTCAACCTCCTGAGCCTCCTTTAGGCCTATGGCTCTGCGAGCCACCGGTGAAAGGAGTCAAAGGAGAGTTAGTAGGGCGGAAGGAGGTTTAAAAGAGGGTCTGTAGGTTTGCGTAAGCATTAAATCAGGCTCACTAGGGTTTAAAGGAGGTTCAGATGAACCTACTAAACCTCCTTTGAGTGAAAAAGTCCAATTTCTGCCACTTTTGGAGGTTCAGTAGGTTCTGATATCCATGTTTTTGAGATTTCCATTTGAACCTCTTGAACCTCCATTGAATGACAAATTGGGATCGAAAGGAGGTTTAAAGGAGGGTCTAAATTTCGACTCGGGTAGATTTGGCATAACGGATAAAAGTAATTCCAGCTGCAATTTCGAATAGCTGTTACCTCTGATATAGGTGGAATTTTGCACAGATTGCCTTTTTGATAATACACGTCACTGCTTAAATGGATTTTTGGCGTGTCCCAATAGTTTTCGAAATATCGAATTCTAAAAACTGATAAATGAATGCGTTAACATATCTATATCGATCATAGCGCGCCACTGCACTTTCTACTTTATTGACACGTTCCACAAATGATTTACGTCTTCACTATAAGATTACCATAATGTTCTTCGTATAGTCACTTTTCGTAAGATCTTTTAACAGTTTATACTCAACAAGTGTTAATGTCAACCATATAAATAGTACAAACTTGCACTGAGAAAAGTGTCCATAGTATTTATTTAAAAAATGCCCATGGTAAAAGTGGGCATAGTGAAATTCATACAGCTTGTTGCTACCGCAATCACAATATGGTTAACACAACTATAAGCGTCCATCTAATCATGCCGGTTTGGTAGTGTGTGTTTTTTTTATGTAGTATCCCTGAAACAACTATTAACTACTGTGAAAGACTTTACAATATCGATATAGTTAATTCACTTAATATTTTTACAATAGTTAGTAATTTTTTCGGGATTAATCGATAGTCGAGCACGCCACCAAAGTTGCATGTTTAGATATATTTTTCGCTTATAGTTGTGTTAACGGTATTATGACTACGGTGCCAATGAACTATACAGGATTTAACTATCCCCTTTTTTGACGTGGGCGTCCTTGATAAATACCGTATACTCTGCTCTCACAAGGAACATTCCTCAGGTGACACCCTTCGATTTTGTTGAAATTTGGATATGTTATAAAGCACCGAAAAGTAAGCGATGCGTATTTGCTTTGTCGGCGGAAAAAACGGTTTTAAGGGGTGAAACCATCCCTCGAAAAAAGGCATCTCTAGGGGTAATAAAGGAGTTTCACCCACAAGGACTCCACCGCTTTTAATGAAACAAAAACGAAAATTCTTCTAATCCGAAGCAATGAAAAGTCCACTATAGTGACATCGCAACAAAAAAAATAACGGGTGAACCACTCTAGAGATGCCTTTTTTCTCTCTCTCTTTTGACTACCTACGATTCGTGCGTCTACATCCTACTCGTAAGAAATTGTAAGAATTGGACGAAAAAAAAAAAACGAATTGTCATTTTATGGCATAAGTTCACAGCAGATCGCAACGTAAGAAGCAAATAAATAACTAGCGAATTCGAGGATGATTTACCGATTTGCAGATCTTCGGTAAGCTCTCTGCTGATCTCTGGAATGGTTGGATAAAGCCGTAGAACTTCCTTGATGACTCTCTCGAGATACTTGAGATTGGGCAGTCGCTTCAGGGTAGTCGGATCGTCCGAATCGCCCAGAACTTCGTCAAGTTCTTCGTGCACTCTCCTTTGAACGTCCGGAGCGTTGCCGAGGCTGAACAGCGCCCAGGCGACGAAACCACCGGTGGTATCGTTCCCCTGGCAATAACTCGTACGATTAGTTGAAATCGGAAACGGCATGATAAATATTCACTTTTGAGCCTACGAAGAGTGTCACGTAAAAGCTTTCTCTTAGGGTCGAATCACGACGAACTCACCCCGAACATAATCGTATTTACATGATCCCGAATTTCCTCGATCGTCACTGCTTTCTCGTCTTTTTCGTACACTTCCAGCAGCAAATCCAGAAAAGCCTTTTTCTTGCCTTCACCTGCAACCATGCGGCTCATTATGATCAATGCACACATGTTGTCCACGACAAAATACCGCAATACTTTCAACAAACTTGCAGTTTCGCATTTCAGACTGGCGTTTCCGGTGCGGGCTGATTTTCTCTCGAGCTGTCTCCTCTCTATTACCTGCAAAGGTTTCGACGATGGACGTCACATTGGTCGAGTAGTTGGGAAATGGCCGATTAATTCGTATAAATAATCGTAAAATCCGCGAGGAATTTATTGAAAATAGTAATTTGTTCGCTTCGAGACGATTTTTATATGCTTATCATTTTCCGTGTAACGAAAGGATTGAATAATTTTAAATGGAACATGACACATTGAAAGGTCAGTCAATCTCGTGAATTCAATGGCATATATGGAGGCAAATGTAAATTTGAAATGAGGATCACTCACTTGTGTGCAAAATGAGTGGGACTTTTCGGTAGCGTCGATGAAAGCCTTGCCAGCGCTTGTTTTGTAGAAAATCGAATCCCACTTTAGCCAAGGTCGAAAAAAACGAACGGTGGCTCCCGCAATAATCCTTTTAAAAAATGGCAACGAAACGGACAGTGGAAAATGCTTTTGACAATTGTTAGTAGAATATCGTATACGAAATTATACCCATCCACGACCCGTCATACAGGGTGTCAGGAAGGTCGATGCAAAGCCTTAAGGGGGTGATAGGTCACCTCGTTAGGAACACATCTCCTAGGTTACCTTAGTCTAAAGTCTAAGGATTTCGAGTTATCATGGTAAGTAGGATTTTTGGAAAATTTCCCAAAATTAGCTTTTGAGTCTGATATTATCCGGGCAAGGCGGATCAGGGGCAGTATTTTTTTCCGACTCAAATTTCCCCACGGGTTACTGTTATTACTTATATTTTCATCGGTATTATTATTATCATTAAACTTGTATTAAATGCACGCTCAAACTTGTCACGTTTTCTGATTCTATCGTTCAACGCAAAAAATTGTAAAGATTCCAGCCTTTTTTCTTTACCCAGCTGTGCGAATGAAATTTTGGAAAAGTGAGGTTTGCGTGAATCGAAAATCAGAATAACTCACGTTTTTACGGATTCGGGGTAATCGTTGTTCATCTGTTCTTGAGCGTGACTGTCCACTCCCATCGCAGTTCCTAAGCACACGGGTCCATTATTTAAAATATTCCTTACACGAATCCGAATATTTAACAATTAACTGATTTGCTGCTATAATAAAATAAATATACATCCCAATATACTGATAAAACGTCGAGCCAAGTTACCGAACTTTCAACGAAAAAATACGACACTAAAAATCGTCTCATTTATACCGCACTATATGGAAAATAAATATTGGGGTCGCAATTAGCAGCGTCTGAAGAATTCACGGACCAGCAATCGTCATGCACATATTTGCGATAGTAAAAAGATATAGATATGAATAAACGTTGTAGATAAGTGGATCGTGACCATGCCGATAACTGGGTACGTCTCGAGACAGGTGAACACCACGCGAACGAAAAAAAATATAAAAAATGATTTCATTATAAAATAGTTGATTATAATTATTGAAAATAAATTAAAATGGCAATTTCGACGTAGTAGCTATAATTACTTTTCTTTTTTTAGTTAATGAAGTTGTGTGTAGGAGAAATGTATGTCTCGAACTGTTTGTCAAATGCTTTAATAAAAAGCGACAAATATGTGACCGAGTGGCCTAAATTATTCTGCAGTCCTATCTTTGCATAATAAGTTAAAGTAGTTTGAACGTATGTGACGATTAGTGGGACGTTTACGTGGCGATTACTAGACTGACTGTCATGGCCGCATGATGATGATCCGTACAATGGCGATTTATAACCTTTACGAAATATGTTCTCGAAAACTGTACCAGGCACGAGAATTTCCCAAGTATGTAAGTACCTCTGAGTAATTAAAAACTGATCACGCATTACTTAAAATAGCTTCTACTCACTTCCCATATTGGGCTATAAAAATATGTGGTTAAAATTTGATAGGGATGGGTTCAGTAGTTTGGAAGATTTTATCAATAAGCCATCGAAAACGTTGTTTCGAGAAAAACGCTTTCAAAGTTTGTTTGGGTTGCTTAAATACATAAAAAAATGTTTTAATGTTTTTCGAAAGTGTATCTATTAAGTGTAACAACTTTTATATCAATATCTATAATATAAACCTATGAAAAAAATTCATGAAAATAGCCTTTTTTATCGTCGAAAGTGAGAAGACCCCTTAATCGAACCCTGATTGCGCTAGATCAGAGTGTTGTGAATGTATTTACCGCATATGATGTCCAGCGAGCATCTCATAGTCAATTCGGAAATTTCGAATGGTTTATCACCGTGGATCTTGATCTCGCTATCTATGCATTTGTTGAGAATATTGGCTTTTTCGATCATCACGCCAGCAAAGTTTTCGAGCACACCGAATTGAAACCCCGGGGTTACGAGCTTCCGACTGTGAACCCATTGAGCCCCTGAAAACGGAAAGAAAAACATCAGAATACGAATGAAGGCGCTGAAAAAAATTATCAACCAAGTGTTGAATCGACTAAGAATCAAGGAATGTACACTTAAGAATAGACATTAAAACAATACAGAAATTTGGAGCCATTCCGATATAGATAAAGGATTAGATTTCGTTTCGGTTTATTCGTTGGGACAATGAGACAGAAATAAGGAAACAAGCGTAACAAACATAGAAAAAAACAAGCGTAACAAACATAGAAAGATGTAAAAAGACGTTACCGCTGGATGTCAAGACTCCACATCCAAGCCACGGTGTTAAGTAATGATGAAACAGAGTTCTCTTAATGTGAACGTTGCTGCGAAGTATCATCTGTACGTTAAAAGAATGTTAATGAAGTTTCACGTAGAAAAATACTCCACTCGATCGCGTTATTGAAGGATAACGAAGGAGACCATGGTTAACATTATCCTATGTATGGTAATTAGATAATGGATAATCGATAACAAGGCTAATTAATAAGGGAAAAACAATTGGATTTTTCGACAAGCAAAAATAACCGGTTCGAGTCAGGTGCTCGTGACTGCCTTGCTAAATTGATCTCATACGGACTACCCAATGGTTGCCTCACTGTGAGCTAGTAATGGTCCGTATGTTTTGTAACGTAGCCCTTATCTAGCTACTGCTTAATCGAACTATACTGCAGATTTCGTTGCATTGCAATAAGAGTGCCACCTCATGACTAGATCGTAATGTACCAGTCAACGATCGTTACGAACTACAAAGTGAGGTTATGTGTGATACATGTACTGTCATCTAACGATTGGCTCATGGCAGGTTAGCCAACCTGACTTACGTGAGACGAAGTTGTGCTAGCATGTCTGAGTTACGACCTTGTAACTGGCTCGCCCATCTGAGCTCATACTGAGCAATGTTTGGCTCGCTATGAGCTAATAGCGAGTTTTGTTATCAACCCCTTGTCTAGTCACTGTCTAGCCGATGATGGTCACAAATGACAAAGTGAGGTTAGATGACTCCGTGTAATTCCATCGAGCAATTGGCTCATGGCTGGCTAAGCAACTTGAGCTACAGATGGCGTTGCGAATGAAAAAATTCTCAAGTAGTCATCTCGCCATGACCTAGCCGATCTGCCCAGTCGACCTTGGTCACGAATGACAAAGTGTGGCTACAGCCACACGGTCATTTGTGATCAAGTGTTGAAGAATAATACCATTTTGGCATCGACAATAACTGAGCGACATTTTTAAGTTGTTGACACTATATGCGTAGTACATTTTTTGCACCGTAGACTAACAAAGTCAGGTTTTCGAGTTGTTTGTATGAAAATTCTTCATAAGATCTTTTTTCATAAAGTTTCCTCAACATTTAAGGTTTAAATGAAGACTTTTCTAGATAAAAGAAATAACCAAGAGTATTTTTCTAAAATCCGGGAAAAAAAAGTTATCATTCGTAGAAATGGCATTCGAAAAACCACAAGCAGATTATTTTTTCCAAAAATAACTTACAGTCAACAAACTCGAGAACCTTTACATTAACTAAATCGGAATTGCACCATGTAGGACATGATCTGACCTATCGCTATTTGCAGGATTATACATGCATTACAGTTTTTTTGAAAAATATTTAGTCGTCACCTAATTTTTCGTTCCCAGTCACTAGCTGAAAGAAAATTAGGTCATCGCTAGGTCAGAAATATTGTACAGCCGTGAGATGATTCTTTCTATCTAGTCGCCACCTAATTTTTTTTGTATTCAGTCACTAGAAGACCAAAGCGTTTCAAGGCTGGGCAGTGGATAGCTAAAACGGCTAGCTAATGGTAATTCGAAAGATAACTTTAGTAGCTTGTGGCTCGGCGGTGATGAGTTACGTATTCCACTCGAGTATATTTATCGCGAATGTCATAAATATCGTTATCTATACGATAATATTGTTTCTATTATTAATTATAAACAGTACATGAATGTAAAATACATAAAATAAAATAGGACCAATTTTTTGTAACGAGGAATTGCTTCGAAATGTGTACCTCAATGTGTTCTGGTTTCTGTATGCAGACGATTCCCGATGTGCCTACCCACATTCGAAATATTCCATGCTCATACTGCAAGGCCAATTTTTCGTACCAATCCAAACGTTCTGGATCAGAAAGATTCTTGACTTAATTTTTTCTGCATAGAACTGTTTCTCCATCAAATTGCGATGCGATATCAATACTATCCACTGACCTTCCTTCGGAAGCCGTGACATTTCCCAGGGAATGCCATAGAACGGAATCAGACTCTTGGGACCAGGTATCTTATTGATCCTTTGGGAGAACCTGTACAATCTGTAGAATTTTTTTCCCACGACGTAGACAACAATAGATAATGCTATCAGGATTATCGCCGTACTGACATGCATTTTTCAATTTACGCGAAATGTACCAGTAGAGTCGGAAAATCGGCAAAATATTTAGTGACAATGGATATGGCTATTTTTTGGCCGATCTGTACTTGATCTAACGCACTGTCATCGATCGATCGAACTATGAAAAATATTATGTATAAAATGCTATTGCCGAATGTTTTTATCGCTCAATTTAATCGTAGTTGTAAAATGTCTTTTGTATTAAACTTTTCAGCCGCGTTTCAATGTATACTGGTCTCACGTTGCGAACTTGCACATCGACGTTTCTCCATTAACGAATTGGCTGACTCTGACGACTTGCTGTCCGTCGTCAAACTCAAAGACCTGCCGGGGTGTCAGATTTCAACTCTGACCAAGCTTTGAGTTGAAAAATTCAACATGACGTCATCTGAGATAAAGCTAGTTTACTTGCAACCGGTAATTGTGCAATTCTCATGGTAAGGTTGAAGCGGCTGTTCGGACCCACACAATTGAAAATGTGGGATTGTATTTGCCGAAAAATATTCAAGTTCGATAAGCATGATGAAAACGTGATCACAATAATGCTTATAACGGTTTATTTTGCCGGGCGTGCTTACATTTGTATTTATAATAATTGATTTTACTAGTATAGAATCTGTAACAAAAGTGACTTTTTTTATAGAGCAAAACTATTTCTGGCCCCTGTGCATCTCGAGGCACTGATTTTGGTGCCATGATGGTCGATCGAGACCCATCAAGCGATCGTTAGTGTCTATGGACCATGGGGTGAGAATTGCTATTTTCGAGGGACGGAAGCAATAAGAATCGACGCAGAGAGTACTTTTGTGTGGTCGAGGTCAATTAAGAGGGTCTTCTCCCTTTAGACTCTACAAAATGCTATTTTCTTGAATTTTTTTTTATAGGTTTACATCAAAGTTTATCAAAGGATATTGATATAAAAGTTGTCACACTTAATAAATACACTTTCGAAATATATTTAAAAAAAATATTTATGTATTTATGTAACCCAAACAAACTTTAAACGCGTTTTTCTCGAAACAACGTTTTTCGACAGCTTGTTGATAAAACCTTCGAAACTTCGGAACCGATCCTTATAAAGTTTTAACTACATATTCTTTACAACTATAGCTATAGCGCATATAGAGGATTTTTTTAAATTTTGACATTTACTATTTTTTTTTTTTTTGCAAAAAACGGTAAAAAACACGTTTTTTCTTTGTTTTTTTGGAAAAATGTCGGTCATTTTATTATTTTTGCATATATAAAAAATCGTATGATTTGCGCTGCAGCTATTAACATACTGAAACTGATTGTGAAACCGTTTGATTTTTTTTTGTTTCGGTTGATCCATTTCCGAGATCTCATAAACAGCACAGACCTACCATTTTTAGGACATTTTTTGCACTACCATTTTCGTCTATAAATAGTGACTTAAATAAATACATTTAAAAAAAATGTATTTCGAATGTGTGTTTATTAAGTGTAACAACTTTTATATCAATATATAAATATATATATATATATATATATATATAAACCTATCAAAAAAATCACGAAATAGCCTTTTTTTAGAGACTAAAGTGAGAATACCCCTTAAGCGTGCAAGTTAAAAGTTCGTTGAAAGTGCGAGTTAAAAGGGTGGATTGAGGATTATTCTTGTTCGAGCATCAATCAATTTAACCACGAATTTGAATGGCACTAACTTTTCGGAACGTAGTTACATCCTAAGAAAGCGCAAATTCGCAATTTCCATAAGTTCGATTATGTTGTTTTAAAGGAGGAGAACTATTGTAAAATCTGAGGCATTTAGTACAGTGTCTTATGACGAATCAAGAATTGGGTAAATATTCGGAAGTGGGGCTCCTGCTAGAATCAGGCTAATTTTTGTTTGGGTTTGTTTGGGGTTGTTTGAGGTTATATGAGGTTGTTTGGAGTGGTTTGAGGTTGTTTAGGGTTGGTTGGGGTTGTTTGAGGTTGTTTGGGTTTTTTTGAACCCTCGAAGAAAATTAGCCTGATTCTAGCAGAAGCCCCACTTCCGAATATTTACCGAGAATCGTGTTGGAGAATTGTGTTAATTAGAAAAAATTTAAACTCATTTCGTTATGTACCTATCTTCGTTATTGGGTTCGCTGTGATAACTTATCAAAGGGGTAACTCGTGAAAAAACCTGTGTGTACATATGGAAAATTGTAAGAAAGTAATGGCGTAATTCATCGCCATTATAGGATCCAGTGTTAGGCGAAATTAGGGGCGCTCATCTTCTCTTCATGTGAACGTATATACCGTCAAATGGTCTGAGTACGATTTCATTGTACTTCTTAATAGTCGAATGACTCTCGACGCTTTTGACGGTAAAATTTCTCAATACTTGAGCGAGTACGACTTTAGCCTCGAGCATGGCGTACTTCTGGCCGATGCAATTTCTCGGGCCTGCACTGAACGGTACGTACGAGTAAGGATGGCGGACTTTGGAGTTTTCCGGAAGAAATCGATCGGGGTCGAAGCGGAGAGGATCCGGCCATATCGAGGCGTCACGGTGCAACATGTAAATTCCGACAGTGATGATCGCGCCATTGGGAATGACGTAGTCACCTGGATTTTGATTAGTACTTAGCCTGGATTAAGGTTAATTGAAAACAGTAAGTGGTACTTTCAATTGTGTTGAGTATTAAGTAATAGCAATGAAAATGCCGAGCAATATTCGAGAGGAAACATTGCTTGGAGCATATAGTAATGGTTGATTTAGGGATACGAATAATAGGAAAGTATGGATAGCCATTGAGGAGATACGATCATTTCCACGGGGTCAAAAATGAGTCTAAATTTATTTTATCCACAGCTGCCTTCATTGATGTTTACTTATATTGATTATTCGTATTATCGATTATAGTGTGCCAAATGTTGTGGTGAATGATGAAATTATTGCGCGTGAACAAATAAAAACAGAAAAATTAGCATGTCAACGACTCGGTAGCAATCTTCGTAATAATAATATTAACATATCCACCATAAAAACGGACTGAAAAGACGAAAAAAAAAAATCAGCCGGAAACCTATTAAAATAGGCTTGAATTACCTCAGCGGAATTAACGCGATAGGCAGAATATAATTATACATATTATCGATACGCGATAAATGATAAAACTCCATAAATTGTTGCTTGCATATTTTGTGGCGGCTTCTATTCAAATTAATTTCAAAACAAAGCTGGGTTATGTTCGCCAAATGCATCAGCTGTTACTCACGATTTTGCTGAGTCTGTCGGTGCTATTTCGTCGTTCTGACCATTTTCAACCGGAAATCGAAACTTTCTTGTAATGTAGTGCTTTGACTACACGGGGAAGATGGATTTTCTTATTTTTTACAATATCTATTACATCTAATCTATCGAATTTTATATTTCCAACGGGTTTAGTTGGATATACGTGAGCAGAAAAACTACGATCACCCCACTTCCGGTTGACCGTCCCCATAAGACGACGTGCTTCGGTAACTCAAAGTGCTCGACTTTGCAGTTTTATTGCAAAAAAACTAAACGGTCAAAGTAGCTAAAATATTGTCAACAGGCGCATAAACTATTCGTCAAAATCATATAAAAATTCCAAATCCGAAAGTTGGATTCGTAGTAACGATCGTACCTCCTTAAGATGATAAAAACTACTTGATACATAAATTAATAAAATAATATTTTATTAATTTACAATCAAGTAAATTAATAAATCTATAAAATAATCATTAAAAATCTATAATTAAATGGATATCTATAATTAATCTATAATTAATATATCTATAATTATAGATATATTATAGATTATATCTATAATTATATCTATAATATATAGATTATAAAAAATCTATAATTAATAAAAAAATAAAATCACAAAACAATCTATAAAATAATCATTATTATTTTATAGATTGGGAAGCATAGAATCAGCGGACTTGATGCGCACGTAAATTTATGTCCCACCCTATTACACTTTTTTTTCGGTATTAAAATAGGGGTATTTAAATATTTTCATAGTGGAACTCTCTTGTGACTATCTACAATTAATGCACTATCTTGCCCATCAAAAATTACGTATCGGATATTTAAAAAAATGTAATTTACCGGAATAAATTCATAAGCGATCTCGATGAGACATAAAAAAAAATAAGCAGTCTATTGGAGGAGGTTTTACCGATTTGCATGTCGTCGGTAAGCTCCCTGCTGATTTCTGGAGCGCTTGGATAAAGCCGGAGAACTTCCTTGATGACTCTCTCGAGATACTTGAGACTGGACAATCGCTTTAGAGTAGTCTGTCGTCCGAATCACCCAGAACTTCGTCGAGTTCTTCGTGCACTTTTCTCTGAACGTCAAGCTCGTTGCCGATGCAGAATATCGCCCAAGCGACCAAAGCTCCGGTAGTGTCGTGCCCCTGACAGTAGTTCGTAACATCAGTTGCCATTGAAAAGGGCCTGAGAAATATTCACTTCCGAGACTTCATGGATTGTCACGTAAAAGCTTTTTCTTGACGTTACGTATGATGTTTACAGCGAAGGCTTAGGATTTCATTGAACAATTGATTCGGTTACCCGCATTTGTCGAGTTCTCGAGAAAACAAAAGTCTCCATGCGATCATTCGATCGAGTCGAACTCACCGCGAACATAAACGTATTCGCTTGATCTCAAATTTCTTCGATGGTCAATGGATTCTCGTCTTTTTCGTTCGCTTCCAACAGCAAATCCAGAAAAGCCTTTTTCTTGCCTTCACCTGCAACCATTCACCGGATTTGGGTCGACGTACACATTTTTTTTCGTCGTAAATTACCGCAATACTTTAAATCGACTAACTCTTCTCATTGGCTTCAGTTTTCCGTTTCAGACTGTCGTTTTTCGTCCACGCTGATTTTCTCTCCCGCTGTTTTTTTTCTATTACCTGTCAAAGTTCAGGCAAATTTCGAAAATGAGAACTCATTAGTATAAATAATAATAAAATCAGTTAGGTACCGAATAATGGAATAATCGATGTGGAATTTAAGGGAAATGGTAATTGGTTCGCATCAAGATGGTTTTTTACTTATACACCGAGAGAAATGTATATTGTTCTCGAGAATATTTTAACTATATTTTGTATTTTCCTGAGGGAGCATTAATATTTTGTAGCCATAGCCACTGTCAAAAGTATAGTAGGCGAACTCGCGGCAAGACGAATACGCGGGGTTAGATGAATCATAAGTCTAACTGCTGAACAGTGCTCCCGTTGGAGTTTGGAGGGTTGGCGGGGCGGTGAATTAGTGCTAAGGCCTTAGGCCACGCTAACGGGTATAAAATCATGTGCGAAATTAACAATTTTTTTTTTCGTATGAAAAAGTGATTCCCTCATAAAATTAATTACACATCTGTTTAGTGAGAATATCAAGTTGTTAGGAAATATATTTTTTTTTTCGATGTACAAAATGGCCGACTACTAATATTTTTCTTTGTTATCGTTTTTTTAGGCGCTGCGCGGCGTGACATTTAGCATCCACAATTTTTTACCTAGAACAAAAAACAAAAATTCTCGTCAATCTACATTACAATACCTAGAGAAGTACACACGGAGTTAAAAAAATATTGTTTTATTCAAAAGTTGTTGGTATTTGAACTTAAGAAATGAATTTTCAGTGAAAAATTTCGTTATAAGTGCTCATAAAATGAAAAGTTTTCGATTAATCAGAATTTCCGTTCGTACTTCTCTGCGAAATGCAATGAGGAACATAACTTTTAAATTTGAAGTAAATCGAGTAAAAATTGTTGAAGTTATTTGTCACGGAAATTGGAAAAAAGCTGCTTCGAGAAGTTTCGACCAGTCGGCCATTTTTTACATCGAAAAAAAATTTTCTAACAGTTTGATATGCATACTAAATTGATGTGTAATTAATTTTACGAGCGAATCATTTTTTCACACGAAAAAAATGGTTAAATTCGCATATGATTTCATACCCGTTACTGTCGCCTAAGGCTTTAAAGTATCAACTGTGGCGGAAGGGCGCGTCACGAGCGTGAAAACAATATCGATTTTTTGATAAAACGATCTAATTTTTGATGATATTCACTAGAGACAGGTGAGTAAACACAATGAAAGTACTAATTATTAATATAACAAGAACGGTTTGTCAAAAATGTTCAAGGTTATATCGTGATTTTTTGTTAATTCGTTAACCCTTTAATGGGGCAAGATGAATGCAAGCTATGGCAAAGCCCACAGAACTTAGACGATTGGCTTATCAAATTGATGGTATTGAGAATGAAACCACTTTCATATGCGAAAGATGCCAATAATTCATGTCCCATCATTCTCCCAGCGCTGTTTTATCTTACCCTGCATACGGAGTAAGATCGGAAAAATAAAAGTTTAATCAAAATCTCATATTGTATCGTAACAATCAGAAAGAGTGATTTTTTGCTTTTAAAGGTAAAATATTAATATATATGTTGATTAGTTTAAAAGAATAACTAAAGTTGACTGGCTCATACATATATAAGTATTGTTTTATTTAAACATGACCTTAGTGTTATCATCTTGCCCCTACTGCCCCTACTGCTTATCGATATTTTAGCAGTGGCATGAATTATGCACATATGTTAACCGCAATCACCGTTCTCACAAATATACGCTTATTCTTCAATGCTACATAATATAGTAGGTTTTCATAAAATCGATATTCCCGGACACTAGAGAAAATTTACTCCCCCAAGAGTCTAATAGCGAATTGAAATATATACACATTGATTGAAGATGTTGCCTGCGATTTGCGACGTATTTATAGTGATTTGTACCATATTATAAGATACGACCTGTTACATGCGTATTCGATGTGTTATTCGAGTGTTGGTACAAGCCATCAATCCAATATAAATCTTTAGATCCGTCTACTAAATGCATAGAATATTTCATAAATGCAAAATAAAATAAAATTTCATGAACTCACTTTTCGTGAAGTCTCCTCACAAATTGTACTCGAAAAACGTTTATGTTAACCATATGAATTGTACAAACTTAAAAAGAACAGTAGAATTTTGACTGAACAAAACTTAACGTACAGTATACAACATTAGTATTTGCGCTCCGATTTTGTGCACTGACTTAACCATATCTATATTGTCAAGCCTTTGACAATAGTGAACAATAATTTTAGGGATGATGGATAGTCTGGCATTTTCTTTTAGGGATGATAGATAGTACTGGCATTTTCATGTAACGAAACGACTGAATAATTTCGAACGGAATGTCCAATATTCGACATGATTGTTTAATTAGTTTACATGAGGCCCGTGAAAAAAAGGTCAATGGATCTCGTGAATTAAACTGGATACATCGAGTCGAGTATAAATCTGACCTAAAAATAACTCACCCGTGTGCAAAACGAGTGGGACTTTTCGATAGCGGCGGTGTAAGCCTTGCCGGAGTTTGTTTTGTAGAAAATCGAATCCCACATCAACCAAGGCCGAAAAAAACGACTCACCGCGAGCGCAGAAATCCTTGAAAATAAATAAAAAAAAAACACAGAAAAAACGTGATAAATGATTTAAAAAAATGATAGTAGAACGTATCGCTGCTTCGAACGAGTAGTATATTATTATTGTATTATATTAATACAACAGTTGTATAGTATTATTATTACTGCATATTATAGTATTATAATAATCATAGTAATATATTTTTATTAGTATGTTATTGTTATTGGCATTTTTTGTATCGCACACTCAAACGAATTGAGGATGTTGAGTCCCTATGAAATATGTTAATGTTAATTGTTCAATGAATAGCTTCTTAATCGTCATGAAATTTTTACACGACCTCCTGACTACTTCATGTAAAAACATACCAAATTTTCCGAATTCTATCATCATTACTTCAACCTCCTTAAGGGTTGAAATAAAAAATGATAAGAAAATTCGGAAAATTTGGTATGTTTTTGTATGGAGTATTTAAGAGGTCGTGTTAAAATTTCACGACGATTAGGTAGCTCGTTATTAAAAAATTAACATTTTGTTAAGGACAATTTTTAAAAGAAATAAAAAAAAAATTATCAATAAACTTCGTTTTGTTTCCGTTGCTTTCAGTATATTGTAGATATTATAAAATTGAGAGGTCAAAAAAAAAACTTATTCCAAAGTGACATCAGTTTCCATAAAACAACATTTAATTTGTGAATGTTGATTGTTCAATAACGAGCTTCCTAATTGTCGTGAAATTTTTACACGACCTCTGAAATACTTCATACAAAAACATACCAAATTTTCAGAATTTTATCATCATTCGCGATTTGGGACTCAACATCCTTAAATGTGCAAATTTTATCTTGCAAGGCACAAGCAAAACCGCCGAAAACTTTCGCTGACACAGTAGGTACCTGACCACGTCGCCAACGGCAATGTCATAAAATGCAATTATCATCATCAAGATATTGGAAAAAGCTGAAGAATGTATACTCGGAAAATCATTTTTTCTACGTCACTGCACAATTAGCCTCCACCCAATGACAAACACCGTGTTGAAGTTTGCATCGTTGGAACGCGACGAAAGAATACTCCCTATCATTATAGATAAATGGTTGGGGTTTTTTGTAGGAAAAATCTAACGAAAGAAATTAGAGGAATGCAGAAATGTCAATTTTCATTCCACTCCAAACGATGCAAACTTCAAGTTCAGTATCAAACTTTGTAATTGCAATTCAACATCGAACAAAAGCTAAACATGCCAAAAGTCTTTCTTTTTTTAAGCTTTTTAAAATGACAAATTTGCCTGCATCGAGACTAAGAATAGCTCACGTGTTTACGGCTGTAGAGTAATCATTCTCGGTCTGCTCTTGCGCATAAATGTTCACCCCCATCGCAGTTTCTAGGCACACATGTGTATGATTTAATGGAACCGTGATTACGCTTTATCAGAGGCTGCGTATGCAGCTTGGGACGGGGCCGCGATGTCCGTGACGAAATTAACCGAATATGTTTACCGCATATGATGTCGAGCGCGCATTTCGCAGCCGGCTCAAAAATATCGAACGGTTTGTCACCGTGGATCTTCATCTCGTGATCTATGCATTTGTTGAAAATATTGGCTTTTTCGATCATCACGTCAGCAAAGTTTTCGAGCACACCGAAGTGAAACGACGGGTTTATGAGCTTCCGACTGTGAAACCATTGAGCCCCTGGGAAGGGAAGGCTTAATATGACGATCCAAATGAAGGGGATGAAAAAATTATTCGCCAAGTGGTAAATGGACTAAAAAAGTCAACTTGAGGAAAAACATTAAAATAATACCGAAATTTGGAGAAATTCCAATAAAGATACACGATTCGAGTTTTTTTGGTCTATTATTCGTTGGGACGATGACACAGAAAAAAGGAAGAAAAAAACTACAGTAACAAACACATGTAAAACGACGCTTACCGGTAGACGTCAAGAGTCCTTGTCCCAACCATGGTCTTAGAAAATTATACACCATAGACTTCATGATTTGCACGTTGCTGCGAAGTATCACCTGTACGCGGGAAGAATGTGAATGAAGTTTCACGAAGGAAAATACTTCGCTCGTTTTTGTTATTCAAGCATAATGAATAAAAAAACATTTCAACCTTTCGAAAGGAATCGTAAAGATCGAAATTTATCTAAAAGATAAAGAAAAATGTATCATTTGTGCTCCCAACAGCATAATACAATTAAAATATCACTTCTCCCAACAGCATAATATAATAACAAAATAGATAACTGTCACGAATAGTTCTTTACCATTATATGGTTTCCATTATAAACAATAAACAGCATATAAAGTTATGTCCAATAATATAAAATAAGGTAGTTTTTTTTTGTACCAAAGACTTGCTTTGAAATGTGTACCTCAATTTGTTCCGGTTTCCGTAATTCTACGATTCCAAGCGTGCCTACCCAGACTCGAAATATTCCATTCTGGTACTGTAGGCCCAATTTTTCGCACCAATCCATACGATCTGGATAAAAAAGATTGCCGATTTTTTTTTTCTGTTTTAAAATGTTTCTCTATAAACAAGCGACTCTACTTTTTATTTTTTGCATTTTTTAGCTCTATTCCATCATAGAATTGTTATCCAACTGCTGGTAAAGTCGATTTTCACTTTGTCGACTCAGTACGACGCTTTAAAGTAGAAGCGCTCGGTGCGCGCGCACGGCTCTGATACGGCTACCCGCCACGCATCGCTGGCAGCTGTTGGGAACAGCTGTTTTGAATTTATACCCGAGTATCCACGTATACTTCTATACATTTATTGTATAGTAGTAGTCTATATTTCACTCTGTGAGCAAAAGGAGGCTCTACCGGTTAGTATTGCTCTGAATTTTTCGTTTCGTTCGAGTCGTTTTTCGCAAAATGACTTTTTTTACCTAGCGTTGGTGATTTCGGAAACACGAGTTAACCAATCGGGTTAAAATGATTACTGCATACTCACCATATGTGTAGCTATCGCTCGAACTATTTAGAATTATCAAAAAAATATTACTTTCAACTTATACTTTCTCCTGAATTTTGACGAAAGAAACGTGTTTTTCCAACACTTTTGCAAAAAACGACACCATTTCATTATTTTGAAATATAGAATAAGTATTTTAATTCGGGCGATAGCGAAACTCATACGGATTAAGAATCTTTTTGGATCTTTTGTCTCAGATTACCTGGACGGCGCAAATAATGAACGCCAGCAACATACTTTTTCCGTGCCTTAACACGATTATAAATTGTTGTTTAAATATACATTTATGAGCAACAAAAAAAAAGTTGTTTTCTATTCGGTAAAAGTGCACCTATAAGCGAAAAAGAGTCCATGACGATACATGCGACAGTTTTCAAAAAAAAAAATGATTAAAAGTAGCTTATTTTTTGATCCATCAGAGTGGAATAGCCCCTTAACCTACGATTCAATATCAATACAATTTACTAACCTTCCTTCGGGAGCTGTATCATTTCCCAGGGTATACCAAAGAACGGAATCGCACACTTGGGACCAGGTATCTTATTGAGCCGTTGCGAGAACGTGTACAATCTGTACGATTTTTCTCCCACGACGTATAGAATTATAGATAACGTTGTGACGATTATTAACGTAGAGACATCCATTTTTCAATCTACGCAAAATGTATCAGGAGAGGCAGAAAATTGGCAAAATATGTAGTGACAAAGAATATGGATATTTATTGATCGATTTGCATCTGATCAAACATGTCATCGATGAGATGGATTATAAAAAAAATTACGTCCAGTGCGTTTCTCCGAATTTCTTTATCGCTCAATTTTATTATCGCTGTAATATTCCTTCTGTGTTTAACTTTTCAACCGGTTTTCAATATGCTGCTGTGATCTCGCGTTGCCAACTTGCACATCCATGTTTCCGCAAGGACCGGTTGGCTGAGACTGACTTGCTTGGCCTCACTCTGACACTCCCCCACGGCTGGTCGTTTAATATGACGTCACATGATACTAACCTATGTCACACGCCGGTAACATTTACTCCGAGGCTGGAACTTTGGTCTATCTACTTTCACCCAATTGAACAAATGGCGTATGGTAGCCTTTGACTTGTATCGCAATTCAAGTTTGGGACAAAATAATGATGAAGTGTTTACAGTAATGTCTATAACAAATTATGTTGCCAGTCATGTTCACAATAGTATTTATAATCATTTATTTTGCCAGTATACAATTTGGAATGAATGCGATCGTTTTTTGGTGCAACACTACCTATTTCTGAGCATGATGCATCTTGAGGCACTGGGTTGGTACCATGATGGTCGATGAAACCTCATCAAGCGATTGGAGTGTTCATGGAGGATAGGACGGGAATTGCTGTTTTGGGGGGACGGAAAAATAAGAATTAACGCAAAGATCAACGAATTTGTGTGTTTCGAGGTTAATGAAGAGTGCAAATACGATTTAAAAGGGTCAATGGCAGGAGAAACCTTCTTGTCGAAGGGTCAAGCGTTTTGCTGACGAATGTCAAAATCACTGACTTTTTTAGACGTTTATACGTCCAAAGAGAGCTTAACTTCGTAATTTCCACAAGTTCGATTACGTTGTTTCAGCGGAAGAGAGTTATTTTAAATTCTGAGAAACTTAGTACACCGTTTTTATGGAAAATCTATAATACCGTTCGAATTTTAACCAGGTTTGAGATTTTTTCGGCCAACGACATCGTTAAAGTAGGGGAAATTAATAAATTTTATCTTTTATTAGACGCATCTACGTTTAGCCCTTCCTTCACGCACTTATATTTGGCCACGATTTTGACACACTGGGTCAATTTTACCCAAATAGTACTTCATCCATCTGCCCTTAAGGCGTTAGGCCACAGTAACGGGTCTAAAATCATGAGCGAATTTAACCATTTTTTTCGTATGAAAAAGTGATTCACTCATAAAACTAATTACACATCTATTTGGTATGAATACCAAGCTGTTAGATTTTTTTTTTTCGATGTACAAAATAGCCGACTACGAATATTTTTCTTTCCAATTGGCGTGACAAATAACTTCAACAATTTTCACTCGATTTACTTCACATTTAAAAGTTATGTTCTTAATTGCATTCCACAGAGAAGTACGTACGGAATTTCTGTTTCATCGAAAACTTTTCATTTTATGAGCAGTTTTATACGAAATTTGTTCATTTCGTGAGTTCAAATACCTACAACTTTTGAATAAAACAATATTTTTTAAATTCCGTACGTACTTCTCTAGGTATTCTAATGTAGATTGACGAGAATTTTTGTTTTTTGTTCTAGGTAAAAAATAGTGCCTAAAAAAAGCGCCCAAAAAAGAAGATAACAAAAGAAAATATTAGTCGTCGGCCATTTCGTACATCGAAAAAAAAACATTCTTACAGCTTGACATTCATCCTAAATAGATGTGTAATTAATTTTATGAGTGAGTCACTTTTTCATACGAAAAAAAAATTTTGAATTCGCCCATGATTTTATACCCGTTACTGTGGCCTAACGCCTTAACAACCGTTCCGTCGGTTTTTGCTGAAAAACATCCGGGACACACTTTAAACATTTCTTAAGGGGAGAAATCACAGTAGCACACGAAAAAATAGGCATGTTTTCGGGAATTAATTTTGGCTGAATAAAAGTATCAATCGAAAATCTGTAAAGTAGGTTTTATAGCAATACTAAAAAAGTACAAAATGTAATTTTTTCAAAAAAAAATATTTAAAAATGGCGGCTGCGCAGCATATGCCCCAAGGTGCCTATTTTTGAAAGCGTGTCGATGGCCGAAGACGTAGGCTCCTTAATTTTTGACCTGGAAGAAAAAACCAAAATTTTTTAGTTTCCATATAACAACAGCTAGCGAGCTACGTAGGATTTTTTCGATATATTGATTTTTCGCAAAATGGTGCGTGTCTGAAAATAAAGTTAAATTTATAACAAAAAAGACGCCATAAAATCGTCGATAAAAAAAAACTAAGCCATATAAAATAAAAAATCCTACGTAGCTCCGTGGAGAAAGATGTTTCGAAGCTACCGTCAAAATTTCAAGTCGATCGGTAAAGATTTGCTCGAGTTATGTCTTCGGCGAGCTCAAAAAAAGTGGTTTCGAGAAAAACGCGTTTAAAGTTTTAAGTACTGAGAAACCATATGAAAATTTCATATACCTTTAATCTGCAATGCCTGCACCGTACAGTCGATTTTCGTACGCAGTATCCTTTTTCGTCCCTTTTCTAACACGACTCGACGATGTGTCACTCATAATGACAATGACTTACAAATATCACTGTTTTTTATCACTATTTATGATATATATGTATGCACGAAAGTGAAGCGTCGTGAAAAAGCGTTGTATTCAACGCAAGAAATTTGGGCACTCGGACACTTTTGCCGTATTCCATCATTTTGTATATTATTTTTAAGACCCTAAAGCAACTTTTAAGGGGGATTGTCTTTTTTTTTCGCAAAATTTACCGCTTTTTGGGAAATTTTTTGTGAAGAAAGTATACAACGGAAAACTTGTGATACTTGGCATATAGTTTTATTGATCTGTTTACTACATACAAAAAATTTTTTAAACAATTTCATCAAAAAATCCGCCTCCCACCCCCCTCGACGCGCGATGGTCCTTTTTTGATGGTGTACACGATTACAGCCTTCACGTTCATCTTGAAACAAAAACCCAAAAAGCATTTTACTTTAGACACATATAGCTATCGTTCGATGAAGGGAAAAAAAAATTGACGATTTGGTGACGTTTTGAACTTGAAGTATCGATTTTTCGAAAAAAATTGATCGATTTTTTGTTATAAATAAAAAACTATTAAACGTATTGCTTTTTTGCTTCATCAAACGATAAAAGGATGTCAGCTGAGCATTCTGTCCAAATTTGAAGGCAATCGGTTGAATAGTTTTTGAGAAATCGTGCACACCATCAAAAAAGGACCATCGCGCGTCGAGGGGGGTGGGAGGCAGATTTTTTGATGAAATTGTTTAAAAATTTCTTTGTATGTAGTGAACAGATCAATAAAACTATATGCCAAGTTTCACAAGTTTTCCGTTGTATACTTTCTTCACAAAAAAATTCCCAAAAAGCGGTAAATTTTGCGAAAAAAAAGACAATCCCCCCTTAAGAGAAAATTTTTTTTTTCGAAAAATTGAAAATTTTACTGTGATTTCTCTCCTTAACATGTCATATAATACATTATTAAAATTCCGAAAGTATAGAATTGAATCGTTATAAAATATTATTGACATCTTTCAATTTTGGGAAAGTGATCATTCTGTTTCACATTCGTGTGGATCTAAATGACCCAGTGTGTCAAAGTGGGGTAAAATAGAAAGAATGCCGATGCAGACGAGAGAAGCTGGCATACCGAAACTAGTTATCGCGGTCGTCTCGAAACGGTAGTATCTTCGTCTTCCCACAAGGGTTCGATCACGCTGCACTTGACAGGTGGTTTGGGTAACGGCACCGTCGACGGGATCGTCGTAGGCAAGTATTCCCCTGGCCAGAGATGAACCGAGCCCAGATAAATTAGCCCAATGAGTATTCGTCGGAGCAGAGGCACGAAGTAGATCAAGCGGTTGGTTCGAGGCCGCGTCTTCTGAGGCCAAACGAAGATGAACCTCTGGCCGCCTGATGGTATTCGACAAGAAGTATATTCGCGCGTCATCAAGGGAAAAAGCGATGATCCGCCTGTTCATACTGGGCTTCATCTCTCGTTTGATGAAATGGATTCTCATTTCATGCGGATGCAACACGAGGCAGAAAAAGAATCAAGCTTCACCAGCTCTTGATCAACTTGGACAAGATGATGAAGCCCTCGCGAAGCATCCATTTTTCCATCATAACAAAACACCTTTATCGATGAGAAACGTCAGATTCTCGTAAGGATTGTGTATTTATATCGATCCTGATATTACTAGCCTTTCCCTTGGACCATTTGATTTCCATTCTTGATTCTTTGATTACTACATCGAGCTCATTATTTTCTCGTCGGAACTGCAAAGTTATCGTTCCGCAACGATCGATCGCAGCATACGGTCATGCAAAGTAAATTTGCACGCAATTCTAAAATCACCTGGATTCCTACGTACGTTGGACCACTTGACGCTGTAGCGTTTGACACCAGGTGGAGCACTGAAGATCTTTCGATCAGTTTGGCCACTTGTTTCGCGATTCTTCGACTTTTCGCTCGGACTTGTGTGTCCCAGAGGGGACGCTTCGGAAATCGGTTTAATTTTGATCGACGTATCGGTGGAACTTCCTTGATTCAAGCGCAGTTTGTCGTCCATGGGATTCGCTTTATTCTCATCTATAGTCATTTCCAGCATTTTGCAAATCCTCAACTCCCCCAAGGGCCGTGGAAATGGTCCTGGCAATGAATTCTCATCGAAATTGACCTCCGCATAAATGACAACGTGTTTTTTTTTCATTTTAATTTTTTCAAGATGAACATTTTTTATCTGTGCCCTTACGCAATTTGATTCCGAATGGAACTGACGACCAAAACGAGCAGCCGATTCAAACAGGTCGGCGGTTTCACTAATTCCAAAATAATGGATGCACTGTTGACGTAATGTAATCGTTGACAGGCCAGTATGAAAAATTTGTGGTTGTTGACGACTCGGTGCAGCACGACGAATGAAAATAACAGCTGTGCGACGATCCGACATCCATCGTCATAGTCGCATCAGCGAAGAATTTTCTGTCATCTTATCCAGCCGAGATATACGAGAAGATAGGCGCTTCGAGTGGCTGGCGCGAGATGACAGCAACGCATAATCTTTCGAATGACAATCATCGTAGCGCGAAGTCGACCACCGTTGTTCACACCAAACGTTGACGGGTACTTGACAGTTTTTAAATTTCACGTGCCGCGATCCCATCACGTCGAAGGAAAAGAAATCAACAATCAAGAAAAATTAATTCCGCACGAAGATCAGCATCGAGGAAATCGAAATGGACGATTCACAAAGTCACGGTACCCAATATCTTGACAATTTTTCGATCGGACGTTTGACATCTTATGGACAACGTCAACGAAATCATTCAAATTTTACAGGCCCTGCACGTTCAGTCGACGGAGCTTCCTGCAAATGTAAGATACGCGGAAAATTAGTGATTTTAATAAATCTTGTTCAATGTGTATCGATAGAAATAGGTTTGTTCATTTTTTACGAAATTTATCTCGAACAATATTTCGTAAAGAAGAAATAGTTATGAACTTAACTCAATCGATATTAATTTTGATATTTTATTTATGCACTATATGCTTTAACATTACAATAATATTGAAATACACTGAAATAATTCCTATTCTAGTAATTATGAAATATATATCACCTGATATTTACTCCATTCCCTACTTTATAATCACTCATTAAATCAATAATGAATAATTACTTGATTAATAAATGATAAATAAGTATAAATAAGTATTATCAATAATAATAGAAGTGATAAAATAATAGTTATTATGATAATAATATGTATAATAAATGTAAACGTAAATAACAAAACGCATAAATAATTCATACTATAATAATAATAAAAATAAGAAAAATATAATTATAACAAAAATGACACTTATATTGATGATAATAATAATAATAATGATATAATTATAAAAATAAATAATATAATTGTAATGCGACTAAGTACAATATAATAAATAAATATAAAAAGTACGTCAATATTTAGGGATCTTTCAATATTTCATGCGGTAAAAATAAAATCAATAAAAATCATTTAAAAATCCACGAATTCGTTTGCATCGATCGATATCGAGCTTCGACGTGATGATCCTGTTGTCAGTAATCGTGAGACGATAAAACAACCAACTTGCCACAGGTTCGAAATCCGATCTGAAAATGAACAAGGGTGCTCCTTTTCTCGAGAATGCTGTCACAAAGATTCAAGAGCGACGGGGCGATCTCGCGAGTCGTCAGAAATATCTAAAAGAAAAAATAACCGCTTTGGAAAGATCGATACCCGCGATCATGGCTTTTAACATGTGGAAGTCCGGAAAGAAACACGACGATCCACCGCTGCGCAAGATACGACAGATAATGAACGAGATCGCGCCTCATACCGATCCGACCGAAAAACTCGTGGACAATCTCAAGAAAACCGTCGACAGTCTCAACATGGAAACGACCGAGTTGCACGTACGGCACGATTGAATTCGACATACGACGACTTCCGGTAAATCTCGATTATCGGGATAGTAAAAAAAAACATTTTTGTTTTGTATAAATCATGAGAGATCAATGTCACCGCACGATCGTGCTATTTCGTTTTTGCCTTTAAACTTACCGATTTATTCTCTCTTTGCTATCGCAATTTTCAGTATACTGTCACAGTTTTTATAACTTTATTTATTTTCGATTGTATTTTTAACACTGCATTTTTTATTTCAAGTCACGAAGGAAAACCATACTTCCAAATTACATGGACAATTTTTGTTCCCAACGATAAAGTGGTTTTCTTTGGGCTTCGAGTTTGTATATATTTACGTTTATGAAGATTGCATCGCTGCACCGCAATGAAAATCATGTTTCCGAATTATTCCTATTTTTTTAAACCCACTGAAAATCGTTCGAAATTTGTTTACGCTTTTTTATGGTTCGTAACTACACTTGCTGATAAGAATTGGTGGATTTTTTTTATCTAAAAGAAATGCATGGCCATCCAACGATGCAAATTTCAGGCTCGTTTTTTTTTTTGGAGACGTTAACTTTGTCCCCAAACAGGATAAAATAATCGCGGCGGATATAAAATTGGAGGAGTCTCAGATGGAGCTGGAATCTCTGGAGCTGGAGAACAAAGAATTCGATGATGTCCTGACGAAGCTCGAGAAGGAAGTGAACAAGAACAAAACCCCGAGTCTCCACTCGATACACTCTGAGGATATTTTTTGTCTCGCCAAAATTCGCCAACTCGGCGAGGAAGAAATAAATCTGAAAAATAGCATAAGAGAACTCGAGGAACGTGAGACGATTTTTCAAGAGCAAATCAATCGAATTTTAACCTCGAGGGAGCTCCAAAAGTCAATATCTAAAAATTCATCGTGCGGGAGAAAAATTCATAGCTGTCTTATGCACACCTCAACGAGCAACGTGCAAGAGACGAAGAAAAAAATTGTGCACAAACCCAAAGAAGTTGTGAGTTCGAAAAAATCTTTTTTCCCATTTCATTTTTCGCATGTTCGTTGAGCCTTTACTATTTCTACACCTTATTACCCATCTGATTTATCTCAATAAATACATTTCAGCAAATCATTGAATTAAATATAAAACTCATTGGTTAAAAGTTCAAAAATTTTTCGAGTTTTTTTTTTAACTGTTCAAAATAAATGTTTCAACTTTATTTCGGAATAATGATCCCGTCAAAGGATTACAATATTTGTCTGCATTCAAAATCGTTTTTCCACAATGGAAATTCCAATGAGCGCTTGAAAGTCTGCAAAACGCCTTAGAAAATGCACGAAAAAATGAAGGCGTTACCCCCACTTGTAGCGCAACAAAAAGGCCTTTTTCATGAATTTTTTTTAAAGATAACTACAAAACTTTTTTAATCGATCAATATACCATCTTAAAGAACACATCTTGAAGAACTTTCAGTAATTTTTTTATTGAAAAATATTACATTGTTTAGTGGCAAATGGCCGTCAATGAAATAATGTTTTTATATACACGGTTTGCGGTGACCAACATTGCGGCGAAGTGGATCATCTGAAAAAAAAATGCGGATGGATTTAGTCAAATATAAGTATAAACCAGTCTTTAATCGAAGGATTTTAAAAAATATTCATTTTTCACAAAATAGCGGACAGTCAAAGTTAATGGTTCGATTTTAACGAAAAAAATGGCCGTTTTTTGGCTATAAAACGGACATTTTTTTTCGAAAAAAAAAATCGAACGATTGAAGACTACATTTTTATGTATTAAATAAGTCTGCAAAATTTCAAGAAGATCGGTTTATTAGTGTTCGAGTAATCTTGGTCACCGACTTCAGAAATGCCATTTTGAGAAAAACGCGTTTAAAGTTTCAATTTCAGTTCTTCAATTCACGCATTCTTCTCCTTCAACGCTCATATCTCAGTCAATTTTGTTCGGATCGACTTGAAATTTTCAGGACATATTTTCAGATACTTATACTTCAAAAAAATGCAATAAAAAAAATCGATTTTTTCAAAATTGCAAGTGGGGGTAACCCCTTAAACAAGACTCATCTATAAAAAGCTGACGGAATTATCGTCAAATTAACGGCGTTGAAGTTTTCATCGTTGCGATGCAATGATTTTTCTCGTCATTTTTCGTTTCTTTATTTTTATAATTATCAAAAGTTTTTTTTCTCGCAAATTGAAGTGCATGCCGGGCGATTTTTGACGCCTGAATGGCAAAAGAAAATAATCGAGCCATTGAAAAGAATGTATTTTCGTCATATTATATTTTTTGTGCGCAATACTCGCTGCCATTGAATGACGCAAGACAAAACGCTTTCAAAAACTAGCTAACCATTTCCACGGAGAAACGCCCCGAGGACAGAGCAACGCGCAAAGATCAAAATACAAAGTCTGCCGGAACATCCGGATCACGAAACGTGGAGATATCGGAGCCTGTGCCAGCGAAGGCATTCCCGACCCGCGGAGACAACTGCGAAAGACAGGTCGGTCGAGTAAAGTGTCAAAAGCCAGAATAAAAAGAAAAACGAATCGTTCGGATCCTGCACGCTTGTTCATTGACAGAAATCTTCAAAGTCCTGCGTCCCGTCGTCTTGTCCAGCAGCCTCAAAAGCCTCCACTTCCGGTGGAGCGCATACCCCCTGTAGACCTCCCCCACCGCGAAGTGTCGTCAACCCCCAACAGATTACCCAATCATCGAGACACTTTTCGAAATCTTGTTGTTCCGCTGTCGCCACCAAATCCGTCCTTTCGTCGAGAGATCGAGGATGTTCTGCGTGCTGCACAAACGTATCGAGTCCCGTCAAGTCACCGTGCAAAATGTCCAATCCCTCGACGAGCGTTCAGTGGAAATGTTGCAAGGCAAAGGCTTGCTGTCAATTGACAACTTTGGCCAAACAGAGCTCGGCTACCACCTGCAAAAAGTGTCAAGGTTGGATCCCCACTCAGCAGACTGGAGATCCAGCCTCGCGCCGTGTCTTCTCGTGCAAGGGAAAATGCGCCGATCGCCAGTCCGATCAGCCTTGCGATTGTGCCGCGTATTTGGAGGACCTGGAAGACTATGAAGGACAGGGGCATTTTGGCGAATCGGCGGAATCGAACGAGCAGAGCAGCACCGACGAAGAATACTGCGAGTGTTGTGATTGTGGCTGCAACGACAGTGACTTTTCCTCGGACTCTTGCCAATCTTGAAAACGTTCGAAATGATCGCGATGGAAATCTAAGCTGCTGTAGCACGTCACTCCGCACGATGCTACCGTACCGAATGATCAAAACTGCAGTAGGAGTGACAGATACACGATAGGAATAAAATTGACTCCCCTCTACTTCGCCTAGCGATCAACACATCTTCAACAGTCTGACTGGTTGCCCTCATTGGATTTGCATTCACAGAGAAAATTAGAGTGGAGTAAGATTGATGCAGGATCATTGATCAGGACGTACAAAAACTCTCGGATCACCGATTCATTCTTTCGTCGCGAAATTTATTATAAGATAAGACGATTAATAAAAAAAAAGTTCATAGTCTTCGCTGCCTCGAGCATCGGGTCTTCCAACATCCCCTCAGAACTTGACGTCCTCTCCGAAGGGATAGTACTTGTGTTTGATACAGCTGTACGGAGGAACACGAAGTTCATTAATTTTTCAATACTTCGGCCAGGGACGAATCGGTTAAGTTTATTTAAAAAATGGCAACCTTCGCATGCAGCAAATTCTGCCGTTGCAGTCGAACGTATGGATCAGTTGAACGTCTTCGGGTGACAGTTTGAAATCGAAGATGCTGAAGTTTTCTTGAATACGAGCTTTCGACACCGATTTCGGTATCGCGATGTGTCCACGCTCGATCTGCACAGTTTTTACAAATCCGTCAGTCAGCTAAGACTGTCGGAAACGCCTGCGGAACATTTTTGTTTGTTCTTCTTACTGATAACTTGCCTGATAACGCAGTACCACTTGAGCAGGTGTCTTGTTGTATTTAGCTGCGATAGATTTGATTTTGGGATTCTCAAGTAGCAAAGCATCTTCCGGTTTGGCCCAAGGTCTGTCTGGGGAACCGAGGGGACTGTAGGCCGTTGTGACAATGCCCTTGGAGGCACAGAATTCCGATAGTCCAACTTGGGTCAGATGTGGATGACACTCCACCTGATTGGTGACCGGTTTCATTCGGCAGTGCGCTAGAAGCCTTTCGACCTGCTTCGAATTGAAATTACTTATGCCGATGTTCTTTGCGAGGCCCTTCGCCACAAGGGCCTCCATCGCTCCCCAAGTTTCGATGTAGTCGACGTCGGTAGTCATCGCCTCGCCGTTCTCGTTCATCACTAACCATTCGTCTCCCTCTGAAAATAAGAATTTCTTCCGCATGGGTTTTGTCTTCCAAGTTTATAAGTATATGGAAGGAAGAATGGATATTCGCTGGTGGAAAAATTTGACGCACGGACGTATCAGTAGAGAAAGATTTCCTGCAAATATCATTATCAGACGCATCATGGTCATAATCCTTTTATGTGTGAGCTTATGTTGTATTAAAAATGAATACGATGCGATCTCGATCTGTGATACGGTGAAGAGAGAGCACTGCGCATGTGCTGTTGATCCCGGCTGCGCATGCGCTGCTGATCTCGGCTGCGCATGCGCTGCTGATCTCGGCTGCGCATGCGCTGCTGATCTCGGCTGCGCATGCGCTGCTGATCTCGGCTGCGCATGCGCTGCTGATCTCGGCTGCGCATGCGCTGCTGATCTCGGCTGCGCATGCGCTGCTGATCTCGGCTGCGCAGTTCACTTTGCGCTGCTGACCTTGTGGCTAGCGGCGCCGTGATTGGCGCAGCGCTGCCCCCCACCACTCGCCGCGACTCAGCACCTCGCTCAGCATTCGCTGTGGCCGTTGGTAAACACGGCGTAGTGGAGACAATTACGGATGACGAAGTTTTTCATATACAATAATCCACTCTGAGGGGATTTGCACGTTGGGAATAACTTCGTGATGATTTTTTTTTTGGATTTGCATCGATGGAAGAATTTTACTTTATCGTTACCTTTGAAGCCAAACGGCCAATGCATCAGATAGAGGTCAACGTAATCTATGCAGAGATCCTTAAGGGTGTTTCTCAGAGCCGGTTCGACGAGAGCAGGACGATGCTTGGTGTTCCAAAGCTTGCTGGTGATAAATATATCCTCGCGTTTGATGACACCCTCGTCCATTTTCGCCTTAAGGGCCGTACCAATCTCCTTCTCATTGCCGTACACCGGGGCACAATCGATGTGTCTGTAGCCAATATCGATCGCATATTTTACTGCTTCTTCCACTTCACCTAGTTTTGACTGAAGCACGATCGAAAAAAAGGATTTTTGAAGAATTCATGCTGACTTTGGTTGTGACGGAATTTTGTCCCAAATTTGTTGCACACGCTCGGGGTTACATTTTTTAAAATTTGCCGAAACTTGTTCAATTATAAGCTTGCTGCACAGCATCAGAGTGTAAATGGAGGAATTTTATTTGCGTCCTTTATTTGTCTAGAACAAAAATTAACCTACACTGAATCTTTGGAGCCGACCATGTGTGAGTGTTAATAATAATATTCTCCCGTTCTTTATTTTTTTACCTCCTATAAAGTGATCTTTTTTTTACACAGTGATAAAAAAATCCTTGCGCAAGCAGATTTATCAACGACAGGTGATCCTCACGTTATCGCAAAAAAATATTGCCACAGTAGAAAATTGTAAACATTATTTAAGATTAGGGATTTCGGGAAAATACTTTAATTCACTTTTTTTCATTCGCCTTAACGATCAATTCGAAAAACTTAATAACTTTTAAGAACTTCAAAGAATGAAGTTGAATGAATGAATTGAGATAAATTTGGACCAGTCGACTATATAGTTTATTAATTAACTTAATAAATTTGTTCAAATTAATGAAATTCTTTCTTTTGAGAATTAAAGAAAAAATTCAGCTTCGAACTAACTTTTTTGTCTTTTTAAATTACCAGTATTCTTTATTCCCTAAAAAATATAATTCCACAAGTGTTTCAAAGAAGATCGGTAGCATAAAAAATGGATATTTCGCGGGACCGCGTTGAGGCTTTTCACGCGGATAACAATTACGATTTGATTCTCGTCTATTTTCATCCCAGCAGTGGTAAAAAATTCAGAATCCACGAATCTACGAATTTCAGGAGTCAATTTCAAAAGTTAATTTCAGGATAAGTTTTAAAAGTCAATTTTAGGAGAATTTGACACTAATTGCCAAAGAATATTTATGAAACTCAGGAAATCTCTGCTATGCTTTGAATTCACACTGGTGATATTTTGAGAAAATCAGAGGGTCATCAACAGTAGGATATCGTTGCGATAAGCGTATGAAAAAAAAATAATACAATTAAGTGCCATTTTTAATTGATGGAACAAACGATCTAATCGCGATTTTTCGAAACTTTATGCAGCAATTTTTCTCGCATCATTATAATCAACATACTTTCCAAGTTCCCAGGCCGAAAATCGGTGCTTTGTTCCCATTATAAAAAGTGACCTCCGTCATTGCACTCTCCGGAGCGGTGGAACGATAGATTGGCAATTAACAATTGATCGCGTTATCACAGTCACCGAACGATTTATCTTTGATTTTCCGGTGCTACACTCGACGCTGCGATCGCAACGCGCGATAGCCTGAGACTCAAAACGCAAACGCTCTCAACGTCAGACTGCAAATCGACTGTCATCCTCGCTTCGGATACAAGTGGAAAAATGCACAATCTGTTCGCGATACGTTATCCATCAGCCCCTCCAACCGCTGTGGCCTCTTTCACACTCATCTTTCTTTTGCACAGTGCCCCTCCGCACATAATGATATAGGCGTGCCGAAAAAAATTACGACGTACATCGAACTCGACGTACTCGTGGATTTTTTTTCACCAGTTTTTTCTCAACTCCACGTACTCGTGGGTTTTTTTTCTCTGCATTTGACTGATTTTGCATCAAGGCAAATACGACGTTTTTTTTTCATCGCCCTCGCCGAATTTGCACGGGGCAGGATTTTATCAATTAAGGGTTAAGGGGTTACTGATAGTTGAAATGTTCGAAAAAATCGATTTTTCGTTTTCAACGGATTCTTAGAATATAAACTTTCCAAAATATTCTCTGAGAATGTTAAGTCGGTCCGTTGAAAATTCCGGAAGTTACGAGCGTTTACAGGTAGGTCCGGCCAACCTACGTAAAAACTTTAAACGCGTTTTTATCGAAATGACGTTTTCAGAATCGGTGACCGAAGTATCTCAAAAACGACTCAACCGATCTGCTTCAAATTTCACATACATTTTTTGTACATCGAAAGGCAGTCCTTTATCGAAGGATTTTTTTTCAATGCATACTTTTTTTCATATCAAGGAAAATAGAGTGTTTTTTTTCACCGAAATTTCACAATAAAATAATGATTTTTTCAAAAATCATTTTGAAATTGATTTTAATAATATAAGATATATGATTGGTTTTAATAATATAAAATATATTATAAAATATTGAATATATTGATTACATTGATTAGATTGATAAAATATTGATTATAAAATAATGATTTTTTCAAAAATCATTATTTTATAATCAATATTTCATCTTATTTTATAATAAGATATAAAAGATAAAAGATAAAAAATAAGATATTATATAAAAGATAAAATAAGATATAAAAATTATTATTTATAATAATATTTTTTTATCTTATTTTATAATAAATATATTCATATTTATTTTTTTGATTTCAGATGATTTGTTCCCGAGCAGCAGTGGTCCCCGCGAAGGACGTTTTTTGCACAACGGTCTGTGCAATTTACCGCATCTTCGTCGTTTATAAATATTTCCCAAAAAAAAATTGTCAAAGATACTTAAAACGATACCTTTTACTATGAAAAAAAAAGTTTAAAACCTGCACCCATTTCCCAAAAAGAAATCACGAAAGGACCTCTTTTTTCCGGCCGTGAACTAGGTGTAGTAATTCGTTGAAAAAAAAAACATGGACGAATACGAATTTTCGTGACTTTTATTTTCAACGAGGCGTAAAAAAATGGTCCGAGAAATACTCGAGACCTGGCTGCCAGAGCACAAAATACGCAATGAAGTTAAGGGCTCTTTCCGATCGTGCCTTGAATCGAGAATCGGCGAATCGTGCGTGACTTAGAGCGAAAAAGATAAAGAAATTTCGATATTCGCGAGCTTTCTTTTAGAAAGGTATGGCGAATGGATGGTACGGACTGGCCTCGGCTCTGGAAACAAACGAAAAAATGATTAAGTATGTTGAGTCCCAAATCGCAAATGATGATAAAATTCTGAAAATTTCGTATGTTTTTGTATAAAGTATTTCAGAGGTCGCGTAAAAATTTCACGACAATTAGGAAGCTCGTTACTGAATAATTAACATTCACAAATTAAATGTTGTTTTATGGAAACTGATGTAACTTTGCAATAAGTTTTTTTTTGACCTCTCAATTTTATAATATCTACAATATACTGAAAGCAACGGAAACAAAACGAAGTTTATTGATACATTTTTTTTTATTTCTTTTAAAAATTGTTCTTAACAAAATGTTAATTTTTTAATAACGAGCTTCCTAATCGTCGTGAAATTTTAACACGACTTCTTAAATACTTCATACAAAAACATACCAAATTTTCGGAATTTTCTTATCATTTTTTATTTCAACCCTTAAGGAGGTCGAAGTAATGATGATAGAATTCGGAAAATTTCGTATGTTTTTACACGAAGTATTCAGGAGGCCGTGTAAAAATTTCATGACGATTAAGGAGCTATTTATTGAACAATTAACATTAACATGTTTCATAGGGACTCAACATCCTTAATCTCGGGCTGGAGAATGAATAAACGAGGGAACTTGCAAAAGTGCTTATACGAAGGAATTGACGTGATTCGAGTATTCGGTAAAAGAAAATATTACCCTGTCATCGGGCAAATTCTTCCGTTGCAATCGAACGTGTCGATGTAGGCGATGTCCTCCGCGCTCAGTTTGAAGTTGAATATGTCAGCGTTCTCAGCGATTCGGGACTTGGTTACGGATTTTGGGATTACCACGTGGCCGCGGTCGAGCTTCGAGGAACAAAAAAAAATGAGTAGTTAAGTTGGACCGTCAATTGAGGTGCTTGCCGATTAGGATTTGGCAGGTTTTTGGTTACGAAAAACGCTCAAACTTTTTTTGGGTCCATTATGAGAGATCGCGTATCTCCGAAAAAGATTTTGCGAAGTAACAGAAATATGGGAATTGCAAAAATGCATGGAAAGGAATTTTTCGAACCTCAACACCATTCGTATTGAGGGTTGATAAAAAAAAGCTTATTAAAGAGTTTCGGGACAAATGACGAAAAGTTACCATTTGCTTCAAATTTATACAGCACATTCTTTGTCACATGCTGAATGCACTCTCCGAATTTTACATCGATCGTCCCCACGGTTTCTATAAAACTTACAATTGAAGAACACTTTTTAACATAGGGAGATGGCTACGATCAGATAACATAAGGAGTACATTATGACACGCATGACAATATTGTCACAATGTACTGAGTGATTTGACGATTTTGCATAACGTTTCAAACATTTTTTCACTCTTTTTTCATGCGTAAAACTTCCACTCACAAGGAACATCCCTCGGGTGACACCCTTCGATTTTGTTGAAATTTGGATATGTTATAAAGCACCGAAAAGTAAGCGATACGTATTTTTTTTTATCGGCGGAAAAACGGTTTTGAGTTGTGAAAGCACCCCTCGAAAAAAAGCATCTCTAGGGGTAATATAGCAGTTTCACACACAAGGAGTCCACCGATTTTAATGAAACAAAAACAAAAATTCTTCTAATCCGAAGCAATGAAAAATCCACTATAGTGACATTGCAAAAAAAATCGAGGGGTGAACCACCCTAGAGATGCCTTTTTTCGAGGGGTGGTTCCACCCCTTAAAACCGTTTTTCGGCCGATAAAAAAAAATACGTATCGCTTACTTTTCGGTGTTTCATAACATATCCAAATTTCAACAAAATCGAAGGGTGTCACCTGAGGGATGTTTCTTGTCAGCGATAATCGTAGGCATCTCCCTATGTTAAAAAGTGTTTTCTCAATTACATATTTTACAGAAACGGCGTAGACGATTGTCTTCAAATTTGGAGATAACATTCAGTCAATGACGAAGAATTTACTGTATCAATTGAAATCAAATGGTAATATTTTGACAATTGTCCCGAAACTCGTTACAAAAATTAGATAAAAAAGCTGATAAAAAATGACATTGTCGTTCACATCGTTGAAATGCAACAGAAGTTGAGCAGACTTAACTTTGTTGGTAAATATAGGCTGAAAAAACCACCCAACTGTTTTCTAAGATCCTCATAAAAATTGCACGGCCGAAGTTTGCAGGATAAAAATTCGATCAAGGAAATCTAAGGATGGTGCCGGAAAAAAGTTTGGCGGGGGGGGGGGGGAGGCAACATGGTAAGGGTTCTAAGTAGTTATGGATTTTTTTTTCGTTTGCGATATTGAATATATTTACTTGATAGCGGAGTAGGACCTGAGCCGGAGTTTTCCCGTACTTCTTGGCGAGGTCAAGCAATTTTGTGTCTTCGAGGAGCTTAGGGTCGTCGGGCTTCGCCCACGGTCGGTCCGGCGAACCCAGCGGGCTGTAAGCCGTGACGACGATCTGGCGGGCTTTGCAAAATTCCGAAAGCTTCTTCTGGTTCAAGTAGGGATGACATTCGATCTGAAATTTTGGAAAAGAGCGATTGGTTTTTACAACAGAATATTATCGTCGTAGGGCGATTCTGCGATTTGCGAAATGCAATTCAGTAGTGTAGATTACGATTACAGGTTCAGCAATTTGCCTCGCCTGAAGTATGGACATTTTCTCAGAGGCGTTGAAAAATTACGAACATTTATTTTTCGAGGGATCTGTTACGATTTCGCAGACTAGGATTATTGGAAATTTTGGTGTCGATTTTTCAAATTTTTACCCCATTTCGTATTTTTAATGCTGAATTAACCCACTGAATAATAAATATTTAGGCTTTCTTTCCTCAACGAATTCGAGTTCGATCACGTATAGTTATGTAGTTAATCGGAACAATTTCTTTATTATTTATTAATCATATTTCCGACAATCTTTTATAATTTTTGATTACGTATTTTTTTCAATTTTCGCATTTGTTTTACGTATTTATCTTGTAACGCAATTTACGGTTTGAAAATATGAATTGATTTGAAAAAATATGACTATTTTACCAGTAAATTAATTTCGAACTAATCATGTTCATTATGAATAATTGACGAAATGATAATCACGAATTACAATATTATTATTAATGGAATTGAAAAAAATAGCCTCTCTGTTCTGTTAATATATCAATAAATATAATTTATTTTTTTCGAAATGAGTATTATAGACTGAAACAAATACCACTAATATTCTTGTGACCCATGAATATTAATGGTCTTGAAGTTTGCCTTTCATTTTTTATATTTCTATGTCCTTATTTTCATTATTTTACGATATCTTTTTTTACAGATTTAAATTCTAGATCTCTAAATACGCGAATTTCAGAATGATTAAGGGATAAAAGGAAATTGGAAGTTAGTAATTTTATTAGACATATTTATTACGATCTGTTGAGAAAATGAGAATCACTCACTATAATTTAATCAAATAGATAAAATTAATTAATCAAATATAAATCAAATAGAAAATAAGTCAATCAAATAGAAAAAAATATAGTACCTCTACTGTGTCAATAAGAGAAGAAATATTTATATTTCTTCTTTTATATTCTTCATGAAATATTTATTCATTTCTAAATGGTTATTATCGACTGAAATCAACACCACTCATATTCTTATGTCCCATCGATAGATCATAACGGTTGCATCGTTCGAATGCAACAAAAATTCATTTTTCATATCTTTATGTCCTCATTTTATTTTACGATATCTTTTTTGCAGTTTGAAATTCTAGTTCTCCAAATAAGCGAATTCAAGAATTTGAGGAGTTTTTGTAACAAATATTCGGCAAACAGTTGGAGTAATTGAAAAATAATAATTTTCATTGCATTCCAATGATGCGAGCTTAAATCTCATCAATATTATCGAATTTCGTCAGCAGTATCAACAATGTTGAAAAAAATCGTAAAATTAGGAATAATATACGAAAGTACACACCTGATTCGTGACTGGCTTGACGGTGCAGTTTTTCAGCAGTCTTTCGATTTGTTCCGAATTGAAGTTGCTCACGCCGATATTCTTGGTGAGGCCTTTATTCAGCACGCCTTCCATGCCTTTCCAGGTGTCGAGGTAATCGGTATTGCTTAGGAAGGGGCTGCCGTCGGGATTCGTAGGGAAGAGCTCGTCGCCCTCTTTGTAAGCGATCGGCCAATGAATCAGATATAGATCGAGGTATTGGAGACCAAGATTCTTCAGGGTCTGCTCGATCGCGTGCTGAACGAGCTCGGCCTTGTGATAAGTGTTCCAGAGTTTGCTCGTTATGAAGAGATCCTCGCGTTTCACGATGCCCTCGGCGAACTTTGCCTTTAACGCCTCGCCGACTTCCTTCTCGTTTCGGTAAACGTGAGCGCAATCGATGTGACGATAACCCAGATCAATCGCGTCCTTCACAGCCTGGACGACTTCGCCGGGCTTGGACTGGACACGAATAACCAAATCTAATGTTCAATAATCTCAACTGACAATGCTGGATGGTCGTGTTGAAGTTTGCATCGTTGGAACGCAACGAAACTTTCGCTATTCCCCCCCCCCCCTATCTTTATGATTACAGGTGATCTTTTTTAGATTTATAACGGGGAATGCTAAATAAATATTTTTAAAACGGGTCGAGGGACTTTTGTGGGCAAAATCTGTTTATATTTTTGCAATTGAAAATTTGGAGGAAAAAAACGGCAAAAAAAATGATAGCAATTTCAAAATGCAGATTTTGAAATTGCTATAATTTTTGCCGATTTTTCCTCCATTTTTTTCGTGATAAAGAATTCGTGTAATAATATAAATATGGAAAAAGAAATTGAAAAATAATTTTCGTGCGTTCGCTTGCTTGTGTATTTTTTTATCATACGAAATTTGGAGGACAATCGGCAAAAAAATGCACAATTTGAAAATCTTAGTTTTTTAATTGCCGTTATTTTTCTGCCGATTTTTCCTCCAAATTTTGTGTGATGAAAAAGTTCGTGTAACAATTAAACGAGGAAGTCAAAATATTTTTCAAACTTTCTTTGGATTCTAACGACGCAAACTACAACACTATTTTTACGGTGTTGAAGTTTGCATCGTTGGAGGACAGGGAACATTTTTTCTCAATTTTTATTTCTTCATTGTCTTCATCGTCCAAAATGTTGTCCTGCAAATCTTGGATGTAGACTTATGATGAGGATCCTGACAAACGTTTTAGTGATTTTCGGAGTTCAAATTTGTCAAAAAACAGTTCAGGCTACTAAACTTCGTCGCGTCCTAACTATGCAAACTACATCATTTTTTTTCTGTCCAATCTTCAATCTCAAAGCTACATAAGTGTTCTTCCACCGAGAATTCCTCTTCCAAAACTTTATCTCGAGTTTTAGCATTATGTTTTCTGTCACAACGTTGATGATGTTGAAGTTGGCATCGTTGGACCAAACGGAAATTAATTCTTTTCAGTCGCTCGAATTTTTTTTTGCCTGCGAAAAGCACTCAAAAGTTTTTACGTCTTCTCATTGAACATTTACGACCTCAATTTGCAAAAAAGAAGGATTTGAACGAGCATAAACATAATGACATGAAAAATGAATTGAAAAATCGTTGGAATGCGATGTTCTTTTTTCTTTATTTTTTATTTATTTATTTTTATGAATTCACCGTCGAAAACGGCCAAATCAAATCTGTGCTACTAAAAAAAAAAACAATCTTCGTTGCATTCCAACGACGCAAACTTCAACGTCATTTTCTGGCTCCAGTGAATGGACAGCAAAGTGATTTTTTTATGCGCGGTTTGCATCGCCGGAGAATTTGTTGGCTCGTAAAGGAAATTTCCTAATCAATCATTTCCAATCAACGCTTCTCACAGATCGCAAAAATGTTGAATATGAAAAAAAATACTTGAATTATTTTATCGATTACTTTCCCATTCATTTTGACTCATTGAGACTGACTGATAGTTCTGTAATGGGCCCCGTTGCATAAAGTTCAAATCAAACGTGAGCCCAGCAGCGAAAAGTGCACCTGATGATATTTTTAACACAGACACAGCATCGATCGAAGTCCGATACTCAATGATCTAGACAACACTTAAGAAGTCACGGAAAAGCCGCTTTTATTTTTGCAATTTTCTTCACCCCCCTATATGTGTACTAATTCCAATGAGCACACGATCAATCGACGATATTCTCGAGCCATCGTTATCTCGGCACGATATCAAATGAAAGAATTCACTGTGGGAGCGAGGTCACTTGAGAAAACTGCGATAAACTTTAACTTCACTGGTTTCGACCATTATTCCAGAATTTTATTTTCACATGTGCGTTTTAATATTCCTGCGGCCAATAAAAAAATGCACAAGTTATTCCGAAACGTTAAACGTGTCCCAAAACGAATAAATTACTGATTATTTTTAAACAAAGTTACGTATCCCCGATAATGAAGATCGCGCAACGCAAAAAGAACAAGAGCGTCGAAGTATCGCCGAAAAAAAATAACCAGCATCACCTTCCAGTATTTTTCGATAATTTAATTGTCAATGAGCGGTGTGTGTCTTTTGGAATTGATAAATGGTGTTAAAGTTTCCATTGTTGGGACGCAACGAAAGTTCTTTTTACATTTCATTTTTCTTATTTTTATCATTATGGATTTTTTTATAGATCTATATTGTAGATTCCTAAATAAGTCTTTTTAAAAATGGCCAGGGCGATTTTGTAGGCAAAATCTGTCCAAAGAAATAGAAGAAATTTAGAAATATTAATTTTCATTGAATTCCAACGATGCAAACTCCAACCTCATACTGATAGAGTGGCAGTATTATTGTAAATTGACAGTTTCTTATTCCAATGACCCAATGAGGCTTATTAATCGAGATCATCATCTGCCGTATCTGATTATAGGAAGCAAAAAATAATCGACGGAAATATCGGGTAAAAATCAAGTCAATTTTTTTGCTCCAAAGCTGTTAAATTATCGACCCTACTCCAAAGAAAGTTGAATCTTCAATAACCAATTAAAAAATGCCTCGATTCACTACTCCCAATTTCTGCTCCGAAATGAGCCGATTACTTATTTTATTACTGCCTACCAACAAGCAAATTCGACTGCATCGAGCCATTTTCTTTTTATCACTCGCATGGATTTTGACTAATTTGCCTAAGAAAATTATCAGCGGTTCTTGACCTAGAGATCTACGATCAACACATAAAGATAAAAAACTCGATGACGATAAAAATAAAGATACAAAAAAAGTTGTGTTCATTGGGCTTTCAAAGACAAAAATGTGGACGTCTCCAACGATTTGCTCCCATTCCCAATCAAAAGTAAATTGATCACGAGTATTATGGAAAAATTAGCATCTGAAATTTTTCATCGATTAAAAAAAATCCAAATAAATAAATATTCTCGTGAGTCGAAAGGAGGACACAAGTGTGTCGATCTCCGATACGGAATCTCGAATACTTTCCAAGCCACGTTTACGCCAAGTGTTGACAACATAACCACGAACTGACGCACAAGAACAAGGTCAATATACACTCGCTACGTACCTTCCATGTACCCAAACCAAAGCTGGGAATCTCGTTTCCATTGTAGAATTTGATTTTTGGCACGTTCAACGACATCGTGATTCCTTGTTTCCGTGTCTTTTTACTTTCTCACCTTTTCGATCGCACGCGGGTGCGAGTACGAGGTGGGCAAAAAAAAAATTCCGTAGGACGAAAAGAAATTCGTTTATGTCTGAAAATGGTCGCGAATGAAATGCTCGAATGAAAAGAGCGCACGAGGAGCTCGAGCGTAGCGTGGAGGCACTCGGATGACGACTGGAGAGGAAGCAAATTATTCGGTAGGTTTTTATAAGCAAGAGCCGACAACTTCTCGCTGCATCCGTGCCGAATTTATTTCATTTTATTTTTTCACTTGTTGTTTTTTGTTGCGCATGCGCTGGCTCGGTTCCTCGTGCGAGTGTGTGAGTGTAGGCAGTACGTGGCTCCGTTGTAGGCCTCGTCATCCGCGAGCTTACCGGGGGAATTCGTTACGTAAAACTCGTTTACCGATCGATGGTAAACAAAAGAGCCTAATTGACAATACATCTGACACAGCGCGAAAAAAAGAATTTACGGCGAAAAACCGTCACATTTACCTTCGTCAGTCACGACAAAGTAATGTCCGCCAACAGAGACAGGACGTATTTAACAATCGAGGCCTCAACAACGCAAGGGCGTATCTCGCGACGTTTCGCGAGCCGCGACATCCGATGATACGTCCTTTTTACATAGACCACTCGACTGCCACTCGACTGTCACGCTGGAAATATTTTTGCTCCGTTTTTCTTTCGCTCAAATAAATTCAAGATAAATACAATAAAAAAACACGTGATTCAACTTTTCGAATCGACTAGAATTCTGGAAAAATCTGTCGGTCGTTATCATTCGTTCTTGATCCGCAGTGCGAAAAAAAAACCTGACGCCGCGATGAGATAGATGATCGAGTTTTACGTCAGATTGAAGTTTACATCGTTGGAAGGCAATGAAAATGATTTTTTTCGCTTAAATTTCTTTTGGCTTATTCTAGCTACAGAAATTTCGCAACAGTTTTTCAAATTGCTTATCTTGAAAACTACCTTGGTCTGCAGGGAAATATTTTGGCAAATTTTGTCATTTTGTAAAAATAAAAAATGCGGAAGTAAAAATAAGCAGTAGAATTTTTTTGCATTCCAACGAGGCAAACTCCAACACCATACTTTTATCGTATTTTCACCCTAATTTTTATCACGCCATCTTCTTACGGTATAAATATATATATACACTAGTGCAATAAACTGTGGGCCGGTTTAATAGAAATGTGCTCTTTGTTTGTATTTACGCAGAAAATGTTTATTCCGGTATGCCGAAATGATGTTGAAATGTTTTGATTTTGATGCATAATGTTTCTACTTAATTTTAAGTCTCGATAAGCCAGTTCGACAAGAATATAAAATGTAAGTGATTGTAACGTAAAAATGATCGATAAAGATGAAATTTAATAAAAAATTGAAAAGTGTCCAGAATCAATTCCACTAGAGTATAGACGCGTCTGCTGTACTGGATACTTCTTTCTCATCTATATACACATATAAATTGTTATATACAAGGTGTCCTGTTATGTTTTTGAGATTTTGGGCTTCATGTTATTTTTTGGAAAAAAATCATCTGCTTTTGGTTTTTCGCATGCCATTTCTACAAATGATATGCACCGACAATAACTAAGCAATTTTTTAAAGTAATTGGCACGATATGCGTAGTAGATTTTTTTACACCGCAGGCTATCAAAGTCAGATGTTCGAATTGGTTTGTACGAAAATTCTGCATAAGATCTTTGTTTCATTTAAGGTTGAAAAGGAGACTTTTCAACCTCAGGAGACCTGATCTGACCTATGGACAGTTGCAGGATCATCCAGCCATAATAGGACACCATCTATGTGTGTCTATATATATATAGTACTGATCAAAAGCTTCGCTCACTTTACATAATTGCAAAGTCGTATTACAATAATCTAATTCGTTTTATGTCGTATTTTACCAAAACATTATATGGGTCTATAAAGTGAACAATATTATTCTAATATAATTTTGCAATTATCCGAAGTGATCGAAAACTTTTAACTGATACACATATATGCATAATGCTGCTTAACTCGAAGGACCGCCCGAGCCGAACCCTGACCGCCCACCTACGAGTGTCGGTTTATACACATATAATAAATAAATAAGGCAAATCCCAATACAGCAGTTCGCCGTGCGGTCAGGGTAAACTCAATGCCAGTGACGTTTGCATCGTTGGAATGCAACGAAAATCAATTGCTTTTTCATTGCGCGAATGTCGATCGGCCGATTTGGACTGTGTAAATCAATCAAACTATTTTGCCTATACTTATACGAGACCTACAACCTTAATTCACAAAAAGGCTTTGGATATTGATGAAAATAAAGAAATAAATGAGGAAGAAGGAAAAATCACTGTATTTCGCCGATGTAAACTTCAACGTCGTTAAACTTATGGTATGTCGTCCATTTATGTCCGCGTGTTCGGATTGTATTTCTCTCAGTATATAAATAATTACATTGACAAGTTACACGCAAGCGTTTTCCACGAAGTACTAATGTTCCCACGTTTCTATATATATATATATATATATATATATATATATATATATATATATATATATATATATATATATATATATATAATATTACACACATATATATGTGTGAATGTCCAATAGTGCGGAAGTTAGTTATATAGTGAAGTGCAACTCAATTGAAATCTCCTATATCTATATATGTGTACACAGATTGCATATTCTTCTAGTATATATAATTGCATTGAGAAATTACGAGCAAGTGGCCTCGTCCATGAAGCACACATGTTGCAAAGTTTTTTTTTATATATTGTGTCTTGACACACACACACACACACACACACACACACACACACACGCGCGCGCGCGCGCGTGCGCGCGCGCGCGACAAACGTATTTCTGTACGTGAATCGACCAAGAATGATATGGAAGCCACTCGTAACTGGTCGGTTGCGAATAATCCGGTGACGATCCCTAACGCTCCGACTGCGACGGTCGTGGAAAATTACTTTGTCGGTTAGTTGAAGAGGACATACAATGCACACATATATATACACAAACATATATATATATATATGTATATATATATATATATATGTATGTATATATATATATATATGTTTTGCGTTGATGCAAAAGGGGCAATAATATATCGCGTGAAGAGCCACATCATTCTAAACGGAAGGGACTCATTCAGGATTTCTAGGGTCGGGTTTAGGTGAACGCGTTCAACGACAATTTGTGGAGCCTGCGCCCACGGGCCTGCATATTTTGAAACGGGCATGCTGCATAAATAAATTTAAGCCCTTTGAGACACTGCGATACATTATCGCATCGCCCAATAATATTGGCGACAAATGTTTTGTTTTCGGCGAGACAAGAAGTCGAGAAATGATTTGAGGATGCGCGAAGAATAATACATCGTAAATTGTCGTTCGATGGAATGATTGCTGACAGCGGGAAGTCAAAGAATATCTGTGTATGGATATGGTCGGGTTGTGTGAGGAGGAAGGTCGGAAAAGACGAAGAATACGTAGGTAGATAAACGTAGTTATTAGTGGACTTTTGTTATCGATAAAGAGAAATATCGTTTAGCTTATCTCGAGACGTTTTCGTAAGGCAGGGGACGAGTTTTTCTCGTTTTGTGACGGTCACAAACATGCATGGGAATGCAACGAGATTCTTGCGATTAGTGGATTTTTTAAACGATGTTGAAGTTTGCGTCGTTGTAACGCAACGATTTTTTCTTCATTTTTTGTTTATTTATTTCTACCATCGTCCAAAATTAAAAAAAAAATTGGGGCCTTAAATCTATGATAAGAATACGTAAAAAAGTTTGACTGCTGTCCACAGCCTAAATCGATGAAATAAAATTTGTGTAATTAGGGAAATATGTATTTACGTGATATTGAAGTTTGCATCGTTGGAATGTAACGAAAATTATTATTTTCCAATTGCTGGAATTTCTTTTGTCAATAAAAAATGATTGAAGTTGATTTTTTGGTCGAAAATCGAGCTTTTTTTATAGCTTGCTATTTTCGAAATTTACAAAATTCAAAAAACTTACCAGTCATAAGAACGTTTTATTTTTCAACTAATGGTACGTTTTTTTTTATCAAAATCTTGGAAAATCACGGGATTGAAGTTCGCATCGTTGGAATGCAACGAAAATGATTCTTTTTTAATTGCTCAAATTCCCTTTAGCATATTTTAGCGACGAAATTCCGTCAATAATTTTTCAATTTCTTGCTGACAAACGTACCATCTAAATCTAGCAAAAAAGATTTTGTAGAATGATGAAAATGAGGAACTAAAAATGTAAAATCCTCGCTGTCAGAACCGCCTACATTGACAGCCCATGCAGCAATAGTGGCCCTTCATTCGAATAATAATAACTTTATCGTTTATCAATGTTTTTCAATCAAGAAAAAACTCGAAGTTGGCAAGACTACGTTTCAATCGTGTGTAAAATCCGGATCGGCGCTTCCAATATTCTAATCAGAAGAAAAACATTCAACGTTGTTCTGTTATTTGGGCCTCAAGCTTATACCGACCGATTGAATATCATTAACATTTACAACGTTCACTCATCCATTTTTTCTCCCAGTCAATCAACGTGACTCAAATCTGGACCGTGCCCAATACTTTCCAGATTTCAAAGCACGAAACGAAATGATTTTATAGAAACGTAAAATTATACTTGTTAAGTCGAAATTTGCATCGTTGCAAAGAAGCGATTTTTTTGTTTCCCATTTTTTATTTCTTTAATATTATTATTATCGTAAACAGATTTTTCAAAATAAATTGGGGTCGTAAATCTCTCATAAGAATACGTGCAAATATTCGAGTCATTTTTGTAGCCCAAATCAGCCAAAAATAAATTTTATCAATTAGGAGAAAGACATCCTCGTCGCGCTCCGACGATGCAAATTTCGAGGTCATTTATACTTTATGATATTATGACTTTTTCCTGTACTGACATAGAAGTACCTGAACATTTTCATAGGTAAAAGGTACATCATGATTCACCCCGAACATTTATCGCGCCGCGTTACGTCGCGTTTTTGTCGAAAGTCCCACTCATTAACGCAAAGTTATCGAGCTCTAGTCGTAAATTCCATTTTGTATTGAGCCCCGTAAACACGTCGTGATTATGCAACGACAGAATACATCGTTTATTGATTTATGGTCGTTATCTCGAATCGTTTGTTCCTCGTACAATTGTCACTATTTTTCGTTATTTCTCGTCGGTATTTCGCAGCAGTTTTTTTCATGTCACGCGATTCATTTCCTTGTATAATATTTTTATCAATTTCGAAATTAATTGTTAGTGTTCCAGAGTGTGCTGTATACAACAAATAGTTGATTATACGTATATATGAAAGATGCGGATACTTCCGAAAGTCTGATTCTCCGGATGAGGGAAAATGACAGATGTCATGGTGCAAAAGTCATAATTGTTGTTAAACAATTCGTGTCCAGTTTATATACACAGGGCGACAATTACAAGATAGAGAGACGTTGTTGAAGAGTCTCGCGCAGATTTTGCGATCGATTTTTTTGCTATCGAATGGTTTTTCCAGTCTTCGAAAAAAGCGTTTTTTTTTATGATGAGTAATATTTGCAAAAAATTGAGTATTCCGGAAAAAAAATCAAAATTTCACATTGAGTTCAGCAGAATGGAGATAGTTAAATTTCGAATCCGAAACACTTGTAAAAAAGAATGTTTTTTTCCTAAAGTAATTAAGTTTTATTCATCCACTTTATAATGGATGGTTGATAATCTTTTTACGATATCAAAGTTTGGATAAATCGGATGCAACGATTTTTTTTCTTCATTTTTATCATTACCCAAAACCTATTTCTCGAAAATTGAAATTGTAAATCTCTAATGAAAATACGTCAGAACATACCAATGTTTTTGACGGCCTAAGGTGGCAAGACAAAATCTGTGAAACTGAATTTAAAAAAATCGTTGGCTCCGTCGATGCAAACTTCAAAGTCACATTTTGTTCTCGATACTGGGATCCCTGAAAAGAAAAATTCAGGAGTGTTTCACGTTCGGAATGAAATGATTTCGATTCTGCTGTACTCGAAATAGAATTTTGATTGTTTTCCCGGACGTTCAGCTTTTCCTAGCAACTACTGCTCACGACAAAAGCAAGCTATACTTTTTTTCGGTGATGACTTCAAAATCCAAAGTCATATGTTTCTCGATCAAAATTTCCGTGCAAGAATCTTAAAAAATGATGTTGAAGTGTGCATCATCGAAATGCAACGAAAAGTCCCTTTTCATTTTTATTTCCGCGTTCTCCATGTCACCCGAAATATTGTTCAGCAAATTTGGGCTGTAGATTTCCGACGAGTATCATCAAAAAGCGTTCGATCGATTCTCGTAGCCCAAGCTTGCCGAAAAGAGGCACAGGCTCCCAAACTTTCGTTGCACTCCAACGATGCAAAAAATCATCTTAAAAATACACGACCACCTTAAAATTGTCATCCCGCGTATACAGGTATACACATATATACGTGTGTTGAGTTCGTCGCCAAACGCGATAGTGAAAAAATTGTACAAGCGTTGCGTCACGACGATTAGGTAAGCTCGACAGAAATCCCCGATATATCCGAACCTCTTGATGTCAAGCTGCTCTCTGCTTGATCGGGCCACGCATCATTTTTCCCGTGACTGAAAAAGGCCTCGTATCTAAGCCGAAACCACCTCATATCGTGTCGTTTCAGCACATGTGTCTTCCGGACGAGGTTGAGTAAACTCGCGTCGTGCGTCATGCTTATCAGGCAGCGTCTGTGGGGTGATCGACGAAGCATCGGAGGATGGATTCGATCGAGCTCCGAATAAAACTGCCGATCAATCTGGCTAAGGCGTAGGTGGAATATAGGATGGGCAACCAGAGCCAACCGTAGCATAGAGGACATTGGAACTTTTTGCAAACGTGATCCTTGGTGATATCTTTGCCCGTCCAGGACCTCGTATCATCGAAAAAGTGTTTCTTCCTCGAAAGATCGTTCGATCGTCCAGGCTCTCCGAATAATCCGTCGGATCTTCGCCGATTTCTCAGCAAAATCGCGTGCTCGTTGGCTCTACCGTCAAGCGTGAGAAATCGTACTTTTCTCGGATACTCGATCGTGAATGGAAAATCGATGATCGATCGACGGCAGCATCGTTTTTTCTTCCTTATCGACCTTTCGGACGTTCCCTCGTCGTTCCCCGACTGATTATCGGCTGCTCGAAAAACCGTAAAATTTCTCGATCTCGCGCGAAATATCAGGAACTTCATGACCCGGAAAATGGCCAATCTGAGATCGCCTTTCGGCCGAATGGTCGTCGAGCCAACTACGTTTCTCGCCAGTTTGATTTTCATCCAAGCGAGGAGAAACGAATTCACGAGTTTCTTCTCGAAGATCAAGAGATTTTCGAGATCCCGGCGTATCTTGTTCATGGACTCGGGGCTAATGATCGTCTCGAATCTACGGAGATTAGGTCGATGGTCGATGTTCAATACGATACAGCCGATCATCGTGAATATCAGATCCATCGCGTGCGTCGGAGCAATTCGATGATTAGGCCCGAAATTGCGCCAAGGCTCGTTCATCAAGTGCCACGGCTCGATCGGCGTGGAGCCTTTTTTCATCATGAACATCCTCGCCCTCGAACCGATTTTTTTTCCCTCTCAGCCGATTATTCCTTATACGACTGAACTCTTTTCTACGAATAACGTCGGGGGCACTTGCGCGGTGTGACTCGAACTTGCGCCAATCTTTCGAATGACTTTCGGCCCACTCATTCTCACTGATGGTGAAACGTGCGCACGGAAAAATCTCGAATTACGTTTAATCGTCGTAAACGCGGCAGCCGCGCGGTTATGTTTCTTTGCGTCAGGAAGTGACACGCGAAATCGATACGTAGTCGTCGGATTACGTTCGTTGACGTTTGTGAGATTGTCATTTTTTTTTTCGAACCAAATCCCGCGAGACGACCCCCAAATTCATCATCCCTGGGGAGTAAGTCCCTGGTTACTTTTGGAAGTGAGGAAGTAACGCCCTGGTCACTTTTCGGAGCGAGAAAGCAGGTCCCTAGTTACTTTTCGGAGTGAAAAAGTAACTCGCTAGTTGCTTTTCGGAGTGAGAAAGTAACTCGCCAGTTCCGCCAGTTCGACCTTGCTGTGGCGAGTGGTTCCCCAATTCATGATTCCTGAGAAGTAAATCCCTAGTAACTTTCCGGAGTGAAATAGTAACTCGCTAGGTACGCTAGTTCGACCGAGTTGCTTTTGGGGTGAGAAAGCAAGTCTTTTAAGTTGTGTTAGGCAAGTCACGTTTATGAGTGAGGAAGTAACTCCCTAGTTACTTCTGCGATGAAAAAGCAAGTCTTTTAAGTTATTAAGAAAGTTACTTTTAGGAGCGAGGAAGTAACTCCCTAGTCACTTTTTGAAGTGAGAAAGTAGGCCCCTAGTTACTTTTGGGAGCGAGGAAGTAACGCCCTAGTCACTTTTCGGAGTGAGAAAGTAGGTCCCTAGTTACTTTTCGGAGTGAAAAACTTTTGGGAGTGAGGAAGTAACGCCCTAGTCACTTTTCGGAGTGAGAAAGTAGGTCCCTAGTTACTTTTCGGAGTGAAAAAGTAGATCCCTAGTTACTTTTCGGAGTGAAAAAGTAACTCGCCAGTTACTTTTCGGAGTGAGAAAGTAACTTGCCAGTTACTTTTCGGAGTGAGAAAGTAACTTGCCAGTTACGCCAGTTCGACCTTGCTGTGGCGAGATGGTTCCCAAATTCATGATTCCTGAGAAGTAAATCCCTAGTAACTTTCCGGAGTTATTACCACTACTTACTAGCTGGTTACCGGGAGAGTAACTTCCTAGTTACTTTTAGGGGTAAAGAAACAAGCCTCTAGTTACTTTTACGAGTGAGAGAGTAACGCCCTAGTTACTTTTCGAAGTGAGAAAGTAGGTCCCTAGTGACTTTTCAGAGTGAAAAAGTAACTCGCTAGTTACGCTAGTTCGACCTAGTTGCTTTCGGGGTGAAAACGCAAGTCTTTTAAGTTGTGTTAAGCAAGTCACGCTTAGGAATGAGGAAGTAACTCCCTAGTCACTTTTTGAAGTGAGAAACTAGGCCCCTAGTTACTTTTGGGAGCGAGGAAGTAACGCCCTAGTCACTTTTCGGAGTGAGAAAGTAGGTCCCTAGTTACTTTTCGGAGTGAAAAAGTAACTCGCTAGTTACTTTTCGGAGTGAGAAAGTAACTCGCCAGTTTGACCCTGCTGTGGCGAGATGGTTCCCAAATTCATGATTCCTGAGAAGTAAATCCCTAGTTACTTTCCGGAATTATTACCACTACTTACTACCTAGTTACCAGGAGCGCAACTTCCTAGTTACTTTTGGGGGTAAAGAAACGATCCTCAAGTTACTTTTAAGAGTGAGAGAGCAACGCCCCAGTTACTTTTCGAAGTGAGAAAGTAGGTCCCTAGTTACTTTTCGGAGTGGGAAAGTAACTCGCTAGTTACGCTAGTTCGACCTAGCTGTGGCGAGATCATTCCCAAATTCATAATTCCTGACAAGTAAATCCCTGGTTACTCTTCGGAGTTATTACTACTACTTACTACCTAGTTACCGGGAGAGTAACTTCCTAGTCAGCTAGTTTTGAGGGTGAAGAAACACGCTCCTAGTTACTTTTCGGAGTGAGAGACGAACTCCCTAGCCACTTTTACGAGTGGGCAAGTAAGTCCCAAGTTACTTTTCGGCGCGAGAAATTAGGTTCCTAGTTACCTTTCAGGATAAAAAAGCCTCGTCCTAGTGAGTTGTCATGGTAAAGATGCTCCATAGTTACGTTCCGGAGGAAAAAGTGAGTCTCTAGTAACTTTCTGCCGTAAGCAATCAATTCCTTAGTTACTTTTCGGAATAAAAAATATCGCCCTAGTTACTTTTCGAAGTAAGTGAGTCCATAGTTACGTTTCTGATAAAGAAAGCATTCCCCCAGTAATTTTCTGCACTAAGAAGCTATTTTACTAATTATTTCGGAGTACGAAATTAAAAAAAACTAGGTGCTTTCCGCAGCACGAACGAAACTCCCTAGTTACTTTTTGGACGAAGAAATTGAATCCATAGTTATTTTTTGGGCGAAGAAATGGAATTCTCTAGTTTTTTGAATACCGAAGAAACTTTCTAGTCGCTTTTTGGAGTAAGGCGATTTCCTTGTTGCGTTTTTGAGTAGAAAATTAGGTCCCCGTTATCTATTCATAGTAGGGAAGGAACTGCCTGTACGTACTTTTATGTGACCGCAATCATGCATCCCGTCTCACGACGTTATCAAAATATAATAGAATAAATATGCACAAAGGAAAGAGTCGTAGCCTTGGGATGTGAGCGTTTTTATTTTGACGACGTCAGGCCTGGCAAAGTCAGAATACCAATGCAGTCCGTGACGCTGATCGTCGTATGTGCTATAGATGCAGTGGAAAGTACCACCAAGGGATTGAAACATTCCATGAACGATGTGCCTAATAAATATCCATCCGGCAGCGAGACGGAGAGATTGTCTGCTGTATAAAGCTTATGAAGTCCGAGAGCGATAGAGACAAAGAGAGGGGGGGGGGCGAAAGAGAGAGAGAGGGAAAGAGAGAAAGAAAGCAAGAGAGGGGCAGTCGGCCGCCTAATTTCGGTCGATTGGTGAATTTGATTCAATGAATGTTTGTTGAAGGGTAGTCAGTCCTCTGCCTACACAACAGGACCTCAAAGTATTATACCACATGCGTCGGAAATAAGCTTACATCTGTACAAAAAAAAATACACAAGAAACAGAACGAATCATAAAGTATCGTAATCTAAAAACATTTTATTGTCGAGGTAAGTATCCATTAGATATCCTTGTTCTTTTCCCCAACAAACTTGTGTAGACGTAAAATCCTCTGTTCTAGAAAGGTATGTTGAAAGGATAATATTTGCAGTCGATTGCTCTGCAAGAAGAAACGAGTGCATCAAAAGTCAATCCGATAAAGACACGATAAATTAAATGGAATGAAATGAAGAGTCCAGATATACTGAAGTTACTGGACATTTTTATGAACTCACTGGGTAAGGGCGGCAACGCGTTCTCCGGTACCTAACGTCTCTATGGTCCTCATTTCCTCATCCGTTAAATTGAAATCGAAAATCTTTATGTTTTCCTCGATACGACTTTTCGTCACGGACTTTGGTATCGGCACGGCCCCTTGTTGGTACTTAAGTATTATTTTGAAAATGAAAATAATTTTGAGGCACATGTTGCATGAGAGCTTTATAGTATATTAATGTTAAGGGGTCTTCTCACTTTAGATGCTAAAAAAGGCTACTTTCATGCGCTTTTTTTTGATTGGTTTATATTATAGATATTGATATGAAAGTTGTTACACTTAATAAATACACTTTCGAAATACATTTAAATAATTTTAATGTATTTATGTAACCCAAACAAACTTTAAACGTCGTTTTCTCGAAACAACGTTTTTCGACGGCTTGTTGATAAAATCTTCGAAACTACTGAGCCGATCCTTATGAAATGTTAACCACATTTTCTTTACAACTATAGCTATAGCGTATATAAATGATTTTTCAACATTTTGATATTAACTAATTTTTTAGCCAAAAACGGTGAAAAACACTTTTATTTTGTTTTTTCGAAAAATGTCGGCCATTTCGTTATTTTTGCATACATAAAAAATCGTATGACATACGGCTATAGCTATTAACGTACTGAAACTAAAACCGTTTGATTGTTTTTCTTTCGGATGATCCATCTCCGAGATTTCATCAAGAACGCAAACCAACATTTTTTTCGGTCATTTTTTTATCTACCATCTTCGCCTATAAATAGTTCACCTGAATAAATAATTTTTTTCAAAAATGTATTTAGAAAGTATTTATTTCGAATGTATTTAAGTGAAACAACTTTTATATCAATATCGAAAATATAAATCTATCGAAAAAATCACGAAAATAGCCTTTTCTTAGCGTCTAAAGTGAAGAGACCCCTTAAATCGAAGAATGATCCCATTGGTACGTCTTATCCGCCTGAACAAGTCACGTTCAATTCAATTAATTTGGAGATTTTATTTGTTTGAAAACTTCATTTAATTGAAAAATCAATTTAGTTAAAGATTCACTTGGTTTGAAATTTTAAGGATGTTCAGACCCAAATCGCAAATGATAATAAAATTATGAAAATTTGGTACGTTTTTGTATGAAGTATTTCAGAGGTCGTGTAAAAATTTCACGATAATTATGAAGCTCGTTATTGAACAATTGACATTCACAAATTAAATGTTGTCTTATGGAAACTGATGTAACTTTGCAATAAGTTTTTTTTTGACCTCTCAATTTTGTAATATTTACAATATACTGAAAGCAACGGAAACAAAACGAAGTTTATTGATACACTTTTTTTATTTCTTTTAAAAATTGTTCTTAACAAAATGTTAATTTTTTAATAACGAGCTTCCTAATCGTCGTGAAATTTTAACACGACCTCTTAAATACTTCATACAAAAACATACCAAACTTTCAGAATTTTCTGATAATTTTTTATTTCAACCCTTAAGGAGGTCGAAGCAATGATGATTGAATTCTGAAAATTTTGTATGTTTTTGCATGAACTATTCAGGAGGTCGTGTAAAAATTTCATGACGATTAAGAAGCTATTTGTTGAACAATTAACATTAACATGTTTCATAGGGACTCAAAATCCTTAATTTGCTTGAAAAGAAAATTGATCTGAAAACCCAATTCGCTTGGAGTTGGCTGACAGTAAATTGATTTAAAAAAAAATTACTTACTACATAGCGACAGGCAATTTGTGCCGGTGTTTTATTGTATTTTTCCGCGAGCTGTAAAATCGTTGGTTCCCCGAGTGAATGATCAACTTGTTCAAGATTTCCTGGTCTTCCCAGTGGTGAATATCCGGTCACCGTTATACCGCGCTTGTTGCAAAATTCGATGAGTTTTCGTTGGCCGATGTTGATGTTGCACTCGATCTGATTGTTCACGGGTTTGATCGTGGCAGCGCTCATCAAACGTTCGATCTGTTCGGAATTGAAGTTACTGACACCGATGCTGCGAGTCAAGCCTTGGCGAACGCATTCTTCCATGCCGCGCCATGTCTCCAGATAATCGACGTCCGAGCCGATGAATTTGCCGTTGGCGTCAAGCGTCCACGGATCGTCACCCTCCTTTTGATAATTTTTTTGCAACCATTTAATGACCCGAATCGATTGGATTTACAGTTAAAATCGAAATTTCGATCGACCAGACGTTGAACGCTTTTCCCAGAATTTTTCCATCAGAGGGTACCCCACATGAATATGATTGATGATAAATGATGATAAATAAATGCCACATTTATCGTCTCCAAAAAGGAATTAGGGATTTCCTGTTTGGGGACGATAAATTCGGGAACCTCACCACGTATGAAGGTACGTACTTTGAAGCCGAACGGCCAGTGGATCAAATAAAGATCGATGTAGTCCAGTCCCAGATTCTTCAAAGCTTTTTTGCACTCCGGCACGACTGAGGCCTCCTTGTGGTAACTGTTCCAGAGCTGCGGTACGTAAAGTACAGCATTTGACGAGAATCGGAAAGCCGAAAAAAGTTCACTAGTATTAAACAGGTAGGAAAAAAATATAAATTACTTTGGTGGTAATGAAGAGATCTTCTCGTATGACAGTTCCATCTTGGATTTTTTCCTTGATTCCTCGCCCGATCTCTTCCTCGTTTCGATAAAAGAAAGCGGTATCTATATGGCGATATCCCAGATCGATTGCGTCCTTCACAGCTCTCTCTACTTCGCCACCCTCGGACTGTAATTAAAAAAAACCTGTCGAACATAAAGCGAGAGGCAAAAGCTCCTCGAGTTCTCGCTCATTCGATTGTACGTGCATTGATGGCAACTCATCAGGTTTGTTTGAGTTTGTTTTTTTGTTCGGGTTGATGGCAAATCATTGGGAGGTTCGGGAACACTTATTCAACGAGTGGCAACATTTCAGAAGTATCTATTATCTATTGATCTCCATTTGCAAAGCTTCTATTTAATATCTCATCAGTCATTCTTCCCCCCAGATGGAAAAGAGCCTCGTTTGAGTTGTCCCAGGATTCAAATGACCCGCTCGAAATTAGAATGCGAAAATGGCCGCGTGCTTTCTGCGTCTCTCAACGGAGCGCTCGACTGGTAAGTCAGGAATTTAGTGACGCAACGCGAGGCTCGGCAAGAATTCTAATTCTAATGGTGGGGGTATGGTCGCTTATAGAGGGAGAATTCTCTTAGAATAGTTCTCAGCACAGCTACAACTCGTCGCTGGCATCGGGTCCGCAGATGAACATAACCGGAAAACCCAAGAAATCAAAGAGAGAGAGAGAGAGAGAGAGAAACGGTTGGTATTTCGTGTGCCGAAAGACATTGAGACGTCAAAGAAGTAGCAAGAAGCTATCCCAGGAATTGTTATTTTACCGAAGACGGATGTGGTATGTGAAAAAAATGTCAACGTGGAAGATATTTCTCGCTAATGGATTAAGCTCGACACAAATGGCCAAGCATCGTAACGGAAGTCCGCGAGTAGCACTGACAATGAGACAGAGGCACCCCCCCCGGCCTGCACTGCCGTCGCTCGGCTATGCTCGTAACCCGACCGCAGCGACTTTAGCTGACATTACAATATTCGAAAATGTCTTCAGTAGGGGACCTATTCCCACCACTGGAGTTTCCAGACCTCTATGTAAGACCCTGGTCCAAAGAATAAAATGTTGGAGCAACGTGCCAAGGAGTTAATTTATTTAAAAAATACTTACCAGGTAGGTACCGAGCCCGAACATCGGCATGCTGTATCCATTCCAGAATTCGACAGAAGGCACATTTTTCGGATTGGCCATTTCAATCGCGAATGCTTCAATAATGTCACGTGGCCTGTTAAAGTAGCGATGATGCGGTAGATTTCCTAATACTGCAACCAGCGATTTTCGATGATGCTTAACCACGACGGTGCGGCAATGCTGCCAGGGTTGGTAAATGCAGTAGAACTAGGTCCAGAAGCTCCGATGAAGTAATGTACGGTAAGCTGAGATCGAGTACGAATAAATGCCGGGAATCGGTGAGATTTCTCACCAAGCCTTATCGTCTTATCAATAGATCACGACCTCGGAGGATGGTCTTCTATCCAGGTCTGGCAACGACGATAGTGGGGGTAAGTAGTGGTTCCATTTTTATTGTCATTTTCACCGCTTGGCGCGCGACGGCAAAGGGAAGTGGTATGCGATGAAGAAAGGAACAGCCCTTCATTTCTAGTTTAGTTTAGATATTCATTTTTAGTGTTGCGGGAAAATGGTTTAGCACAGTTTCTGCATGCTGAGCTTATCCGCTTGGTGATTTGGATTAGATTCTACTAGGCTTGTTTTTTATTTAAAGAAAAATGTTAAGCTGTGATTTCACAACCTTAGAATTGATTGTTAATCCTCAATGAATAATTTGTGAAATTTAAGCAGTGGTGGTAAGCATGAACAATCTTCGTTAGAGGAGACCATGTTGAAAAAATCACCTCTATTGCTATAAAAACACGGGAAAAAATGGTCACGGGGAATGACGTAAGCCATCGTGGTATTTGGTTGCAAATAAAGGTTAATTGCACAGCGGCAAGAGACAAGGGGGAAGCACTTTCCTTTGCTAATGCGACGCGTACCGGCGACTAGAGAATCGAAAAGTGGGGTACTATAAGCGTGCCCACCCCCACCCTGAAAAACTAGCTTCTTGGCAAAACCAGTATGTAGGACCGTGGCTGGGAGTGAGTAATGATGGCAGTCAATATAATCACAAGTAGCTCGATAGATAGGGGAAGTACATTTACAAACTGTTTTAGGTTTATTCAGGGTGAAGAAATTTCCGCTCTTATCAACAGTAAGTATCTCATGGTTCACAGACTTTCGTATTACCAACTGCCGATAAAGACACTTCCGTACATTATCCGGAGGTGCTCCGAAACCGAATGCACCTCCAGAATCATCAGGATTCTCGGTCAGCGGAGCGTGTAGAAAAGATTGGGGATTGTGCTTTCGATTGTGGACCATTGCACTATTTTGCGCTCAGCTCAACAGGCTGAGAGAGAGAGAGAGAGAGAAAGAGGAGGGGGGGAGCAGTCGTCCGTCCAATTTCGGTCGATTAGTGAATTTGATTTAACGGATGGTAGTCAGTCCTCTGCCTACACAACGGGACCTCAAAGTATTATACCACATGCGTCGAAAATAAATCTTTATCTGCACATATCATGTCAACAAAGGCACACGAAAAATAACGAACTGTGAAGTATAGTAACCGAAAAATAATTTATTCTTGCGACAAGTACAGCTTTTTCAACGATTATTTTGTACTTTCTGGTATACGATAGACATCCTTATTCGTTTATCGAACAAACTTGGGTAGACGTAAAATCCTCATGTCTAAAAAGGTATTTTAAAAGGGTAATATTTGCAGTCGATTGCCCTGCAAGAAGAAACACGTGCTTTAAAAGTCAATTCGACGAAGGTACGATAAGTGAAATAGAATGGAACGAATAGGTGGCAGCGGATATACTAAAGTCAAGGGACATTTTGATGAACTCACTGGATCATGGCAGCAACTCGTTCACCGGTACCCAACGTCTCTATGGTCCTCATTTCCTCGTCCGTCAACTTGAAATCGAAGATCTTTATGTTTTCCTCGATACGACTTTTCGTCACGGACTTTGGTACCGGCGCGGCACCTTGTTGGTACTGGAGGATTATTTTGTAAACAAAAACAATTTCAAGGCACATGTTGCACGAGATATGCATAACGTATTGATATTAAATCGAAAAATGGTGACCTTGGTGAGTTTTTGCCGGCGTAAAAAAAAATTAAATTCAATTCAATTGAGAGTTCAATTTATTCGAAGATTCGTTCGAAAATGTAATTCAAGTGAAAATTCAATCCAGTTAGGATTCACTTCATTCGAAATTTCAATTTGCTTGTAAAGAAATTTATTTGAAAACCCAATTCGCTTGGACTGAACTGCAAATGAATTAATTTGAACTTATTTACGAAATTTGGATTTGAAAAAACTACTTACCACATAGCGACAGGCAATTTGTGCCGGTGTCTTTTTGTATTTTTCCGCGATTTGTAAAATTTTTTGATCCCCGAGTGAGTTGCCGATTTGATAACGATTTCCTGGTCTTCCCAGTGGTGAATATCCGGTCACGGTTATACCGTGCTTGTTGCAAAATTCGATGAGCTTTCTTTGGCATACGTTGACGTTGCACTCGATCTGATTGTTCACGGGTTTGATCGTGGCAGCGCCCATCAAACGTTCGATTTGTTCGGAATTGAAGTTACTGACGCCGATGCTGCGAGTCAAGCCTTGGTTGACGCATTTTTCCATGCCGCGCCATGTCTCCAGATAATCGACGTCCGAGCCGATCAGTTTGCCATTGGCATCGAGCGGCCAGGGATCGTCACCTTCCTGCGATCATTTTTTGCAACGATTTAGTGAGCCGAGTCGATTGGATTTCCAATCAAAATCGAAATTGCCAGTCATTGGACACTTTTTTCCAAATATTTTCTATCAGACGAAGTCACAAAAAAGACAAAGTTGCAAAAAGTAACTCGGGAGTCTCTATTTGGGGACGATAAATTTTGGGATTTCACCACGTATGAAGGTACTTACTTTAGAACCGAACGGCCAGTGAATCAAATAAAGATCGATGTAGTCCAGTCCCAGATTCTCCAAAGACTTTTTGCACGCCGGCACGACCGACTCCTCCTTGTGACAATTATTCCAAAGCTGCAATACGTGAAGTGCAGCATTTGACGAGAATCAGAAAACCGAAGAGGGATAAATGGTATTAAGGGGTCTTCTCACTTTAGATGCTAAAAAAAGCCATTTTCATGAATTGTTTGGATATGTTTATATTATGGATATTGATATGAAACTTGTGACACTTAATAAATACACTTTCGAAATCGATAAAAAAAAAATTCTATGTATTTATGTAACCCAAACAAACCTTAAGGGGTTACCCCCACTTACGATTTTGAAAAAATCGATTTTTTTTATTGCATTTTTTTGAAGTATAAGTATCTGAGAATATGTCCTGAAAATTTCAAGTCGATCCGAACAAAATTGACTGAGATATGAGCGTTGAAACAGAAGAATCCGTGAATTGAAGAACTGAAATTGAAACTTTAAACGCGTTTTTCTCAAAATGGCATTTCTGAAGTCGGTGACCAAGATTACTCGAACACTAATGAACCGATCTTCTTGAAATTTTGCTGGCTTATTTAATACATAAAAATGTAGTCTTTAATGGTTCGATTTTTTTTTTCGAAAAAAATGGCCGTTTTATCGCCAAAAAACGGCCGTTTTTTTCGTTAAAATCGAACTATTAACTTTGACTGTCCGCCATTTTGTGAAAAATGAATATTTTTTAAAATCCTTCGATTAAAAACTAGTTTATACTTATATTTGACTAAATCCATCCGCATTTTTTTTTCAGATGATCCACTTCGCCGCAATGTTGGTCACCGCAAACCGTGTATATAAAAACATTATTTCATTGACGGCCATTTCCCACCAAACAATGTAATATTTTTCAATAAAAAAATTACTGAAAGTTCTTCAAGATGTGTTCTTTAAGATGGTATATTGATCGATTAAAAAAGTTTTGTGGTTTTCTTTAAAAAAAATCATGAAAAAGGCTTTTTTTTTGCGCTACAAGTGGGAGTAACGCCTTAAACGCGTTTTTCTCGAAATCACGTTTTCCGACGGCTTGTTGATAAAACCTTCGAAACTACTGGACCTTATGAAAATTTAACCACATATTCATTACAACTATAGCTATATCGCATATCAAGGATTTTTTCATTTTTGACATTTACTATTTTTGTTGCCAAAAACGGTGAAAATCACTTTTATTTTGTTTTTTCGAAAAATGTCCGTCATTTTGTCATTTGTGCATATATCAAAAATCGTATGATATGCGCTACAGCCATTAACATACTGAATCTAAAGCCGTTTGATTTTTTTGTTCCGAATGATCCATCTCCGATATTTCATCAACAGCACGGACTTACAATTTTTTGAGGACACTTTTTTAACTACCATTTTCGTCTATAAATAGTGATATGAATGAATAAATAAAAATTTTAAATGAATTTCGAAAGTATATTTATTAGTGTAAGAACTCTTGTATCAATATATATGATATAAGCCTTTAAAAAGTTCATGAAAATAGCCTTTTTTGGCGTCTAAAGTGAGAAGACCCGTTAAATACCTTGCTAAAAATATAATTTTAATTATTATTATTATTAATTAAATATAAATTACCTTGGTGGTAATAAAAAGATCTTCTCGTTTGACAGTTGCATCCTGGATCTTTTCCTTTACAGCTCTCCCGATCTCTTCCTCGTTCAGATAAAAAAAAGCGGTATCTATGTGGCGATATCCCAGATCGATTGCGTCCTTTACGGCCCTTTCTGCCTCGCCACCCTCGGACTGTAATAAAATAGTGTCGGACATAAAGCAAAAGCCAAAAGTTCCTCGAGTCCTCGATTATTCGATTGTACCTTGTTGGTGGCAACTTATTAGGTTTAGTTAGGTTTTTGGGCTTATGTTGATGGCAACTTGTTGGGAGGTGCGAGAAGACCTATCCAACGAGTAGCAAACTTTCAGAAGTATCTATTAACTATTTATCTCCATTATGAATGCTTCTATCTGATACTTTATCATCACTTATCCCTCATCCCTGATGGAAAAGAGCTTCGTTCGAGTATCTCAGCATTCAAATGGCCCGCTCGAAATTAGCATGCGAAAATGGCCGCGTGCTTTCAGCGTCTCTCAGCGCAGCGGCCGATCGGTGAGTGAGGATTACAGTGACGCAACGCGAGACTCGGTCGAGAGAATGACATGTTGGGGCATCGTACCAAGGAGTTAATTTTAGAAAAATACTTACCAGGTAGGTACCGAGCCCGAACATCGGCATGTTGTATCCATTCCAGAATTTGACAGAAGGCACATCTTTCGGATTGGCCATTTTCTTCGCGATTGATGCGAAAACGCCAAGTCCCCTGTTCAACTAGCGACGACTCGATCGATTTTTCCAATCCTGCGACCAGCGCTTCTCAATGATGCAATCGCTGAGCTGCGGCAGTGCGGCAATGCTGCAAAGGTTCGAAAATGCAATAAAACTTGGTCTAGAAGTTCTGATGAGGTAATGCTAGTACAAACAAACGCTATTAACCGTTGAGGTTTGTGACCAAGCCTTATCGCGATTGTCAAGAGTCAAGCTAGGAACGAGCAATGATAGCAGACAATCTACCTCAAGTAGCACGGTAAATAGTAGAAGAGGATTTAGGTTTGAGGTCTATTCAGGGTGAAACAGTCTTCAATCTTATCAACAGTGAGTGCATCGTCGTTCATAGACTTTCGTATTACCAGCTGCCGATAAAGACACATACGCATATAATCCGGAGTTGCTACAAAACTGAACACTCCTCTAGGAGCATCAGGACGGTTGGTCACGAGAGCGTGCAGAAATAGTTGACAATTGTGCTTTTGGTTGTGAACAATGGGGAGCAAATGGGTCTTATGGGAAGCAAAAAGTACCAACGGCTTAGTCGCTTACTGGAATTGGTTACTGAATTCAACATTCCAATGCTCTAAGGCTAACAAAGGAGTGACTTGCTCTTTGCTCTTCTTAAGACGGAATGATACCTCATCGCGGTCGGTATGGTAGAACAATTATAGATACCCAACAATCTCTGAAACGGCTCTTCAGATTCCGTCAAAACTTTGCCAAACGACGTCAAATAGATAGACGAACAGCTGTCTACCCCTCAAATTTTCTGAATTTGAGGACTAGACAGCTGTTCGTCTATCTATTTGACGTCATTTGGCAAAGTTTTGACGGGATCTGAAGAGCCGTTTCAGAGATTGTTGGGTATCTATAATTGTTCTACCATACCGACCGCGATGAGGTGTTATTCCGTCTTAAGATAGAACCTAGTATTTAGTATTAGTAAAAAGAAGCGTTTAGTAACTTACTACCATCGATTTGGGGATCCAACAGGCTATTGGTCCGGCGTTAGTAACCACTGGTGAGTCACTCAACGCTGCTGCTTTTAGTAACTTACTAGGATCGGTTTGGTGATTCATCGCACCATTGGGCCAACGCTCGATACCACTACTGAGTTTCTGAAACGCTGCTGCTTTTTGCCGCCCACGACATCCTACCCTAAAACTACAGAACCAATCAACTTTGTCGCAGCCAAGAAGACTCTGTCGGTAACTCACACCGCCTTAAGTATGCGGCATGAAAAATAAAGAAAAAAAATGGACTCGCGGTGAACAAGCCATGCTGTTGATTCTCAATAAAAGGAAGAGTTGGCAATTTTAAAGGGGGATAAAAATGGCGATCGTTGATTCTAGGCAGACTCGCGGGATGTTCCAATTCCGGCCAACTTCACAGTCATCAAGTCGAGCTTGCAAGAGTCGGCGCGGGTGTGGCAGCCCTGTGGGTTTTACCTAGCTGTTCGATCTTCATATTTGTGCTTACCTGTCGCGACTGCCTGTCACAGTAGCCATCAGTCCGCCTTAATTGATCTGCTCACGACTCCAATATTAATATCGCCGCGAGTGCACTCCAACTTTTCACATTGTTTACAAAACTTTTAATTTCTCGCATCGTCGATTCGAACCCTCGTCTTTTTTTTCGAGCCCCTTCGCTTTCCTCTCTCCGCGGGAATCATTCGAAATCGTAGAAACGCTTCCGCAACAGGTGTCAATGTAGCGCGTTCACACATGCCCGTGCATCGCGTCGCGACTCTATTGTTCCGATAACTTTTTTTTTCCATCACCTGCCTCGTTTATTGACACTTTACGACTCCGTCGGTGACTGTTGTGACCTATTTTTTCCCTTACTTCGTGGTAAATACATTCTCCCCGACAAGTGCTTCCACATCCAGGCAAACCGTAATATTTTCTTTCGCGTTCAACTGCACACACAAATCCTATAGAACTTGCATCGCTATCAGTTCCAGCCATTGGTTGCCCTTGTGCAGCTATGGATTACGATTATTTGATAAAGTTCCTGGCCCTCGGTGACTCGGGAGTCGGAAAAACGAGCTTCCTCTATCAGTATACCGATGGTAGCTTCAATTCACGATTCATTTCTACCGTGGGAATCGATTTTCGGGAAAAAAGAGTGGTAAGACCCATCTGGATGCCTATGGGTTTTCATTTTGACAATATTAATCATTGTTTAACGGGGAGAATGTGAAAATATATAACTTTGCGTGAATAATTAACATCACTGTACAGCATGTACATGTTTTATAGTGATGATGCTTCATTCTTTTTTCTTTCGATATTTTAATTACAGGTGTATCAGACAACAAATGGAAGGAGCCAGAGAGTCCATCTGCAGCTGTGGGATACAGCTGGTCAAGAGAGGTAGAATCTATAATGATATTTCTATATTGAGCCAGTACATCAAGTGTCGAATAATTATATGTGTGTGTGTGGGTGTTTTTGATATGACATATAATAACTATATACAGTATTGGTAGAATGCTTTATAACCATATACATATATACAAGATATGAAATATTAATACGAACAAGTGTGTCAAAGTTATATGTATATTTAACTGAATAACTCCATGAATACACAAATAAATGGATAAATTAATAAATAAATACATAACTTTATCCTAATTGTCTGGGTTCTTATTGGCATACTATATTTTCTATATATAGAGTATATGCGTATAAAGTATTATATCGCGGCAAAGTGAATGATGCGCCACGTGGAATACGAGTATCAGAGGTATAGCTAAAAATGCATATCGCATTTTTCTGTTAGATTATTGACAGTTGGGAAAAATGAACGATTCCATTTTGCGCTCCATCGAAAGAGGAACAATGCGAGATTATCCTTTTTCCCGAAATGGTAATCGTCGTGAAAAAAAGTGAGCGAATATTAATCCATTTTCCAATACTACAGTATAGTAATTACATGTAACGTGAATTATGGTATCGTAACACGTAGTATAATTATTACAATATTACTAGTTGTATGACTTGTGTTATAACTTTAGTACTAGTAATATAGTAAACCAAACAAACTATATTACTTTATTGAAATATACATTATAATTACTATATAGTACCATTAAAAGTAGTTGAAAGTTGCGCAAAGGAATCACTGCTAACGTTTTTAAACAAAAAGGGGATAATGAGAAATCGGGAAAGAGAAAAATCTCATTTTTTTCTGCTTTTAATAGACCGTAAAATGAGACTTGTCTTTTTTTTCCATTACTAATTCCAATAATAATAATAATATATTGTATGTATATATAGACATATTATTGTCTGTTAGGGAAAAAATACAAGTTTTATTTCACCCTCTATTATCTCTCTGAACGGACAATTTTTATTTATATATATATGTTTGTATAACAATATTTGTCTTGCATAGATTTGTATAAATTACTCAATTTTTAACAATTGCCCTCTAAACGACAATCCTGTAAATTAATCAATGAAAACAGGTTCAGAAGTTTAACGACCGCATTTTATCGGGATTCCATGGGTTTTCTCCTGCTGTTTGACTTGACGAATGAGCAATCGTTTCTGGAAGTCAGGAATTGGCTGGATCAGCTAAAGGTACAAATGGATGCATGTTGATGGTTTCGAAACACATTTTTTCGTTCAATTTTCGTCATGTTTCTATGCCGGCTGTCTTGAATGGGAAAGCAAGCTTTCATAGATAACACGTAACTTCCCTTCAAAATGTGGCTATCTCGTGGTATCCTATTACACGACTGACCTCCATTTCTTATCTGTCTATGGTTGCTCGAAAGCATGTGTTGCTGCGAACTTACTCGTAACTCGATTTTATGTGACACTGTGCACGGGTGTTCAGGAAGAGCCGAAAAATTGAGTACTGTGCAGGGGGCGTGACCTCTGTCGGTAAATCAGATCGCTCGACGCCAGCGATTTGAATCGTTGACGAATTTTTTTACATTTTAGTTGTGGAACTTTTGAACTTTACGAAAAAAAACATGTAGATAATCGGCTATTAAAAAAATTATCTTTGCTATGTTCCCTTTGCTTGCCCTTTTAGGCTTTCACATATCTATCCCTTTTATTTCTTCATAACGAGAATACCGGAAGAAATTATCATACTTGGAAGTTTCTTTTCGTCTCGTCAGTAATCCGCGATTTTAACTAGCGCTCGTTAATTGTTAAACAGACTCACGCGTATTGCGAGGACCCCGACATAATACTGTGCGGGAATAAGTCCGACTTGGAGCACAGGCGAGTCATCAGCGAGCAGAAAGCTCGCGAGCTTGCTGAGAAGAACGGGTAAGCTCTCACAAAGCCCTTACGCATATAAAAACCACCAAAGGCCAATTCATCGAGGAAAAAGGTGGCACGTGTCATACGAGAGTGCGAGTGCTAAACATCAATTTTATTATTTACTCCATAAAGATTGATCATACAAAATCGTACAAATTATTCGGCGAAGTTTTGACCGCTTTTCACAATACTTCTTATCGACTACCATCCGTCGGTATATTACCGTCCGTCGGTACATTACCTTCCGTCGGTACATTACCGTCCGTCGGTACATTACCATCCGTCGGTACATTACCGTCCGTCGGTACACTACCGTCCGTCGGTACAATACCGTCCATCGCTACTCTCCAGAGATCTCGTTGCTCGCACGCCTTGCTACGAAGTGAAATAATTTCCAGGTTGGTGTACCTCGAGACGAGTGCGGCGACCGGCCAGAACATCGCTCGCGCGATCGAGGTACTCCTCGACCGTGTGATGCGTCGGATGGAAGCGACGGTCGACACTTCGTTGTTGCCCCATCAGAGGGTCCTGCGATGCCACGAGCAGGACACCCCACCGCCGAAGAGTTCCTGCTACTGCTGACATTGTCACTTCACGTAGTCAGCAAACGTCCGCAACCAGAAACGTTTGCTCGCTGCGTCCACTGCGTTCCACGTGCCCAAAGACGAAGGATACGGGTCGAAAGAAGAGAGCGCACAATACCGCTCAGTGCGTAGGAAGAACAAATAGAAACGCGGGCTTGGAAATGATAATTAGTTTCCGAAGATTTTAGGTCCAAAAGGTGTCCGGATGCTGAAACAGGGTCTTCCTCCTTCCTACCACATTCGCGAACCACTCGTATTCCATTTTCCGACAGCCGCGCAATTGTCACGGAAAAATGATGTGGTCAACTGACCGATCACCCATCAAAGTCAAATTCCGTAGCCTGTTATGCACATAATACCAACACTTAATCAGAACTCAATCACGTCCAAACTCTGGGACTTGATCCATTGTTCATTGTGGCATTCCTCGAGCTCACTTGGTGACTTTTAACTGATCTTCCAGTATGATGAAGCCCAAACACATGCTCGGGTAACGTCAAGGTCCCCGACCCTTTCGGGACGAATTGTGACTCCAAAAAATGTTGACGTTTCCATCGCCCCGACAAAAACGTCACCCAATGTTCAAACCAAATATTTTCCATGAAAAACGCGTTTCCGTAACCGGAACTTCCACCTCTTACCTCAAATAATTATCAACATCCAAAAGGGGAATTTTTTCAGAGTCTCGAAAATATGACAGCCGGAACTTTGTCCAGTTACAAGACTTTTTTTTTCATGACAGATGGTCATTGTGAAACGGCAAGGATTTTTTTTTCATGGCTAGGGTGCCCCAAAGCTCATCGTGACCTCCGATATTTAATTTTCCACTTGAGATATTCTGGGCAATTACCGTGTTGTAAATTTCGGTTCGAGTCGATAATCCGCGGGGAATAATAATTCGCTGCCACGGAATGTGGTGCCGCGTACAATAGGAAGAAAAAACGCTGCCAATTTCTTAATCGAAAAGATTTTTCACGGGCCAATCGGTGAATGTCTTCCATGGATGAATCACTAGATCTGATCTTAATATATACATATATATATACATAATTGTAATTTCATTATATTGTTAACCTGCTCGATGATAATTCGATCGTGGCACATGCAATTGCGCAATTTGTACAAAGAAATCTTGTCCACCAATCGACGCGTTCGCCAACCACTGTGATTAATTTTTCACTGGGTAAGAGAAGAAAAGAACGAGCGAAAAAAACGTAGAAAAAAGTTGAAAATTTACCTTCGTTACCTTTAAGGGGTCTTCTCGCTTCGGACGCTAAAAAGGTGACTTTCATGCATTTTTTTTTATTGGTTTATATTATAGATATTGATATAAAAGTTGTTACACTTAAGGATGTTGAGTCCCTATGAAACATGTTAATGTTAATTGTTCAATAAATAACTTCTTAATCGTCATGAAATTTTTACACGACTTCCTGAATACTTCATGTAAAAACATACCAAATTTTCAGAATTCTATCATCATTACTTCAACCTCCTTAAGGGTTGAAATAAAAAATGATAAGAAAATTCTGAAAATTTGGTATGTTTTTGTATGAAGTATTTAAGAGGTCGTGTTAAAATTTCACGACGATTAGGAAGCTCGTTATTAAAAAATTAACATTTTGTTAAGAACAATTTTTAAAAGAAATAAAAAAAAATTTATCAATAAACTTCGTTTTGTTTCCGTTGCTTTCAGTATATTGTAGATATTATAAAATTGAGAGGTCAAAAAAAAAAAACTTATTGCAAAGTTACATCGGTTTCCATAAAACAACATATAATTTGTGAATGTTAATTCTTCAATAACGAGCTTCCTGATTGTCGTGAAATTTTTACACGACCTCTGAAATACTTCATACAAAAACATACCAAATTTTAAGAATTTTATCACCATTTGCGATTTGGGACTCACATCCTTAATAAATACACTTTCGAAATACATTTTTAAAAAATTCTATGTATTTATGCAACCTAACGTAACTTTAACCGCGTTTTTCTCGAAACAACGTTTTCCGACTGCTCGTTGATAAAATCTTCGAAACTGCTGAACCGGTCCTTATGAAATGTTAACCACATATTTTTTACAACTATAGCTATGTCGCGTATCGAGGATTTAAAAAAAATTTTGATACTGACTATTTTTTTGCCGAAAAACGGTGAAAAATCGGTTTTTTTTTGTTTTTTCGAAAAATGTCCGCCATTTTCTTATTTTTGTATGCTATAAAAAGTCGTATGATGTACGCTATATCCATTGGCACACGGAATCTAAAACCGTTTGATTTTTTTGTTTCGGACGACCCATCTCCGAGATTTCATCAACAGACCTACAATTTTTCAGTACACTTTTTTTACTACCATTTTCGTCTATAAATAGTGACTTAAATAAATAAATTTTTCATATTTATCTCGAACGTGCATTCATTAAGTGTGACAACTTTCATATCAATATAAATATAAATCTATCAAAAACGATTCATGAAAATAGCCTTTTTTAGCCTCGAAAGTGACAAGACCCCTTAATATCGGAGGGAGATCCTGCCGATCTCTTTGCCGATCGATATAGCGTTTTATATCTGTCCCCGTTACCTCCGTGCTCGTTATCACGAATTGAAGAACGATTCAACCGAGTCCGCGAGGGTTTGAACATTGTTAACAAATTTTCAAAGTGGACATTTAGTCAGCGATGCGTTTGACCTAGATTAAGGTATCTCAATTAAATATATATATATATATATATATATATATATATAACGATCAATAATCGTCTTCCTCTAAAAACTTTACGACGGCATTTGAGAAAAATCCTTTTTAAGGGTTTCTTCAATTCCCGCTACTTTCATCAATCCATTGAAAGACGAAACGTATTACCCTAATATTTCGAAAAATTATTGCTCGTAATCGGTCTGACGCGAGTGCAATAAACGATTGATATTTCGCGACAATTATCACAATCACGTATATTATATTACGCGACAAAAAAAAAATACGCACCTGTTTGTTCGCAGTGTGAGTCTCATCTCGCCACGATAAGTGTGATATCGATAGAATATAAGTACACATGATGGTTTATGGACAAGCAGCAACGGCTCGTGTTACGAGGATTTGTGGTCGGGTGCATTATACACTTATTGCTATACAAGTATTTTTTATGCGTTGTACGATAACGTAAGGTACGCGATATAATTATATTATACATAAAAATATAAAATTGACAAACGAAAACCAAAAACTCAAATGATCTGTAAATTATACGATATTGTCGCGCTTTGGAGGCGATTTTGACGCGTCGAAGCACGTGGGAAACAATCATATATTGTATTTAAAAAACGTTGAATTTAAAGACAGCTAAGTAGATATATAATATTTCTTTTATGAGTTCGAAAGTATGCCCTTGCGGGTTTTTGCGTATTGCCCTTCCCAATCGAACCCTTTCCGATTCCCTATTTCCCTACGTGCATTTCGCTTATCTAACGTAACTTCCGTTGCGTCCATAGCCGTCTTGAGCTTGACTATGCCACATTTGTCGAGGGCACGGGGAAACCGAGGAAAACTCGTGTCGGTATAGACGGGCGCATATTCTTCTGATTCTCTGGTGCACAGACGTTTCACTCGATATTTACACCAAGGTCTCAGCAGTATTGGCCTCCCGCTGGGTGGTTGATGCGCCAGCCGGAACACGGCTGAGCGGTCACCGCTCCGAGTATCGGCCATGCACAACGCCGCTCGACTCGGAGGACCGCTGGAGCCGAATCCCGACAGCCCATCCACCAGGGTCGGTTTATATACATCCGCGTCTCCCATTTTAATCTTACACCTGATTTATCTCGATAAATACTGCTGCGATCAATTATTGAATGTAGTGAAACTTTTACAGTTCAAAGAGGGACGTTCGAAGAATTCTTTTTTTTCTCCAAAATCCAAAATGGCAACGTTAAGATGGCCGACGTATTTTTTTAAACGGAAACATGATTTTTTTTCACTCCAAAACTTGTCAGGCCAAAAAAACGGCTTTGGAAGGATTTTTTTTTGGTGAATTCCATTATTTTTAGGTTAGAACGCCATTTTTTTTTACTATTTTAGCGCCATGGATGTTTCACTATTTTAGCACCATTTGGGATGCACCACGAGGAGGAAAAATCTTCACATCCCAAGTGTAGGTGTACGTGTGAGTGCGGGCGTGAGTCTGTTTGGGCTTGTTTGAAAGCCCAAACAAACCTAAAAAAGGATGAGGTCTCTGCGGTTCGTCACTTCCGGTATATCACATTTAAAAAACAAGTTGGCCATCTTTACGTCACCATTTTGAATTTTGAATGGCAATAATCTGTTTTTTGAACGTCCCCCTTCGAACTCTAAACGTTTCACCATACTCAATACTTTATTGGAACAGTATTTTTCGAGATAAATCAGGTGTAAAATAAAAATGGGACACCCGGTATATATAGGGAATGATAATTTCAAAGATATTTGTCTCCCAGGACCGTTCTCACAGGTAGTCAATTGTCCCAAAGCTCGACATTATGTAAATCCCAGTATCGTCGAAGTCACCTTTACATAAATGAAAGCATATTTATATAAAGATTATTTCAAGGACCCTTCTGTCTCTGAAATCAACGATTTGATTTAAACAAATTTACGGGCCGTCTTGAAAACAGTCCAGTGTGTTGATCGCCAACGTTACATAGTGGTAAAGACTTCAAAATTTCCTTTCCATATATATATATATATATAGGGAATAAGGAATAGTATATATAAAAAATCAACGGGACTCTGACTGTTTCATTCTATAGTTCCGTTGATCTTTTTTAACAAATGAAATTTATTTTAAAACTGATCCCCTCCCTTCTTTATCGTTTTCTCTCATCTTCCATTGGACCCTCTTCCGAACTCTTTTTGTCGTCTAGCTTTTTAAAAAAATTTCAAACAACCTCTCCTTGGTGACCAATGTCCAGAACTCTCACACTTTCCACTCGTTTCTCCTTCAGGCCCAGGCCCATTTATTTTCGTCTTGTGTCTCTTTTTCTTCCTCACATTTGAGGGTTCAGAAGGATATATATTGTGCATGTCGACAGCTTGTTCACACACAATATTAAAGCAAACGTTGAATATGCGTAAATGTATATTTACGAGTGCCAGTGAGTGGCACAATATCATCGAATATTGCGGAACTATAAGGATTACGATAAAATGTTATATATTCCACGCTTAGTACAATATATACTTATATATATATATATATACATACACAGGCTGTCCTAAATGTCATGCAACAATATGTATAAGCCGCGCGTGTTAAATGTTGCGTGACATTTGGGACACCCTGTACATACACTTGTGGAATTAATTCTGAACACTTAAAAAAAATTTCACAATTTCACATTTATTGATTATTTTCACGTTATAATCATTATCCTTATGGAAGTGGGCTTATTGGGGCAAATAATAAGTCATTTCGGCGTAGCAGTATACATAGATTTTGCGTAACTATAAAAAATAAGCTAATTTCTATTAAAAGTGTCTAGAATTAATTCCACTAGTGTAAATAAGTGATGTTCAAGTTGTGAGAGTATTTATCAAATAAATAAAATTGTCTGTTCAAAAAAATTGGAGCATTTTTTTTTCGATTAAAAATACGATTAAATCCTCCTTTCCCTTTTTTCTTTAATTAATAATACAATTAAAAGGGTTGACGAGCAGACGTGGCTTTGCAGGTACTGACGAGCTCAATCGACAATGGAAGCGTCGATTATTCGTTCTGCTGGAAAATTTGGCCCACTGACCCGTGTTCTCCTGCAGATGAGCGGGACCATAAGACGAAAAAAATGGTAATTTTTGGACGAATGTGAGAGCGCATGGTAAAAAAATTCATTTCTCTGAATTGGCGGAGAAATAAAACCTCGACTCGCGTTTGGACGTAATTTTTGGAGGGCGAAATAAAGGCGGAAAATAACGCGATATTGGCAAATATTGATTATCGATAATGTGCATATATGGAGGCGGGAATGTAACGTTAGCGATAAGGGTGGAATTTAGTAAGGGTGACGGTGGATGTTATCACGGATAGTTTATCACGATAATGGGGTGTTACAACTCTAATCACGATTCGAGGAGCCCCATTAGCAGTGGGGATGTGTTCCCTTCCGCCGGAAACGACCCCTCGATACAAATGGCCTATTCCGCCCAATCGCCACGTACCAACGCGTCGTCAAATTTTTTTTTCCCCCATCCGCATCCCTTAGTCTCCCATATTGCGTGATCAACAGTGACGACGCGTTTAAATTTCATCCCCCGCTGTGACTTTCTCGGTGTTCCGGAATAACGCAACGATTCGAAGAATTAATTGTACCGTGAATCAGTTTGAAAGAACAAACATAAAAAACATTTCAAAGAGCAAGCTCTTATCAAAAGGATTAATTAATTATTAATTAATTATTAATTAATTTAACTGTACTAAAAGGTCAAAAATAATGTTCAGTAAAATTAAAAATCAAAACAGTATGACTACAAAAAAGTCTCTTCCTTTCCCACTCATCCTAGGTGCAAGTACTTGAAAGGTTCTGACGAAATTTAACGCTGAAATTTGATTTAAAAATCAAACGATTTTGATGGAATTTGGTATAAATCTTTCTGACCTTATTGTATAAAACATGACCCTAAATGTATTTTTTTATTGCCAAATGTAACCATTTTTTTTCGGAGAATTCAATCTTTTTGTTTCAAAGCGTACCATTCCATTGATTTTCAACATTCCAGACTTTTTCTTGGTTCATATTCCCCGGATGAATGTTAATGAAAGAAAAATGTTCGTAGGCTTTTTTTAGACAACAACCGCCGCAATCCGGCGAAGACGGTGCTATTTTTCGCCATTCGCCATTTTTTAAAATCATTAAAATAAATACCATGTAATAGCCAAAAGTAGCAATAAAATATACCCTTATAAAAAAAGTGGGGAGGAAATCGGTTGAAAAAAAAGAAATTCAGCTATTTTGCTCTTGCTAGGGGAGGGGGTGGGTAGATTCTCGGCACTTCATGTTTCCAGGTTCGTCACGATGTAAATTATTTTTTATTCGTACTTCTGCTGAAAATCTTCCAAACTAAAGAAAAAGCGAACCATCGTTAAAACAAAATGTCTCCATGCGTGTTTTTTATCCGCTCTTTGCGATATTCAAAACATATCATAGAACGACTTTATTAAACAATTTTATATCGCGTAGAAAAGATTTTACCCTGAAGGTGGGAGTTAAATTAATAGAGTAAGAATTGCGGGGCGAGACCTTGTCGTTTATTGCAATTTCCAAAATAGTCACGAAGTATATACCGTTTTATATGGAGAATCGAACTATTCTCATGAAAGGACGATGTATAATTTATTATCGATTTTACATTTACTGTTGACTTTATACATGTTGTAATATTTTAGTACTCATCTTATTTTTTATATATATATATATGTGTGTGTGTGTGTGTGTGTGTGTGTGTGTGTGTGTGCGCGTGCGCGCGTGCGTGTGTGTGTGTGTATTATGTATGTATGTATATTTATATAAATTAGAGTATCGAAAAAAATCACTTCTCTTCACTCAAAGTATCAGGTATACTTTTTTAAACGCCAAATTTGAGCTCTCTAAATCAACTCCAAGTGGTAGCGTTCGCTAATTTTTTATCACGTTTGATTATAGTTGATTCTCAAGCCTTACAGCTTCGATAAGCTGTAAGGCTTTTTTTGTTGTAAATCTCGATATGGATATTCTTTAACAAATTATAGTTTCTCGAAAAATGTATTTTGTTTCCACATGCAATTTCTGAAAAATGTATTCTTTTCCCACATGCAATTTCTGAAAAATGTATTCTTTTCCCACATGCAATTTCTGAAAAATGGATTCTTTTCCCACATGCAATTTCGAAAACTGTTGAGATTTAATAATTGTAAAATTTATTATATTACGATTAGAAAAAAAATATTATTACAGCTATGACGGTCACCTTCGGCAATCGTCAACCGGATGTGACGAATACTATTGTAATTACTTGTAGAGTCATTAAGAATTGTAAAGAACCAGTTTCCTTTGCAGGGAAATTAAATGGGGGGAAAAATTGTCGAGCGATTATCACTTGACTTAGAGAGCCCAAACTTCGAATGGATTTTTTAAATAGTTAATACTATCCTTTCAAGGGGGAGACATGAAAGTTTTTTTTCGACACTCCGTAATGCATGTATGCGTGTATAAGTTACAGTTGAAATCCATTTTTAGTTTAAACGCGTTGTACCTAGTAGACACTAGTGCTGACGTTAGTACCAGTGTTTCCTAGTTAAAACTAGTTGTAAGTAACGTGCGAATGTTACTTGAATCAGTAAATCTCGGTTTCACTAGGAAAGACTCTAGCTTCTACTAGGAAAAACTAAAACTCCCTGGTGCATAAATTTGAATGTTACTAGAAAACTAGTTTCCACTAGGAGAAACTAGCGTTCCGTAGGAAAAACTCCACTTTGACTAGGAACAACTAGTTTTAACGAAATGAATCGGTTACAACTGTTTGGGTTTCTTCGGGTTACTAGTTTTTCCTGATTAAGACGAGTTTCAACTAACATTCAAATTTATTTATCAGTCAATACCAGTTTTCACTAGGGAAAACGCGTTTAAACCGAAAAAACCTAGTTTTCACCCGGAACAGTTCGTTTTCACTAGGAAAAACTAGTTTTCACTATAATTTTACTATGACTTGTTTTTTTATAGTGAACCAGTTTTTCACTATAAAAACTAGTGAAACTGAACAGTGAAAACTAGTTTTTCACCATAAAAAACTAGTTTTTCATAGTGAAAAGTGAATAGTGAAAAACTTTCATGGTGAAAAACTAGTTCTAACGAAATGTATCGATTACGACTGTTTGGGTTCCTGTGGGTTACTAGTTTTTCCTGATTAAGACGAGTATCTACTAACATTGAAATCTATTTATCAGTCAATACCGGTTTTCACTAGGGAAAACGCGTTTAAACTGAAAAAACCTAGTTTCCACCAGGAACAGTTCGTTTTCACTAGGAAAAACTAGTTTTCACTATGATTTCACTATAACGAGTTTTTCATAGCGAACTAGTTTTTCACTATGAAAAATAGTGAAACTAAACAGTGAAAACTAGTTTTTCAATATGAAAAACTAGTTTTTCATAGGGAAAAAGTGAATAGTGAAAAACTTTCATAGTGAAACATTAGTTTGCACTTCAAAAAATTAGTATTTACTAGAAAAAACGAGAATTTACTGATGAATAAATATGAACGTAAGTTAAAGCTAGTTTTAACTAGAAAAAACTAGTTTTTCATAGTGAAAAGTGAATAGTGAACAACTTTCATTGTGAAAAACTAGTTCTAACGAAATGTAACGATTATGACTGTTTGGGTTCCTTTGGGTTACTAGTTTTTCCTGATTAAGACGAGTTTCAACTAACATTCAAATTTATTTATCAGTCAATGCCGGTTTTCACTAGGGAAAACGCGTTTAAACTAAAAAAAACCTAGTTTCTACCAGGAACAGTTCATTTTCACTAGGAAAAACTAGTTTTCACTATGATTTCACACAATGACTAGTACAATGACTTCACTATAACTAGTTTTTCATAGTGAACTAGTTTTCACTGAACAGTGAAAACTAGAATAGTTTTTCACTATTCATTTTTTCACTATGAAAAACTAGTTTTTCATAGTGAAAAACTAGTTTTTCATGAAAAACTAGTTTTTTCATGTAACTAGCATAGTTTTTCATCAACTAGCACTAGTTTTTCATAGTGAAAAAGTGAATAGTGAAAAACTAGTTTTTCATAGTGAAAAAGTGAATAGTGAAAAACTAGTTTTTCATAGTGAAAAAGTGAATAGTGAAAAACTAGTTTTTCATTGTGAAAAAGTGAATAGTGAAAAACTAGTTTTTCATACTGAAAAAGTGAATAGTGAAAAACTAGTTTTTCATAGTGAAAAAGTGAATAGTGAAAAACTTTCATACTGAAGAATTAGTCTGCACTTCAAAAAATTAGTATTTACTAGAAAACACGAGAATTTACTGATGAATAAATTTGAACGTTAGTTAAAACTAGTTTTAACTAGAAAAAAATAGTTTTTCACTACGAAAAACTAGTTTTCCACAGTGGAAAAGTGAATAGTGAAAAACTCGTTTTCCCTAGAAAAAAACTAGTTTGCACTCCAAAAAACTACTATTTACTAGAAAAAACTAGAATTTACAGATGAATAAATTTGAACGTTAGTTAAAACTAGTGTTAACTAGAAAAAATTAGTTCTACGGAAATTAATCTGTTGAAACTGTTTGGTATACTAGTTTTCTTCCTGGGTAAGACGAGTCTCAATTAATATTCAAATTTATTTATCAGTAAATTTTAGTTTTTAGTAGAAAAAACTAGTTGTAACAAAGGCGTTCAGTAGAAAACTAGTTATTACTAGGAAAAACGCGTTTTAACCCTAACACGTACACACACGCACACACACACACACATATATTTATATATATATATACAAATACATATATAACTTCCATTATACAATATTGAAGTGTTTACATTACTTTTGGTCCACCTCTATGTAAAAAGATTGGCTACAAAGGACCCACGATCGAAGACTCCGTTCCTCGTGCGTCGTTCGAGTGTCCAAGAATGTTTCTCCTCGTTCGTTGAGCAAAAAAAAAAGCACCTGAAAAAAAATATCGCCTCGACAGAGCGCACGCGACGATGCATTTGCAAATTCATTTTACATTATTTACAGAGAACGTTCTTTTGCTGCCACCTGCAGCAGGGTCGCGCATGTTTTTCCACAAGTAGAGAAAAGAGGGTTGAAAAAGTCGACACTGGAAAATCGCTGGGACAACGTGGATGAGTAGTTCGATGACGAGCTTGGTCACCGAAGGATTCCACTTTGAAGGATCGTTAGCCAATGTATTTCGATTGGATTTTGTTTGGGTTGGCGGAGCACGGGAAAGAAACTGAAAAAGTAGAAACGGGATGGTTTGTACAGATCGGTGGAAAAAAAAGCGTCACTAACTCTCGTTCAAGAGAACATCAAGATCGGAGTTCACTGATGTCGTCGTTGTCGGAACGTTCGAGGGACTCTCGTCAGGTGTGTCGGGAGAGACGAGAGGCTCGGTCTGATTGGACCTGGATTCTTCGGTGGTGACCGAACGGTCATTGGACGCGGAGTGTTCACCCCGGAAAATCGGCGAATCGCAAAGTCTCTCGATCTTCTTCATCTTGCCGCTGATGTTCCAATTGTGTCTTGCAAGGCTCGTCGCTGCGCAGCCCTTTTTTCTCACCCTGAAGCACTTTTTGCGATATAACCTCTCGACGAATGCGAGGAAGGGCGATTGGTCACCGGGGTCGACCATTTTTGGCCTCGCGTCGTTTCTCTTGGTCTCGTCGTCGCTGACGTTCGTCTTCTTCGACGGAGAAACTACCTGCGGTTGAGATTGGCGATTGGCAGCTTGGCTAGTCGGGGACAAATTCTTCGCTGGAAGTCCAGCCTCGAGCGTCGATTCGTCAGGTGTGTCCTTCTTCCGAATCGACCTCGCGACCTCCACCACCTCGACGGAACGATCCTTGTCTCGGTCGTCCGCTACGAAGCACAGGATCTTCGAGATTGACGAATTTACAGATAAGAAGGACGACGACGAGGACGGATCCTTCGTCTTGCGCGGCGACGCCAGCGTCTTCATCGTCTCGACAATGCGCCTCTTGAATCTCGCGATCTTTCCTACTTTGGTCTCGCGGTCGGGAGCTAAAGTGCCCGGAAGGCCACCCATCGAGAGATCATCCTTCGAACGGACGTCGACGCGCTTGCCAAAGAAACGAGCCATTGTCGTCTGCAAACGGGCGGAGAAGAAAAATAGTCATGTGCGAGACGAGCCACTTATTGATTTTAGAAATACGAGCAAATTTGGAAATAGGATTTTTTCGGGATCGAGCTTTGTAGCCTTGGGCTCGAAACTTTCATTTGCAGCGGAGAGCTTGTAATGATTCGAAAAATTGACCGAGCTGTGACGATTCTTGTGAAGGGTGACACGATTTACCCTTTTTTACTTTGCATTTTTTTTCCTTCGAAACTATGTTTTATGAAACGGTGTAAGTATCTGAAAATCGCATAAGAGCGTAGTTTATTACATTTTCTATCGTATGACCGGACGATTTTTATTATATGGTTATGCATTTGTTAATGGGAAAGTATCGAAGTTATTTTTTTGGCTGAAAATCGAACTTTTTTGTCTACAGTTTGCCATTTGCGTAATTTTCGGAATTTCAGAAAAGTATTTGGTCGTGCTAAGCTTTTGTTGTTATACCAAAAGTAATTTTATTTTTATTTTTCAGTTCGGGTCACTGAAGATCACTCCACTGAAGATTCCACCATTGAAGATCATTCCACTTATAAGGGGCTGTTCATTTATTACGTAAGACGATTTAGGGGTGGGGGGTCGAACAAGTCTCATTTTTTTCTTACGTGGGGGTGGGAAAGGTTTTAGTAAGATCTAAACTTACGTAAGTTTAAAAACTCTCACGTAAGATCATAAAAGTTCATGGCATTTCTTCGAAAATTGAAAAAATGAAGGTTAGGAAAATTGAACAATAAAGAAAAAGGGAAGGTAACGAAGTTATGTGCCACATGAAATACAAAAATATTGACACATAGCAGAGACGTTTTAGTCGCTAATCCATTTGCTGATTGGCTGTTGAGCCCTTGGACTGATTCACAAAATTGAAACGTTAACAAAATACATATTAAAACATTACTTTTCTATAACACAAACCAACGCATTTTTCTATTTTTCCCACTGTTTTTTTTTGTGATTTTGGTAGATACTAATCTTACATAAAATTGAGGGGGGTGGGGGGAGGTTCATCCAATCATATTTTTTCTTATATAAGGGGGGATGGGTTAGAAAGTGGCTAAAACCGTCTTACGCATTAAATGAACAGCCTCTAAAGGGAATGGTGGTTAATTAGGCACAAAATGCAACAATCTCTCTGGGAGGTTCGTCCGACGATGAGAAGACGAGACGAGATCTCTGGCGTCAAGGTCTTAACGTAAGCTCTAGCTGCTTATCAGCGTCTATTCCCATCTTGATGTTTCGAACCTCCCGACCATTATGCCCAGCTTACCATCATATAAGCTCTTTGTCGAGACGCAAGACAGGAAATCGCGTTTACTGATTGATCCTCGGATGTTTCGTGAAAGGGCATAGACAGCTTGCCAATCGTTCAAGCCGTAACGAGCTTTTCTACTTAGTCCGTAGTTTCGTATTCTTCAAAGCAGTTCACCTCCTGCCGCTAAGTGCTCTTGGCGATCGCTGCCATTTATGGCTCCTGCAGTTTTGCGTTAAGGCCTTAGGCCACAGTAACGGGTATAAAATCACGTGCGAATTTAACAATTTTTTTTCGCATGAAACAGTGATTCACGCATAAAATTAATTTTATTTTAATTAATTTTAAGAAACTTCTCGAAACACCTTTTTTCCAATTGGCGTGACAAATAACTTCAACAATTTCCACTCGATTTACGTTAAATTTTAAAATTATATTCCTAATTGCATTTCGCAGAGAAGTTCCTACGGAATTTCTGATTAATCGAAAACGTTCCATTTTATGAGCAGTTTATGGGCAGTTGTAACGAAATTTTTCACTGAAAATTAATTTCTTAAGTTCAAATACCTACAACTTTTGAATAAAACAATATTTTGTATTTTTTTGTAAATTTGTAAATTTGTAAATTTGTAAAATTTGTAAATTTGTAAAATTTGTAAATTTGTAAAATTTGTAAATTTGTAAATTTGTAAATTTGTAAAACAATATTTAAAACAATAAAACAATTTCCACTCGATTTACTTTAAATTTTAAAGTTATATTCCTAATTGCATTTCGCAGAGAAGTGCCTACGGAATTTCTGATTAATCGAAAACGTTCCATTTTATGAGCAGTTTATGAGCAGCTATAACGAAATTTTTCACTGAAAATTAATTTCTTAAGTTCAAATACCTACGACTTTTAAACAAAACAATATTTTTTAAATTCCGTACGTACTTCTCTAGGTATTCTAATGTAGATCGATGAGAATTTTTGTTTTTCGTTCTAGGTAAAAAAATTGTGGATGCTAAATGTCAAAAAAAGATAACAAAAGAAAATATTGGTAGTCGGCCATTTTGTACATCGAAAAAAAATCTATACATTTTCTAACAGCTTGATGTTCGTACTAAACAGACGTGTAATTAATTTTATGAGTGAATCACTTTTTCATACGAAAAAAAACGGTTAAATTCGCCCATGACGTTATACCCGTTGCTGTGGCCTAAGGCCTCAACGAACGCTCCTGATTCGCAGCCCGGCCTGATTCCTTCAACCTCACGTCAGTTTTGTGGAAGTTGAAACTCAAGTGGGCAACTTAGCTGCTCCATAAGACCAAACTTCAAGTGCCTTTCAGAACCATACTTGAACTGCCACTATCGAAAACAAGCATGCTGAAGACATTTGATGACGTTTTGATCAGCTATCATTGCGGTTTCTTTTAGCGAACCAGCGATTGAAACTAAATTTTATGCAATTTCTCGACTGTTGGCGCCTCATCCAACCTACAAAGCTACAATTTCCAATCAGATATAAAACGGAGAAAAACACAGCTGGCCGACGAAGTGTCATGAGGATATCTCATGCATTACTTCGAATGTTCCAAGTTGGAAGCAAATGGGATACGCATACGCGTTTCTACTTGACTTATGCATAGAGGAATTAGGGGATTCCGTAAAGCCCGTGCGGTTGCGTTAACGTGGATATATAACCGGATATATACGCGTCGCATAGAGGCAAATGTATGTGGAGAGCAGCGAAGAGATAGGTAGCGTCTTCGAAGGCAATCGCGGTGTCGTTTAGCAAGGCAGCGTCCAATTAATCCCGTTGGATAGTCTCACCCCAATGAAGAAACCCCGGCGAGGACGATTGTGCTCTATGGGCGGTGAGGGTCGTTCGCTCTTCGTCCGGTTATACAGAAAGAGAGATGAGAGAGAGAAAGAGAGAGAGAGAGAGAGAGAGAGAGAGAGAGGGAGAGCGAAGGTTAACGACGTAATTTCCCAACGAGAATATGGAAGGTGCTGCAGCTTCTCCCGCGGGACTGGAAGCGCCTGAGAAAACGTAGATGGCGACGAAGATGGAGACAGATAACTATGGCGGTCCCACCTCCAGCTATAACGGATTCCCGAGCCGAAGATCCGTCGGGCAATGTGGGATTTTCCGAAAGGGGTGAAAAATACCGAGACCGCCTTCCGTAATGTGGTGTCCGATATGGACGAAAAGCTGATGGATAGAAAGGGAGCGAACGATCTACCAAATCGAAGAGAAAAGAACCATATGTCTTGGAAAGCCACTACCCAGCGATTTCATGAGGATTTCTCACTAGTGAAGTATTTCGTGCAATCAGCCGCGTCACCACCAAATTTCCGCAACTTTCTTGTCGTTGAATGGAACTGCGACTCACCACCAGATCTTGGTTATCAAGAAGCTTAAAGGGATCTGGAGGAATCCCTGATCCAAGGGATTGGAAAAGTGTTATCGTCTGTCCCTGTCATTGAGCTGGGTCTGGCCCTATTTCCCCTAAAGCTCAATTACCTGCAAGGTCTCCAGGTCTGCGTATCTTAATCGAAGGTGAAATTACCTTTGGGGTCGTAAATCCAAGATTTAGGGGATTATAGCTCGAGTGTAATTTCCGCATGTCGGCACGTCATGATTCGGACTCGAGTCGTTCGAATCATCATCCTGCACCGATTTGAATCTTATTCCAGTCATACTGCTGCTTAGTCCGGCTTATTACCGAACCGTGGAAGACGTTCGAGCTAATTGTCATAGGGTGCACGTAACTCACCAGGCAGATGAGAGTCGTGAGAAGCGCCAGGGCCACCGCGTACCAGTGATCGATCATCCATCGTTGAAACTGGGCAAGACTGACGTCCGACAGCAGCAGTCTCCTCAAGGTTGCCAGTGGTCCGCTAGGGTCGACCTGCGTCATGAAAATTCGGGTCAAGTCCGGTTTTCGTAGTATCGTCCGGTCAAGATGGTCACAAACGTAGAAGACAAACCCGGACATGAGAATGATTGAAATGGACACATGATTGATCATTTGCCTGAAACTTCTTCGTGGCCACGAGCAACTTGTGCAATACCCGTGTGTTGTCTGTTTCTAACGACTAACGCAATCCGACAGATTTCCTGACTTCTAGGCTCCTCTCTTCTTGTTCGGTTACCAAACTTCATGCGATCAATTGACATATGATGGACATCCTCAATCAAATAAGATTTTAGGGCAAGTGATCTACCACTTTAGCTGCTTCAGCTTTGGAAGACTTTGGGCTTTGGAATACTTGCCGCCAAGAACAAACGGCCACCATGAAGATGCAAAAGATAAACCACTCCTTTGCAATTTCTTGCGAAACCAATATCCGTCATCTACCGTTCTGATAAGTTTGGAATCACTCCGCGATCGCGAACTTTTGACATCGTTACGTTGGCCTCGATTGATTCGTCCCGCGTTTGCGCGTCAAGAAGACACCTCAAAATGAGGCCAGCCGATTGACTCAGGGCTTTTTCGAAAATTCCAACCGACACATATTAATAGCGAGGAACGTATCTCTTGAGCTTTTCCCGAAGGAGCCGCAGGGCTCGTCGTGTCATCAAACTTTTCTCGTTAAACAAACATTAACGGGAGAACTTTCATTCGACATTTTCGGTCGCTGCGCGCAAGACGTCATCTGGACCCTGAATTTTCATCATGTCTCATTTGATTCCATTTACTTGAAATTCAAGTAGCGTTTAGTTAATGCAGCTGCGAACGTGTGGCACTATCTTAGTAGCATTAGGGCTGACGAGGCAAGGGCTGCAGGCTGATGCATATATATTATATAGGGGGGGGGAAACATTTTGAATCCGTGCTATCTATTATCCCGGAAATCTATCCGTCCGATTAGCTTCAAATTCAGACAGAGCACATTTTGTAACATCTTCTATTGTATGACCACATGCTTTTTTCATAAGTTCATTCACTTGTTATAATGACGAGTTATTCCACCTACTTTTTGATCTATAATCAAGTTTTTTCTACAGCTGTTCAATTGCATAATTTTCAAAATTTCAAATAAATATCCGATCGTACGGAAGTTTGATTACTATACTAAAAGATAAATGGAATTCTTTTTCCATTTCGGATCACCGTAGTTGCCGGAACCACCTACAACGATTGCCCATCCATCGACGGCGGAACTTCGTTGAAATAATAATAACTCCATTGTTCATCGATATATTTAAAGAAAAAAATCTCAAACTTGACAAGATTATGTATAAGATGTGTGTAAAATCCTGACATCGTTGTCCCAATAATCTCTTCAGAAAAAAATATCAAAAGACGACCTGCTTTTTGGGCTTAAGCAGGCCTGCTACAGGGCCTAAGTAGGCCTAAGCAGGCCTGCTGAAAAGATTGCCAAAGTATGCAATACCTCACGACAGCGCTGAAAAACGTCGCAATAGCCGTTATACTCGTTGCACGGTGTACCAGGCTTGGACATCATATCAGGTATTTCGTAAGGTGGCGAATTCCAGGAGAATGAGGATCTGAAACAGGTCATGGAAAAAGGCGTGTACAGTGAAAGTGGCTTAGCGTCGGAAGTGCTTTTTCGCCTTGTCTGTGTTGCGACAAATCCACCATTCGTGAATTCTTAGGAACAATACATAATTTTCCTCCTTCGCGTGTAGACACGTCTGTATATTTAAACGTGCATAAATATGTGTTTCGCTCTCTCGGTAGCTCTTGGTGTCATATTTTCCTTTTTTCTTCTCCCTGTCTCTTTGGCCGTGTCCTACCTAGTAGGGCGACCGCATGGCGGTATGGTAATGCAGCGGGAAGTCTTCCCTATAGTAGGGAAAGCATGCGTCGAGGGTGCGTGACACGGACGCCGGTGGCAAAGAGAGAGGGAGAGTGGGAGAGAGAGAGAGAGAGAGAGAGAGAGAGAGAGAGAGAGAGAGAGAACGGAAGAAAGAGCTTACAGGCAGAGCTGATCCTCCCCAGGCAATTTGCAGCAGAGCTCGCAGCTCTTAGTCGGAGGATCGTTCGGTCCCGCGATGCACTGACAGGACTCCAGACCGTAAGCCAGACAAATGCTGCCTGTGCATTCCTGCAAAACGGAAACGAAGATTTCTCCTGAGAGGTTTGAATATCGCGAAGTCTTTCCTTCAGTCCTGCAGACGATATACAGCTCTTCTATTATGGATTTTAGATTTATTTTTCTCTATGTACCTGCGATGCGAATGGAAGAAAAGGCCCGACGACAGAACGAGCGGAAATTGGACTCAGACCAGAGGATAAAGAACCAGAGCAAAAGCGAAATAAAAAAAACGACCAAGCAACGAAGTACACACAATGAGGATGGCAAAAAGAGAAGTGAATCAATTGCAAAAGAGGACAAAGAATCTGGAGAAAATATAAAAGCTCTCGAACGCGATGGAACTTTTTCGGATAATGTCGAACAAAAAGAATGCAAAAAATAGTATACGGGAAAAATAGCTCGTCGAGCAGCCTCGAGAGCAGAGAGAATTCGATTGCCGGAGGTTCACGTCATCTCATTGTCCCTCCACGAGACAATGAAGCAGTCTCATTGATAATACCACGGATGGAAAAATAGCTGAATAAGCGAGTCCTGGGTAAGTACAACGTGGTAAGAAGCCTTCAATAATTGACGAGTGAAACGATCAGGTGCACGCAATACAAATAATTTCCTTCAAAGATGCAACAGACGGGAATACTTTCGTCGTGGGCAAAGGCGCGTGAAAACAATTGTTTATCAATTTTTATTTATTATATTAAATTATAATTACGTGGTGTGATGGAAAAGATTCGAGGTCGTGTCGACGTTGAAAATACAGAGCGAGCTAATTTCTCTACATTCGAAAAAGACACTTTTCCAATGTGGAAAGGAAATGTTTTCTTTATACCTTAAGGGAATAACATACGTTTGAAATTGGAAACATACGATTTTTTGTTGTTCAGTTTTATAGGCTAGGGTCTAAACGTTAATTTGTAACGAAGATTTTGGAAAAATTAAAAAAATTGACGGATTTATGACCATTTTTGTGAAGGGTCCGTCCACTGCGCTACGGCGAATCAGTCCGCTGCGATTTACACTGCGACCTCGCATGTCGGCACAGCGACGGGATCGGGTCGGCATCACACTTGCAAAAATGGAGATGCGCATCGTCCACTTGAGGCGACTCTGCGCAGTTGGGGTAACTCGTTGCAGCAACCCTCAAAGCATTCTCTTATTGTCTATACTGCTGTCAACGAGAGAACGACACGCTTCCGAACCTAAATTCGCCCGGTACGCTCAGATTCCGCGCAATGCGCCGCCCTCTTCCCCCTCTCTACGTTGCCGAACGAGCTCTGCGCCGAAGTTACAGGCTCTGGCAAGCCCCACTACCCCCACCCAACCCCCAGGCAGTTCAAAGCTGCGCGGCGCTGTGTCGTTCTCTCGTTGAACGCAGTATGCTTCGAGTTTTACGTTAGGGTCTGGCGCTTCTCCCACCATGCGCTACGCCGATATGAGAGGTCGCAGTGTAATATTTTTCTTTTGCATTTTTCTCAAACTCTATTCGTCCGATTCACTTCAAATTTGGATAGAGCATAGTTTAGACCACATTCCATCGTATGGCCGGATGATATTTCCATACGTTCATCTGTTTGTTAATAACAAATTACTAAAGCTGTTTTTATTCGTCGAAAATCGAACGTTTTTTTCTACAGCCGCCTATTATCGTGATTCCGAAAATAAAAAAAGTATACCGTCACACGAAAGCTTTATTATTATACTAAAGGTATAACTCGTTAGCAGATATACTAACATAAAGTCATTTGCGGAAAATTCTTCGAAAACAATTGCCCGAATGAAAATATCTTTAATACAATTTTCTGAAAGAATTATTTCTCGAGTGAACAATTTCTTGAATACAGTTTATCGATCGGAAAATAAAAGAATTTTGTTTTGAAGAAAAAAGAAACAAAAAAGCTTTAAAAAGGGGTCAGACCGCGCCACGTCCACATCGTTGATTCTGAGTTATGCTGAGTGTGGGAACGTATATTTCTGGCGCTTGTTAATGCTGAAATCAATAACAGGAAAACGAATGCAAGGAAAATTCGACCCGACAAAATTAGTTGCCCGAAAAATATCGCCGAAAATATTTGTTCGGGAAGTGTTTTATTTGAGGAATTGTTCATTCAGGGAAACGGTTTTTCGGGAAATTGTCCATTTGAGAATTTGTTCATTCGCGGAACTGTCCATTCGGGATGTTGTATTCCAGAAATGGTTTATTTCGGAAATGGTTTATTTTGGAAACGGTTTCTTTAGGAAATGGTTTATTTTGGAAATGGTCTACTTTGGAAATTGCTTATTTTGGAAATGGTTTATTTTGGAAATGGTTTATGTTGGAAATGGTTTATTTTGGAAATGGTTTATTTTGGAAATGGTTTATTTTGGAAATGGTTTATTTTGGAAATGGTTTATTTTGGAAATGGTTTATTTTGGAAATGGTTTATTTTGGAAATGGTTTATTTTGGAAATGGTTCATTTTGGAAATTATTTATTTTGGAAATAGTTTATTTTGGAAATTGTTTATTTGGTAAATTGTTTTCGGGGAATTGTTCTTTCGGGAAATTGTATTTGACAAATTGTTACCAAAAAACTGTCATTTGGGCAAATGTTTTTCGAGAAACTTTCCGCAAAGCATACTAAGTATACTAGAGTAATTTCCTGGTTCCACCTGTGCCGTTTCCTACTGCTTTGTTTATAACTTTGACACACGTGTGCCGATAATTCGTCGATGTACACGCGTCGTCGATGCTCGATGACAAATCCGAGGGTACTTTCGCCAATGGATCCAAACGCGGTCGAGTGCTTGGAGGGTGAATAATACGCGAGAGCAAGTAACGTCGAAGTGGACCGTGAACACGGGCAGCGCTACTTGACATCCTGTCGATATTACTGCTGCTACGCCTCTCCGATTAGTCTACGGCCAATACCTCGGATGTTCAATCACGAGAATGGCATCGTAGATCCCTTGCAAAGTTCGGCCATTCAACGGGAATCAGCGACCATCGGCCGATAATTGATCCTCATCCTACGCCCCCCCCCGCCACTCGGCATTGCGAAAAGATCGATCGGTAAAAAAGTCGACGAGGTTGGAAAAAGACCGAACGATCCTGACCAGGCTCCTGAATTATTTATAGCACAGGCCCCATCAGACTATACCTCGCCCTCCCTCTTTCGAGGATCATGTTTCGCACGAATTGAAATGGACCGAGGCATAGTTCCCGTCCGTCAGTCAGACGAGTGGGAAATATGTTATTGGATACATGTAACTAATATCGAGATGTATGATGAATTATCGAAATCGAAAATCTGTTCTATTGGATTACGCAGGTCACATTTGATAGGTTTTTTTTTATTTATTTAGGGTTCACTGCCTGATCATATTTCGTCGATATTCCGGCATTATGTTTTATTTATTATTAATTAATTTTCTCTATGAATGATATCAATGAAATATCATCCAAGAATATTCATCAAGTCTCTAGTATCCTGACTCATCGTATCTGCTCCCTTTTTTTCAGCAGATTTTTGTTATCAATTTATCGATCAAAAGCTGCATCTTTTCCATTACTTCGTTGCTTCTCGATAAATGATTTTTTTCAACCATAGCATAGCCTAAGTTTTCTTAGCGCACTCAGTGCTTAACCTAGAATATACTGCAAGTATACATAGCCGCCATTTACGTGCGACAAAACTGGACAGGGTTTTTATTGAAGCTTGGCGTTGATTACGTTTCGATATATCTATTATCGATTTTTTCATGGCAATATTTTAAGGCAAATGGCATTTGTATGTTTTTAGACATATAGATAGTTAAAAGAGAGCTAATATGTTTAATTTACGCCTTTTTTCTACTAAATGTAATGTCTTATTATAAAAAATCGAATTAACGTTTGATCTGAAAATAATTCCTATCGATATAACGAAGATTTGTCCATTGCCTTCCGATAGACACCCGAAACCTTCATACAGCATAATAATATACTTTATGCTCTCATTGCTAATTGCTTGTAAAAATTGCTCTAATTTAAACCTTTCTTTCAATAAAAATATATTAGGGGTAGTAAAAAGAAACCAATTATTTTTGCCTTCAATTTCATGCAAAAATAATGGATTTCTTTTTACTACACCTAATATTTAGCTTGCTTCGTTCGTATGTCTTTTCGGTTCAAAAGTTGTAATCCATTTTTGAAGCATTTGCTGCCATTCGATTGGGTGTAATTTGGCCTACCTATGCAGCTTGGGTGATCATGTAATCCATGGGCCCTTGGAGTCATAAAAAAATAACATGCAAATAATATGTAACGTGTGAATAGCCAAAGGGAATACAATTTAAAGTTAAACAGATAAACACGCAGAAGTAAAGGTATTAAGACAGATAATTAAACAAATTATAATGCTAAAAAGTACAAACCAAATAAATTAACGTAAAAATCTTTTATAAATGAGCTTTGATATGTGAACTATTGAACTAAAAAGTAAAAAAATAATATTTGGTGCATAAAGTTAAATATTAAAGCTACAGAAGAACCCCATCCTTGGTCACTGATCAAAGGCGCAGGCAGTACATACCTAATAAAACTTACATAAACATAGAACTTTTGAAAATTTAAATACTTAAAAGGTTGAGGTGCGTAATGTCATTATACTTGAAACAAAGCCTCAACAAATATTTACGAAAATATTTTTGAATTTTTAAAATTTCTATAATTTTAACATTTCTATAAATGTTTTAAAATTATTTACAGAAATATATTTATAGATATATTTATAGAAATAAAACAATAAATAATTTTAAAATCTATACATAAATTTCTATAAATAATTATAAAAATAAATAATTTTAAAATTTCTATAAATTGCTATAAAATGTTTATGTAAGTTATATTAAGTATGTAGTACCTGCGTTTTTAATCAGTTACCAAGGATGGGGTTCTTCTGCATCCCGAGTGACTGGTTCAATGATTCGATTTTTTTGCATCAAATTTGCATTTTTTGCATTTTTTCGAGGAAACTCGAGGTTCACTTTATGAACCAGGTATAGCAGATTAAGGGTGAGACAAAATTTTATTGGTGATAATCGCATTTGAACCTTTAAACACGATTTTCCCAAAACTGTATTTTTCAGACTGGGGACCACGATAACTCCAAATCTATCAAACGAATTCCTTTGAAATTTGAATAACTTATTCGCTACTCATGTAGACACTTTGAAAACTAGGATAATTTTGATTCATCAAGCCGTTTTATTTCATGTGGAAGAAGTCGTAAAAAAACACCAAAATTTACGAAAAAATGTTCAACAAGATGCCAAAGTTTTACCTTTCAATATTTTTCAATAATCCTAGTTCAAAAACTAGTTCATACTTAACAGAACGCCCGCAATCGTGGTCACCGCAAAAAAAAAACATTTTTTAACGATGAGTGGCTAAGCTGCCGTGTACTTCAGCAATGAGCGACGATTTCGGGCTGAAAAAATTGAAAAGTGTTCTCAAAATATGAATAAACATATAGCGAAGAGTTCGCAGTTGTACGTATATTTAGTTCGCCAAAAAAAAAAAATTCGCAAAAAAGAGCCTTCACATGGAATTACTGCCTTAAGGGGTTACCCCCACTTGCGATTTCGAAAAAATCGATTTTTTTATTGCATTTTTTTGAAGTATAAGTATCTGAGAATATGTCCTGAAAATTTCAAGGCCATCCGCACAAAATTGACTGAGATATGAGCGTTGAAAGAGAAGAATCCGTTGTGTAAACGACTGGCTAATTGAAACTATAAACGCGTTTTTCTCAAAATGGCATTTCTGAAGTCGGTGACCAAGATTACTCGAACACTAATGAACCGATCTTCTTGAAATTTTGCAGGCTTATTTAATACATAAAAATGTAGTCTTTAATCGTTCGATTTTTTTTTTCGAAAAAAAATGGCCGTTTTATAGCCAAAAAACGGCCGTTTTTTTTCGTTAAAATCGAACCATTAACTTTGACTGTCCGCCATTTTGTGAAAAATGAATATTTTTTAAAATCCTTCGATTAAAGACTAGTTTATACTTATATTTGACTAAATCCATCCGCATTTTTTTTTCAGATGATCCACTTCGCCGCAATGTTGGTCACCGCAAACCGTGTATATAAAAACATTATTTCATTGACGGCCATTTGCCACTAAACAATGTAATATTTTTCAATAAAAAAAATACTGAAAGTGCTTCAAGATGTGTTCATTAAGATGGTAAATTGACCGATTAAAAAAGTTTTGTAGTTTTCTTTAAAAAAATTCATGAAAAAGGCCTTTTTTTTGCGCTACAAGTGGGGGTAACGCCTTAACTACATACGCTAAATATTATTTTTTACCTTTTGGTTCAACAGTTTACAAATAAAAGCTGTTTTTTAAAGATTTTTCACGTTAATTTTTTCAATAAATAATCGCAACGATGAACATTGTAATTCCATAAAACGATGTCATTTTTTGTCCCGCGTGTATCACGCGTCTCATGAATAAATGACCATGTGCTCCAGGGGTAAAAACGACATTCGTCTTGGCTTGGCCGAGTTAACAAAACCCTGATTTGGCGCGATACAAAAGGCCGGAGTTCCTTTCGGGAGAATGATTTTCCGTATAAAACGCTTGGCCCGAGGCACATTCGTACCGGCGTAGCTCAGTACATCCATTTCGTCGCCGTCGTTCGCGCTGTACATTCGTACCACGCGCGGGCAGAGGGAAATGCACGGAAAACTTTTGTTATCCCCTTTCATCCGCGCTCGTCGCGCAACGATCGGCCGTTGCACTCGAACATGCGCCATTCCCTCAAACGCCCTGGGAGCTCTCTGCATGCACTGTATTCAATGGAGTTTCGCGGTGAACAGCATGACGCTTCTTATCTCTCGCGATTCACCGCGCTCCCTTCTCTATCTCCGTCTCTACAGGGTGTCTGCTTTCGAGGAGTTTATGCAAAAAACATTGTTCAAGGATGTACGAACACTTCCACGGGGTCAAAAAAGAGTCTAAATTTATTTTACCCACAGCTGCTCTGATTGATGTTTATTTATGTTCATTATTCGTATTATCGATTGTAGTGTACCAAGTGTCAACTTTTTCAGAATTTTATCATCATTTGCGACTTGGGACTCAACATCCTTAAATACCTTTTTTTTTGAAGCTACGATTTCACAACAGACTGAAAGTATAAAATATGTTCTCCTAGCCCCATGGAGATTTATAACCCCATACAGATTCCTAGACCCATACGGATTGTCTTGAAAATTTGTGATTGACTTTTAGTGACTTGGGTGAACTATTCATGCATCAATTATTTAGTGCATGCGCTCCACGTTTTTCGTTTTAAATCTGGCAGGTATTTTCATAGCTACCAAAAATTCACAATCACAAATTTTCATGATAATCTGTATGGGGTTATATATCTTTATCCGGCTAGGAGAAATTATTTGATACTTCGCAGTCCGTTTTAAAAATGTGGTTTTCATTTTTTTAATTAAAATAATTTTATTTTCTGCTTTTTAGTATTGTGGGTGTAGATTTCCGCGATCGATTTTAAACACCTTGATGAGACTATAACAGAGACATGTGAAAATCCTAGTCCCTATTGCACTTATGAAAAATACGTTTTTTTTTCATTTTTTTTTCACGAAAGCGAGATAATATTGCATCGTCATCCAGTTCTGAGCTGTGTATAAAGTTTCGAATCTCTAGCTCATCCGGAAATTAGTTTGAAATCGATTGCAAAATTTGTACCCAACAGACAAACAAACAGACGGGTAAGGAAGCGAGTTATTAAAAACGTGGTAATAAAAATACTCGCTTTTTCTTAATTCAAAATTTATTTTTTCCCTCGGCCAAGAAAAAACGAAATGTCGAGGAAATGGAATTGCAATAAAAAAAATGACAATCCATAGTGAAACTTCCGGTTTTTCACGAGAGATTTCAGTAGCGACGTTTAATTTTTTCATTTTTTTTCTCGATTTTTCCTTTGTGTACCCATTTGGCCTTTTGAGGATTTTTTTTAGCATTTATTGCACTACCGGATCGTGTTTTTCAGAAGGGCACAGGGAAACTGAGAAAAACCCGTGCCGATGGTGGCGAGTTTATTGTCGTTGTTATAGGAAATTCGGTAATAGTTTTTTGCCCAATAGATCGCGAGTCATTGTGCAGATGAGCGGTCACCCATCCGAGTATTGTCCTAGAAGATAATACCGCTGACATTGTGCCGAACGAAAACGGTGACTTTTATATTGTCAATGAAACATCGAGAGTTGTACACCCGGTACGTTTATAACGTATGGGTGAAAGTAGAGTTGAATTTTGGATCAAATCAATGAGATGTATATCACTCGGTCTCTCGTATCTTTTTCGCGCTGGAGGGACGTACTCTCGGTCTTGACGCCGCGTAATTTATGTATGCCCCTATATATCCCGACGGTATCTGGTTTCCGTGAAGTATCCGAGAAGATGCTCCGGTGGTAACGATTGATGTACACCGTTGCCGAGACCATTTGTTCAATTTTAATGGAAACGTAATTGCCCAAGCAATATGGGATGGTGAGGAAAGCAGGCGGAAAGTTCGTCGCTTGTTTTTAATGATTCACGGCTATTTTAATGATATTACCAGAGGGAAGCTTCCCTCGGAAAACTCCACCGAGAACCATTTGTCAAAATGAGGAATATGTTACGTTTTTTGTTGAGAAGTTTATTTTTTATGACCTTAAGGGTCACACAAATCGACGGATACTCGAAATTCAAAGTCTCATTTGCTGAGTGAGGTGGGCCAACATTTTGCTTCGTAATTAGGACGGGTGCGAAAAAATTGAAATATTTTTCGTCAGTAAAAAAGAGCATGTGAAAATAGAACGAATAATCCGTAGATCGTCATATAAATCATAAGTTGCGGATGAATCATGCATTTTTTATTTCATGCGAACAATAATGAACTTTTTTTATTGTATATTATAATGAATATTTTATTTCCTTAGAATAATAATGCATTTCTTTTTCTCACACATCATAATGAATATTTGATTCCATTCGATTAATAATGAATCGCTCAAATAATTCATTCAAATCATAATTCGTTATTAAAATTCAAATAATAATCATCATAATTATAATTTGCTTACTGGCGGGACATAATTTCTAACGTACCCGAGCGAACCAATTTGTTAAATCAAATGAATTCGGAATATATACATGCGCAAAAATCGAGTCAAATAGAAAACCCAAATCTCCTTTGTCTCGGATCAAAAAATTTCTTTGGAAGGGCGAATGGTCATATTGATAGATTCATAGAATTGCCAACTAAAAAATGCGAATCAACAAACGTGTATCATATTAAATATATAACGAGTAGAATATATATAAAACAAAACAAGAATCGAATAAAACGATTTAAAATGTAACAAACATCAAATAAAATGTATATTACGTAAACAAATAGCACACGAAATAAATATCAATAGACATAAGTGCCAAAAAAAGGAAATGCACATCAAATGAATAAAAAATAGTATGATTATCAATGAGACGAAAATACACGTGTAGTAAAATTAATATCAAATGGAGTAAATATTGAATAAAATGAGTGTCAAGTAGAATGAATAAAAATAGAAGAATTATTAATTGAATAAAAATCACTATCGAGTAAAATTAATATCGAATGGAGTAAATGTTGAATAAAATAAGTATCAAGTAAAATGAATAAAAATTAGAACGATTATCAATTAAATACAGATCACTATCGAGTGAAATTAATATCAAATAAAATAATATCAACTAAAAATTTCTCATGCACAAAATAAATCATTTACATCAAATATAAACAGGTATAGAATGCGTAGGTCGAAGAAAAACTCATGGTATCAAAAGTGAAAAAAAACTTACCCCCATGTAACACACGAACTCCTCGTTGCATATTGTTTTGTTGGGCTTGTTGACGGAGGGTGGACACTGGGGAGCCAAACCGTTGCAAAAGCTCGGATCTCTGCACCCGTTATCGTCCCTGCATTTGTCTCCCGTTCGTAGGGTGCAACCGGACGTGCAGCATGGACCCTGCGACGCGAAGCAAAATTGATTGCGAATTCGACAGTAATAAGCCTGATGCACCGAGCTCTCGGGACTAAAGGATCCACCCAAATGTAAAATAGACCCATGTGCAACCCGGAATTCGAGACTCACCGCGTCGCCGTCAACGACTCTGCAAAATTTTATTTTCGTCTTTTTCCACCCGCTATTTATTTTCCAACCCAAACTTCCGTGCGTATTTATTTTTGCAGTTTTTTTTTAGTTATCCCATCCTGAAAATCATGTCCAAAACAGCGCTATAGAAAATTTAAAGTTTAATACATTTCGTAACAATTCCATTATTTTGGCAATTACAAAATCAGTTTCAAAATTCATCCGGGTAGGATTCAATTCATATCAGTTAATGGCTTGTTCCTTTCAGTATAATAATCAGGTTTGGTAGTGGTTCACCTGCGAAATTCGCGTTCAATAATTGGGCGGTCGTTGTAATTTGATAGGTTAAATTTCAATCTCATGATATTCATGACGAACGGTGCAAGGGTGTTGAAACTATGCAGCAGGTTCTTGTACCTCGTTAGTGTAATTTCCCATTAGCTAATAGAAAATGGAGGAAAATATTGATTCCCGTCACGACCGTGTCCAATATTCCGTCATCATCAGTCTTTCTCTGTCCCGGTGTCGAAAGTTTGTCGATGCATTTATCTTTGTATTATCTTTGCCCCACATTTATAAATGTTTGATGTATAGGAAGAGGATATTGCGCATCCGTTATATTTATGTGAAAATTACCGTTTTATACGATACAGTGGTAACGGGTGTCTTTCAACAGTCTTGCGGGGAGATTTTGACACTGACAATAATATGATTTCCAATTGCGTTTCAAGTCCGCATCGAAAATAATATACCCTATTTTTGTGACGTTTTGTACTTGCCAGAAAGAATTGAGCATCCCGGAGAAAAATCAAAATTTCATTTTGAGTACAGCAGAATGAAGATAATTAAATTTCGAATACGAAACACTTGTGAAAAACTTTTCTTGCGCATCCCGTCATCCAGAAAAAAAAATGTTCAAAGATGCATTTTGAAGTGAATCGCCGGAATGTAATTATGTTTCAAAAAACTTTTCCATGAGTGCTCCGTATTCGGAATTTAATCATCGTTATTTCACTGAACGCAAAATGGAAATTTTGTTTTCGTTCCCACAACGTTAATTTTCTTTTGGTATATACTACTCGTCACAACAATAGGCTATATTTTTTTTCGAACAGGATTTGAAGGACCGTCGAATAAAATATTTTCCTGGCTAGAAAATGGTTCGCGCCGGACCCTTAAAAAATGCATGGCCTTACAATTATCGCTCTGCACCTCACATATTTGCATAAGTCCGAAGCTTTTATGCCTCCCAACGACCACTCTCCAAAGTTTTCCATAATTACGTGAAAGTGACATTTAGAGAGACACATTTCGCAAGAAACGATGGCTCATTATATTTTCGCGGATGGAATTATATTTCTACATTCCCACTTCGTCTCTCCCCCCTGCCGTCCATCGATGAAATATTCTTTGGCTTTATTGCAAGCAAGTAACCCAAACAAGTCCAAACGATAATTGATCACCTTCACCGCAATCCTCCAATCGGCTGTCGCCAAACTGCTTAATTTCTTCCCCCCGTCGGCACTTCGCCCGAGGCCCGTCAAAACCCCATCACAACAACCAGTGCTATATTTTATCCAGAATTGAAGCTCCATTAGGTCCATTAAGCATCTTAAAAATACAGCGAGTACCATTCCCGGGGCGTTACATACGCATAGAACACGTTGACTATAACCGAGTGGTCAGCGAGCAAGCGATTCATCAAAGTCGTCGGCTTTATTACCACGGAGGTTGGTGAGGATATATAACTCCGGTCGCTCGGAGCGTCCTCACTGGCGTACCGGAGAACTTTTGCC